>CM066255.1:11576482-11976482 GCA_033675135.1 Frankliniella intonsa | reverse complement strand
AAAATTTTCCCGTAACCTTCACAAACATTTCTCACAGTGTTTGGAAAAATGTCAAAGTGCCTTTTTTTTGTGTGTGCCATGAGCATGAAGATTCAATGACATAGCAGGGCGGGGCCCGGGCGAGGGGGATTGGAATGCTTGCATTTTGACAGTCCTGGGTGTCGTGTCGTCTGCTTTCTCCTCCCCTTTGCGCGAGCGCGCCTGACCCAACCTTCGTGTCCGCGCGGTCGGGGCGTGGCGTGGCGTGGTGCGGCGTGGTGCGGCGTGGCGTGGCGTGGCGTGGCGTGGCGTGGCGTGGCGCGGCCCGCATCTCGATGCCATCGGACACGACAGTCAGGCGCGCCAGCCAGAGACCCGCGCTGCCAGCGCCACCACAAAACAAACGGCAGAAATAGGAAAAATGGCGTCGACATCCTCTGCGGCTGCGGCTAGGCCAACGACAGCAATAACATGACGTACATATACGTTCGTTATGGCAAACACTTTATTAATTCGTCTTCTTATTTTTTTTCCCCGCGGGACGGCGACCGCGGCGTAGCGGGAAATGGGCGTATCGTAAGGAGGAGGAGGAAGAGGAGGTGGAAGAGGAGGTGAGGGTTGGGGGTGGGGGGAGGCCGGGGCCGATCCCTTATTGTCCGCGGCGACAATAAACAATACACGGCCGCTGCGCCGTGCCGCCGCGCCGCCCCGTGGCTGCCGCAGCTGCCTGCAGCTGCAGGGGGGCTGGGCTGGGCTGGGTTGTGCAGGGGCTCGGCTCGCGGCGGGGCGCCCTGGCCCCGCCCCGCCCCGCCCCGCCCCGCCCCGCCCCGCCCCGCCCCGCCCCGCCCCGCCCCGCAGGGCCCCGGCACGGTGCGGCGGTCGGGTGTGGAAAGTGAAACCAAAGGCGCAGGCGGTCCAGCCCGGCCCGCCCAGCAGGTGTGAGGGAGCCGGGGGCGGTGGTGTCACTGCACTCCACACGCGGTTACATTCAATTACCGCCAAGCTCAAAGTAGACGCGAAACAACTACTTGAGACACTTTCAAAGCAACTACAACAAACGTGGGGACAGTGTACACTGAGAGAATTTTTTCCTGCTAGGCACTATGCTTTTGCTTAATGCTTCATGAGAACTTTCAAAACCCAAATTCCGGCTGGTAAACTATTTTGTTGGCGGGAGCATTGATTGAATTGATTGCCGATTGTCTTCAATTCGTGAAATTTTGCGTCACTTTACAACAGTTTTTTTCGCCCTCGCACGAGCCTGATCTGCCTTAGGGAAGATACCTTCGAACGCAATGCCGTAAGACCGTAAGATACGACAGAGAGGACCGCTGCAGTCTGCCGGCGGCACTCTCTCCGTCAACTGTACCGCGCGGGCCCCGTATCGTTTTTTCTTCTCTCCGCCCACACATTACTCTGTGCTTCTGCGGTCGGTCCGCGGCCGCTGTGCCGTGTCGTGTGGCCGGCCTGGCGGCGCCGAATTTCGTGGGTGGGCCACCACGGGGCCACCACGGGGCCACCACGGGGCCACCACGGGGCCACCACGGGGCCACCACGGGGCCACCACGGGGCCACCGCCCTCCCTAACTGAACTGACAAGACGCGCATCGCGGCGTGAACCAGAGAGTGATCCGCACGCAGCCTCTCTCTCTCACTCTCCTGGTCTGGTCCTGGTCTGCCGGCCTACCGTCCGGCCCGGCCCGGCCCGGCCCGGCCAGCCTCTGACGGACCGGTGCGTTTCTCTCCCTACATGGCGGAACGTCTCTCTCTTATTTCTCTCCTCTCCTTCTCTTACCCATTCTTTCTCTCAGTCGCGCCTCCTACGATTCGCCGCTCCTCGGATTGATTTCATATGCCATTTCTCTCCCCTCCGAGTTCTCTCCCGGTTTCCCTCGTTCGACTTTTTGGGCGTTTTAGCGGTCTGAGTCGCCTGGGCCTGCAACATGTATTCTGTAGTTATAAAATAGTAAAGGTGCCCCCACAATGACCTTCACGAAAATTTGGCTACCAGGAATTTAATTCCTGCTTCCCCCTGCGCTCGGGATCTCCGGGTAGGCCGCCAGCTTCACACGAGTGCTTGGCGGGCTGGCCTATCTAGTGTATCGCAGGCGCTCTCAGTAGCTTCGCCTCGGTAACGTCGGTAGCGACATAAAGAGGTCTACCGAGGAGGTGCTGAATTCAGTGTTGCCAGAAAAGTAGGCAAAATCCGCCCAACACACAGCCGTGTTAAGCGGTCGATATCAACGCCTGCCTACTCGGCAACATCTTCATGCCTGTGCTGAGGGGTGGACCTTCGGGTAGGCAGACCCGCAACACTGTTACGTGTTTTCTGAAACGCCCGGTACCTGACGACGTATTGACTACGTTCTTTCAGACATTATGGCCACGTCGCCTTACGTGCTTCACGGGTAGGCAGACCTGCATAGTGCTGAGTGGTTTCTGTCAAAAGGCCCCACACACACTATTTCCTACACATGGGGACATCGTAAATAACGCATACTGTACATAGGGGGTATTTTTTATTGGATGAGCTAAATTTAAATTGAAATTCAACTTTAAATTTAAACGCTCAGCCCTAACATTGGGTGCCCTCCGCCATCGAACCTGCTGTGGTCTTCTTGAGCGTCGACTGCGATAAATGACGCCGCGCCACGGCGAGGAGTGCGCTGTTAATGACGACGGTCAGGTCACGGGGCGATGACGGCGGTGCCTGCGGAGGGGGAGGGGGGGGTAGTGGGTGGCGGCCGTATGATGAGATGAGGACGTTACGCCCGTGGGTGGTGGTGGTGGTGTGTGTGTGTGGAAGAGAGAGAGAGAGAGAGAGAGAGAGAGAGAGAGAGAGAGAGAGAGAGAGAGAGAGAGAGAGAGAGAGAGAGAGAGGCGCGCTCTGAGACAGACCGACCTCCTTACCCCAGCACTCAAGCCATTCCGCGGTTGGCTTCTTCTCCGTCTCCTTCTTCTTCTTATTCTTTTTATCAAGATGTGCTGTGAAGAAGTGAGGGAAAAGGGAGGAAGACTTAAGACTTCATGGTGTCAAAAACCACCACCACGTCCCCCCCTACCCCTTTCTCTTCTTTAAATAAATGCACAAGTATACTCCGTCTCATTTCCCTTTCATAACGGGAGGAGAGAGAGAGAGAGAGAGAGAGAGAGAGAGAGAGAGAGAGAGAGAGAGAGAGAGAGAGAGAGAGAGAGAGTGCACGAGGTACACGTCCGCCCAACATCGCAACACACACACACACGCCCTTTGTTTCGTTACCAAATCACGATGTTTCTTATGCTGCATTAAGAGGGCAGTGGGCTCCTCCGTGACAAGATATTGACAGGACTGGGTCGGGCCGGAAGTTTTGCGAAACACGCACGCACACACACACACGAGTTCCGCTCTATTTTCCTTTTCCCCTTCGTCCGTAATGCACTGCTTCTGCGGGGGCAAATTCGTCGCCCTCGGTCGCCCCGTTTGTGTGTGTGTGTGTGTGTGTGTGTGTGTGTGTGTGTGTGCATGCCGCGTGTCTGACACAGATTAGGGGGAGCACGTCTTGCTTCAACTACAGGAGCAGAGTGTGTGGGGCAGGGAGGAAGGGAGCAGAGGAGTATGTGAAGGAGGGCAGAATTCACAACGACACACTCGAACGAGCAAGGAAGACAGCGCCACCTCATATCGCACGGCACTGGCGGACTACCGCCGCTGTTACGACATTCCCGGCCGCGCTCTCTCCGTCTCTCTCTGGTCTGCCTGCCTGTTTCTCTCCTTCTCCCGAATCGCGATGGTTCATGAAGCACCCAGCTCCCTCTTTTGTATTGCTATACAGATAGGGATGCAGCAGACTACGTCGATGTTCGTCAATCTGCCTGTACCTGCAAAGATTTATTTTTTGTGGTGCCGCTTGTTGTTTTTTTTTTTTTCTCTAATCGAAACGGGAAGCGTGTCAATGACTCGAGGCTGGGAAGTGAACGTGAATGAAGTGGGAAGGCACCCCCACCCCGCCGCCCAGCCGCCCCGGCCACACCGACAAGTGCAGCAGCACGACAGACTTTCGCGGCTCTTTTGTTTTTCCTCGTGTTTTTCCCTCTTTCTACTCCTCTCCCCGGCAGAGGGGCGCGCGGGGCTGGGGCCGCCCCGCGGCCGCGCGGAGACGAGACGAGACGAGACGACAACGGTTTAGTTTTCCTAGAATGAGTCGAGCCATTCAACTCTTCCTTCCTCTCGCTCCACTCCTCCGCGCCGCGCCCGGCCCGGCCCGGCCCGGCCCAGGCTGGTCCCCTTCCCGCGGAGGGCCCGGCCGGCCCAGCACCTCTCCTCTCCGCTCCCAGCCGATACAGCACTCCTCTTGATCGAACATTTTCAGCGTCGATAAGCGACATCTTCCTCCCCGGTGACGGTCTCTCCGCCTCTCTCGTCGCCATTATGGCGTCCTCCTTTCGGACGCGCGGCGCTACAGTCGTCCCATTCACGGTAAATCATTTTCCTGGGACTTCCCCAGGAACTTTCCTGGAAAATTGCCTTCTTTCTTGGGAATCTCAGGAAACAGATTTACAGTGATCTTCTCGATTCTTGCGATCGTTACATTCTAAACTTAGCGTATCAGCTATTTTTAGTCGCTAAACTGGTCCTTCAGAAAATCAGAGGCTCTTTGTTAACTGTTTTAAAACTAGCCCGAAAATGTTTTGCGAGCTAATAAGTTGCTTATATAATAAAATTTACGGAGCAGGCAACGGCCGCAGGAATCGAGAAGAAGTTTGTCAGGGACGACTCTCACCCCGCCGCGCCCGCCGCCCTGTTCAGGATATCGCCAATCTATCAACCCCGTCCACCTCATCCTCTCCCCTCTCGTCCTCCCCGCCTTTTCCTCCCCCCCCCCCCCCCCCCGCACCAGTGCCGTGGAGCGGATCCACTCGGCACTAATCTCAGTCGGCCGTCGTTTAGCCGCGGGGTCGACGCGATGCAGCCCGGGGCCCGGGGCGGGGCGGGGCGGGGCGGAGCGGTCAGATCCGTGTCAATTTCCTCTCTCTGGCTGGCCGGTGTAGCGGGTGCCGCCGGGACGATGACGGGACGCGATCCTCACGGCGCCGGCGCCGGGCGTCACTCTAATCAAAAGTGTTCAACTGACACACACTTAAAAGTGTTCAACACTGTGTTCAACACTTTTAAGTGTGCGTCAGTTGAACACTTTTGACTACAGTGGTCGTGGAGGCCGGTGAGAGCCGCAGCCGCCCTGCCTTGCCCTTATCGACTCGCCGGCCAAGGAGGTTGGGGAGGGTTAAGGTCCCCCGCTCCCTCCGCGTCGGCCTAGCAGCCTAGATAAAGGTCCGGGCGCGCCCAAATGTCGTGTGTGTTGCGTTCGAGTTCTGTCCTTGTGCCAAAGTCGTTTCGTCGCACACACCACCAGTGTGGCGCCAGGCGTCGCCGTCACGTCACGAGCAGTCAGTGTAAGAGTCTCTAACCAAAAAGCAGTCACTATTCCAGTCACACCCAGTCATTTTTCTTTCCAATCACATCCAGTCATTCTTCCAGTCATATGGGCAAAGTAGCACTTTTTGCCTACCTAAGGGGGCAAAGTTTAGTCGTTTGCCTACATTTCAGGCGTCTACGTAGGTGCCATGGGGAGGGCGAAAACCCCTCTGCCTCCCCCCTCCCCCATCCTGTATCCGCGCCTGCCCTAACCCTATTTCCCCGGTGTGTTGCAGGGAGGAGCCGCTAGGCATGCTCCAAGGCCCGCGGCGCCATGGGGGCCTCTCACTCGCAGGCCCACCAGCTGGCCCAGCAGCACTCGGCGGGGCCGGGGCCGCCGGGGTCCGGAGGGTCCGGGCCGCGCGCGCACTGGGCGCACTCCTTCCCGCGCGACCTGCGGCTGCGGCGCTCGGCCAGCGGCGGCGATGCGCACGCGCTCCCCAACACCATGCTGCCCGAGCACTGCAAGGTGCTGCCCGTGCCGCTGGGCCCCGGCACGCGCCTGCACCGCACCGAGAATGGTGACATCCTGCACTCGGGCGGCACCATCAGCGGCCGCCGCCACGCCGCCGAGGACTTCAAGGTGAGCACGAGCACTGTGAAAAATATATCCGCAGTAATGTTTCGGGCCTCTCTAAAGGCACTAAATTTTGTTAGTGCCTTTTAAAGGTTAGACTCCATACAAATTTATTGCAAATGCACTAATATTTAGTGCCCCAGGAAAGGCACTAAACTTAGCACTTGATTTTAGCGCCCCAGGAAAGGCGTTGCTTAGCACCTTTGTTTTTCCGGTGTGGGTGATTCTGAGTGTAGACTGACGCTGTGCTTGGTGCTGGTCGGCAGGACATGCGGCCGGGTCCCGCCACGGGCCTGTACCGCGCCCGCAGTCAGTCGCACCACCGCGAGCGCGAGCGGGAGCGTGACCGGCGTCACCAGGGCGGCTACGGCCCCCGGGCCGGCGGCGGCGGCGGCGGCGGCTACACCAGCGGCGGCGAGGGCGGCAGCAGCCACGGCCTGCCGCGCGGCGGCCACGGCGGCCACGGCGGCGGCATGGCGCAGTACGGCAGCGAGCCCGACCTGCGCCTGCCCAAGGAGCTGAGGCCGGGAGCGTCCTCCAGGGACCCGTCGAGGGAGCGCGGCGGCGGCCACCGGGACCCCCGCGACCACCGGGACCACCGGGACCTGCGCGACGACTCGCCCGCCAAGCTGCGGATCAGCAGGTCCAGGAAGAAGTACAAGGCGCCCGCGCCACCGCCCGGCACCGCGGGGGTAAGTAGCACGGGCGCGAGCACGAGCCGACAAGGGGTCCTTCACTCAAAAAAAATATACACCCTTCAAAAAATCAGAAAAAAAATTCAAGAAAAAAATCAGAAATATAATCAGTAAAAATCACACGGGGAAAACGACGTCTTAGTTTCCAAGCAGTTTTGGAAAAACCAAGCAGCTCTTATGGAGAAATTACACGGGGTTTCCCGGGCTGCTTGCAAACCAGGACAAAGTTATTTCGTGCACTAAAAACCAAGAAAAATCACGGGGGGGGGGGGGGGGAAGAAAAATTGGGGTTTGCTTTAATTGATACTGAAGAACCCCGGCGTACAACACTCTCACGCTCTGCGCGCTCTCCTCCCGCCCGCAGCTGGACAGCTCGTCGCCGGACTCGTACCAGTGGGAGCGCGCGGCCCACGGCGACGGCGGCGACCCGAGGGACCCGCGGGACTCGAGGATGCCGACCAGGAGGAACCGCCTGTTCAAGACGCGCGCCGAGACCAAGCGCAACAACCAGAGCGGGGCGGGCGGCGGCGGGGGCCCCGGGGGCGCGCTGCCCGCGGGGGCGGGGCCGGGACCGGGGCCGGGGGCGGTCATGCCCCACCGGGGACGCAGCAGGGAGTCGCCCTCCGCCTCGCCACCCACCGCCCGGAGGCCCGTTCTGCAGAGGAGCCTCTCCACGCCAGAGTTCCAGGTACAGAACTTTACTACACGGAAAAAAATATCAATGTTACCATAGCTTACGTATAGGCTGATATCGTGACAAGCAACTTATAAGCTACCGTAGCAAAAAGTTAGCTTTCGTAGTCAAATATTAGCTGTGACAACTAATGCCCAGCTGGATTTGTCAAAGGCGTTTGTTGCTAGAGATGATGTCACATTAACTCCTGCAGCGATGCATTAGCTCTCAGAGCTTATGGGTGACTACCACAACAAACTTTTCGCTACAGTATCCTAAAATGTTGCTTGTCACGGTATCAGCCGACATGTAAGCTAATGTAGCTTACATTAAGTTCTAATAACTTATCTATTTTTTTTTTCCGTGTACGCCTCATGCCTGCTTCTCCTATCCATACTCCACTGAGGCTTTTCAGCAGACTAGGACCGCAGCATTTGAGTAGTAATTCGTTGCCCAATTAAATCAAGCGCATCCAATGACCTACCGTATCTCTTCTGTTGAAGGCGGAACTCCTGGCGGTGGCACGCAAACTGAGGACCAACCTGGGGCCCACGCCCCTGCCTAGTCGCGAGCGAGAGGGCCCCGTCGGCGAGGACCACGCGGACCCCAGGCAGCCCTCCATGGCGGTGCCCAGGCCTAGTCACATCACCAGGGGCAAGTCCACGGACGCCATCGGCCGGTGAGTGCCACGCCGCCCTGCTCGCTGTAGCGTACAGCGCTGCAGGCCAAGCTTGCAGATAATACAGTGGAAAGTCGTCCGCTTTCTTAAGTGCGCCGTTAATGCTGGCATCTCACCTGACTCTGTCTCTGCCATCTGCAGGGTTAACGGGCGAGGCCGTGTGGGGCGCGCCCGCTCAGAGGACAGCAACCGTCGAGGCGAGGGCTCCGGCAGGGAGTCCACCCCGGAGCCCGTCAACTCGAAGCACTCCGACGAACACGACCAGCGTCGTCGCACCGGAGGCGCCAAGCACTGGGAGATGTGAGTACAACGAATGTCTAGTCGGCCAACAAAAAATTGGCGAGCCGTATGTCGATGTGTTTTCTTCCTTTTTTTATAAAGGCGGAATTTTTGTCATCCTGTAAATTTTACTTGTGTTGTTGAATTATTTCAGCCTGCCGAGCTCGCCAGCCAAGGCGCTCGGCGTGGGCGCGGAGCGGCGCGACCGGGACGTGCCGGTGCGCACCTTCTACTTCGGCATGTCGAGCGAGGATGCGTCCTCAGCGGGCGCCGGGTCCGGGTCCGCGGGGGCGGGGGCGGCGCCGGGTGGCGGGCGGGAGCGGGAGCGCGACCGGGAGCGGCGCACGGCCGAGGTGGAGCGCTTCGCGCAGGAGATCCGCCGCGTCCCGGGCACGGGCGCGCCCGCGGCCGGCCCCGCCACGCACACCACCTCGGGCTCGGCCAGCATGTCGAGCGAGCCGGAGCGCGAGGAGGAGGTGAGACACGGCAGGCCATGGCGACGTGCGGGGAGGCCACTAATTTTACTTGGATATCAAGCGAGTTTTCTACTTGCTGCTCCTGAAACTGTCGTCGTCTAGTAGGGCCCAGGCCGCTTGCGCATGTGTTTCACGTGGGTTTTATGTCGCAGAACCTGGGCGGCATCGCCCTCCAGCTGAGGCCGACGCTGCCCAAGAAGCGCCTGGAGGTGCCGCGCTTCTCCCCGACAGCGGCGTGGCGGCAGCTGTCCTCGCTGGACGGCGGCGGCGGGCCCGGGGGCGGGCTCTACCCGCTGCCCATGCCGCTGTGCGCGGACGGCGACCCCGCGGCCGACGCCGAGAACGACGTGGTGGACGAGCTGGAGGAGCGCATCCACCGCATGTCGCGGCCCACGGCGCCGCTGCCCGCCGGCCTCCAGGGCCACCTGGCCCACCCCGGCGTGCTGGGCCACCTGGGCCACCCGCCACGGGGCATGGGCAACGGCATTGGCAGCCACGACAAGTCTGGCGACTCGGGCATCTCGGGCGACGCGAGCCCCATCGGCGGCCACGAGGACTCCTCCGAGGGGTCCAGGCTCCAGGGACTCCAGGGGCTCCAGGGGCTCCAGGGGCTGCCCAGGAAGGCGGGCCCCGCCAGTAAGTCGCTGGTGGTGGCCTGGACCCCGCAGCAGGACCTGGAGGGCGACGAGGAGTCGAGCTCGGACGGCGACCTGGAGTCGCCCGTGTCGCCCCACGCGAGCCGGCTGGGCCTGGGGCTGGGCCTGGGACTCGGCCCCCACCGGAACACGGGGCCCGCCAAGTTCTCCCCGCGGTCACACCTGTTCTCGCTGTCTCTCCCCCGCGACAACCAGCTGTCGCAATACAGCGCCGCGTTTGATGGCAACAAGGTAAGTAATGTCAGACGCAGGGCTTTGTAACTTATCATGACCACATAGTGGTCATGTGGCGTGCTTGGTTTCTGAGTTCTCACTCCCCACGTGTTTGCAGAGCTGGAGCGCGCTGACGCCGCCCGACGAGTCCTCCGTGTCGTTCCACAGCCTGCGCAACGTGCGGCGGTCGCTGGGCATTGGCGGGCGCGAGCGGCGGGAGCACGTGGACGAGGTGGACTCGGGCGCGGACCGCGGCCGGCCGCTGGACGGCAACTGGCTGCTGAGCCGCAGCGTGCCCAGCTCGCTCAACCTGCAGGCGCCCGAGGCGTGGCGCACCAGCCCCGGCAGCCGCAGCGGGGGCGGGGGGTCGCCGTCCAGCCCGGACCACGAGGACAGCCTGTTCCGCGACGTCCTCAAGCAGCCCAGCTTCTCCTACCTGGCCACCGGCGGCCACGTCATGTACCTGCCGGACTTCACCAACAGCAAGCGGTTCGCCGACCAGAGGTGGGTGCACAGGCGTCTGCCAGGCAGGGATGGGGACTTGAGGTTTTCGTTCCCGTACGCTCCTTGCCGTTTACTTCTGAACGCCACAGTCGAACAAGATGTAAATACCTCTTGCAAAAGGACGCCAACGATGTGCTCGATTTGCACTCCCAGTATATGTTTCTTTTAAAATTAACTTCTCTTGTGCGCTATGGAAATGGAAACGCAGAAAGCTTAACAAGCTGAATTTGAGTTTGCGTCTAAAAGAAAACACTTGAAGAAGTAGATTTTCGAAGAAAGCTCTACTGGGAGCTGTACTCATGAGCAGATGTCAAAGGACGAAAACCTTAAGTTTCCATCCCCGCTGTCAGGCTCAGGCTGTAAGTCAGCAGCATCAGAGCGCTCGTAGCGCGCCTATACTAGCCGTAAACCTGAACGGTGTGCTTCTTGTCGTCCTCAGGGAGCGGTCGCGGAGCGCCGAGGTGAGCCGCAGCAGGGAGCGGGAGCGGGAGCGGCCAGGCGCTCGGGATCGGGAGCGGGACTCGGTGACCACCGGGCTGCTGAACGGGCACCGGGCGGACCGGGCGCCGCAGCGCGAGATGCGCGAGCTGGGCGGCAGCGCGCCGCCGTCGCCGTCGCAATCGCCGTCGCCCTCGCCGGACCAGCAGGCGCAGCCCGGGGGCGGCGCGGGGGCGGCGGGGGCGGCGCAGCGCCAGCAGCGCCAGCAGCGCGACCGCTACTCCAGCTACACGGCGGACGTGCGCAAGGCCCTGGACCGCAAGCTGCGCCCCAAACGCTTCACCTTCCAGAGCACGCTGCGCCAGATCGAGCGCCGGCGCATCGCCGAGAAGCTGTCCAAGGACGCGGAGCTCAAGGGTGAGAAGAGACGTCTTAACCAGTATTGCCAGAAAAGTAGGCAAAAACCGCCCAAAACAAAGCCTGCCTACTAGGCCATCCCTCTGCACAGCTATCAAGATGTTGCCTAGTAGGCAGGCGCTATGATACCGACCGCCTAACCCGGCTGTGTGTTGGTCGGGTTTTGCCTACTTTTCTGGCAGCACCGGTCTTAAAGTTTGACCAGTGCCGCGCGCAGATTGCCTATCGCCACGGCGCCACGGCTCTCACACACTCACACTCCCCTGTTCTCTCCGTTGTTGCAGAGCAACAGCGTCTGAGCGAGCTGGAGGCGATGCGGCGCGTGGAGGAGGAGTTCCAGCGGAAGCGCGCCCGGGAGAAGGCCAACATCCGGCACCAGCTGCGCCTCTTCAACCTGGAGGAGCACAACGAGGGCGGCGGCGGCCCGGGGCCGTACAGCTCGCTGCCCGTGGACTGGCGCTCCGGCAGCGAGGACGCGGCCGCGGGGGTGGGGCCGGGGCCCGGGCCCGGGCCCAACAGGCACCGCGCCGAGCCCGACGGCGCGCCCGCACCTTCCTCGCCGGCCTCTAACGGCAAGATGGCCTCGGACCTCAAGGGCTCCGGCGGACCAGGCACCCCCGGCACCCAGGTGCTCAGCGAGTACCGCCAGAACCAGCGCGAGTACCGCGACTACCGCCCGTCCAGGTAGGCCCTCGCCCTGACTTGCACCCATTCATTGACCTCACTGTGAAAGCGGTCGCTATTCTTTCATGATCTCACTGCTAATTTTCAATACTGATGGCGGAGACGATAATGCAAACTTTACACGGTCACACGACTTTGTCACTCCGCTCAGCTGCAGGCTGCTGGACTCCAGCCTCGACTCCATGCACAGCGGAGCAGAGCCGAGTGGCGTGAAGAGGGCGACCGTACACCCCGAGGCAGTATTTGACATTCCTAAAAATACACCTGTCTATGTTGCAAACCACCATCATAACTCAAGTAAGAAGTCTTATTCACTTTGGATGACCTTTATCTGACTTTTATTGCATTTTAGTGAATAACGTTGTTTTTTTCCCTTCTTACTCACAGCTCCAGTCTCTGTTCTTGTTGAGTCGGAACGTGGAATATCAACTCCTCGGTCCTCTTCCTCTGACAATTATCGAAGAGATTTTGCGCATGGGACAGTGCCACTTGGGGGACGTTCTCTGGCAAGCTCTGACTCGGAGCTTTCACAGCCCAATACAAGGCCAACTTCTCGACAGGGACCAGGCTACTATAGACCGCTTCCACACCTTCAAAGGAGCAGGTAATGTATCAGCTAAAGCTATGCTGGAACCCACAGAAAGGAAAATCTAATAATTTCTGTAGATGTATGGGATGAAAAATGTAGTGTGGTTGAGGTAAGTGTAATAGAAATTCCTCTCGATGCATGATAGCCTCCTAACACGTGGTATGGGTGAGAGGTGCTAAGCATTGGTGTACACTCAATTTAAAGGTTGCAGTGGGTTAATTTGAAGGAGACAACTTTTAAGAGCCGTTGCCTCTATCATAATTTTTGTTGAAAAATAATTTTTAATTTGTATACATTATTTTGAGAAAGTTAGAGTAGCAACCAATATTTGAAAGCATGTACTCTGTAGATGGTGTTTGGCTGTATGCCTTCAACATTAAACTGAGCAGTTTGGTATTGTGGTGGTAAAATTACAGGTCAAAATAGCCTGTTTCCGGAAAGTTAGCGTAGAAATAAATTGAGTCTGTACATACATCAAAACCAAAAAGTCCTATACCAAATGCTCAGCTTAACACATGATTGCTGTGTGCTGTATATAAAAGTGGGTGATGTCGTTACAATTGTATGTCTCACACAGGTTTTAGAAGTAGTGGGATGGAGCTCTGCTAATCATTTAACTAGTCAACATTCAACGTCATTATCAACTGTCTGCCACATCACATGCTGAAGGCAAGGATCAGGTCTACAGGTTTGTGTACAATTTTAAAAAAATATCTGTCTTATTTGCACCTTTCACACACTTTATGCTGTGATTTTCTCATCAATTTGAACTGTACTGTTTTCTTCTCATAGACTAATATTATATTCAACATAGTTTTCTTCCATAAGAGTAGATGAAATAAAGTAAATAGCTTGTAGACATATAGAGAAGTATATTAGCCGTATTGAAAATTTTTTCTAGCCTTGAACTCACACAATTAGAGCTAAAGTTATGTTTATTTATAATTTAATTTTTATGTGACAGTTTCAATTAATACTGTACCTAGCTTACAAACAATGAGACCTTATATCTTTTACCTGCAAGGAGGATGAGGTATATTTTGTGCTTTGTAATTTTTCAACATTATTTATTACAAAACCTTCTATTTTTGATTTCTCTAGTTTCAAAGCTTTTTAGAAAAAAATATGCTTATTGTTTCTAACACTTAGGTGGAAAAGTAGAGGTTGTGGTGGTATAATGTGTTGCATTACATTTTTGCATGATGGTATTTCCATGGAAAATTAGTATTTTGAAGCTTTACTTCAAATTAAGTATTGGAGCATTCAACAGCCTAAATAATCAAACTATTATTAATGCTATGCTTTGAAAAGGTGTGGTTGTCTAACTCTTGTTTTAACAATTTCCATAATCAATTTATTTTTTCCCTAGGAGTAATTGTAGTTTCCTCAAATAGTATTGATGACTTTTGTGTTTTTCTTCTGAGTGACTATTTCTCATTTCAGCATCCTCTGTTTTCATCTTTCCTTTTCTCTAGCTCTCACTCTTTCTCTGCCACACCCCCTTTCACAGTCATCGGTTCTTTTCTGATCAAGATATATTAATTTTGTGATTTGTTTTAATTTTTCTGTAGATCGGCCAGTCCTCGAGGTAACAATAGTAGCTGTGATTCAAGCCCCTCCCTCAGTCGTCAAGGAAGTCTTCGTTGCAGTCCAGAGCCCCAGTTTAATTTACATTCTGGCCATAGACCAGCGTCTCCAGTAAATTCATTCCCAGCATTTGTAAACGCCACAGAGGAAGAACATCAACAAAGTCCTGAATCGACCCCGCCTGAAAGTCCACCTCCAAGTCGTAGTCGCACACCTGTTCAAGGAATTGATTCAACTAAGAGTTTTGCTAACAGTGCAGACCAAGCTGAGCAAATACAAGAAAACCCACCTCAAGCAGACCTGAAAGAAAATACCACTCACATTGAGAGTACGGGAAAAGTAAGTCCTTTTTTATTTGAGCTCACTTCTTAAACATTATCTTGTTATTATTTTATGAACTGGATCACATTTTTTCCAGCCTGAGGTCACTCCTAGTACCTTCCTGGGTCTTCAGCCATTTGGCCGGAACAAAAACAAAGGATACCGACCAATCAGTTTCAATCCTTCAAACAATAAACTTGCTCAGCCTGTCAGTTGAAGAAAAAAAGGGATACTCGCATAAAGAAATTTCACTGCAGATGGAGGGGTGTATGTTTTAGATTTAGGATCCTGTAGTTTTGTAAGCCTTAAGGCTACTTTATATAGAAAATATTTTGAGTCTCAGTGATTTTTCATTCCTGGTGAATATTTGTTAATTCTATTTTCTCTCTTATTCTTCCTTGTCTGTTCTTTTTTATTAACTAACCATTATTTTTCATAATGACTTCTTCAATATTAGATGCTGTGAAGTACATCTATGTACCTGATCACTGAATGTTATTGTTGATTGATCTTTTTATCTTTTCTGTTGATTTTTTTTCTGTTCTTTATAAAGCTTTATTTAAACTGTTGATTTTGTGGTACTGTATGTCCTTATATCATTTATTTTTCAATTTTCAGATTTAATAATTACCTCTGCACAGTAGAACTAGATCTTTAAAAACAATAATTGGCAGATATTTGATTTTTATTTATTTTTTCCGTTTTTGATGACTTGCAACTTTACAGGGTTCTTACTTTTTCACCACAAATATTCTGTGTAAAGACGTATATAATGTTGTATTAGCCCTGTAATATTATCCATTGACAGGCGCTGGCTCAATAGTCAGTATCTGAAAGGTTAAAGATGTTATGCATTTCATGAAAGACGAAGTTTTGTTTAATAATATTATTTTTTATGCGTGTCAAAGTTTGTATGTGTGGTGTTCTTTTGTGTCTTGGTATTCTTTTTGTAAGAATGCTTCTGTGGTATGGTCATTAAGACAAAATCTGGTGCCATTTTAATAGATGTATGAGAGGATGTACTATAACATACTGTACTTACATGAGATGAATGGGCGATCATGACATGTCATGAAACATTATTTTTTATGACAGCAAGGGCTTCATAAAACATTGTAAATTTGACCAAAAGTAAATTGTTCCTGTAATAATTTACTCTTTGAAACTGTTTATTAGACTACCTTGTTTGTCTTTATGCCTGCTGGAAAGCACACAATATGGGGGACCCACCATACTTAATAAGGGAAAGCCCACTGAAGATCTTGCTGAATGTTTCTACCTTTTCCAATCTATGATGCTCACAAAAGTGATGTGCGTGAATTGCCCATCTGCATCCAGCTCAGTGAACTAGTATATTTGTACAGTATGTCTAGGCTTGTTTTGTATGAGGTTTTGTACATGATGGTAATCATCCCATTGTAAGTATGTATGTAGAGTTTTATATATGTGGTGTATTTTAAACTGGACATTGTAAGTAGGAAATGCTCAATTAATTTGTATTGTAAGTGTAACATGTATTTATGTACAGTTCATTTTGGGTCAATAGATTATTTTCTGTAAACTATGTATGTTGTATGTAGCCGGTGTGTACTGTTTTACCTCATATTAAAACAAATTTCGAAACATATTTTCTTTGTAGAAGCTTCTGAACGTCCAGCTTGACAAAATTGATTTTTGATAGAGGGAAGTCCGTCCCGCCCATCTCTTCATGTCGCCCGCGGGGAGGGCCCCTTACGCCATCTACTGGTCGCGCTTGGAACTCTGTCACGCCGCGCCGGCAGCGATGAGAGGAGTGAGGGAGGGATGTGGAGTGAAACGTGACAAACATATTGCTGCAGGCTTGTTGTATGATGAAAAACTATGCTTTGCAACGCGACAATTTCTGTAAATTTACACGTGAAGCTTGGACTTTGCAGCATGCCAGTTCGACGCTTTTGACTCGATAGTTGTCACAATAGCTCTCGCTTGCAACCCACCACGCTCACATTCCTGTTATATATGACTCCTACCCTCTCGAATGATAAGGGTCCGATGGCACTGTATGTATATTAACAAGGAGAGTATCTCTTCCCTGGGGGAGGGAGTGAATATCCTCCGTTTCGTCAGTGTCTCAATTGACCTTTTCCATATTAACGTAGGGGTGGGAAGAAAGAAGACACAACCAACCGGTTTTCCGCCTGATGCCAAAAGGACAGATTTTTCCGATTAGGGCGCCGACTGTCCCCGTGCACCCTTCAAACGACACTCGACCCGCTCAGCTGGTGAGCCTGACCTTAGGGGGATGAGTGCCGAAATGTCGCTTGCCGGGCATTGGTTGGGGAGGGGGGAACGCCCAGGACAGCGACAGCCCAGGGCCCAGGGGCGAACGAGGAGCGTGGCGACAATCAGAATTTCCAATGACGCTTATGTGCCGCACCGCGTTGTGCATGGGCCCCTCCTGGACCCCCTCACGACCGACTGGCGGCTCGCGAGACACTTTGCAGGCGCGGTTTTATTGGGAGCCGCCTGAAAGGTAGGCAAAATGAGTTGAAAACTCCATGTATGTAGGCAACCCACAGCACATCGCCCCTCCCGTCAGCCGGACTTAAAACCACGCCTGTCACTTTGTCGTCACTCACTCACGTGAAGGGCGCGGGGTAGGGTGGGTGCCAATATGCCCCAATCGCCCCAATTGCACCGGTAAGTGCCCCTCCTCAGTTACCCGCGATTGTCCGCGAGAGGCGAGGATAAGATTGTTGTATCCGCTCTTCCCGTCCTTGTTCCCGCCCAATCCCGCCCCACGCCGCCCCGCCCCCTCCTTCGGGGCGCGCCTCTGGACAAAGGGCTCGGCTGCGCTGGGCCTCCGGTCCTTCCGGCCCTTCCGCTCCGGGACCTCCGGGACCAACGACACCCGCGTCGTCAACGCTCCGATATGTAGGCCACGGAGGGGCAGGGTGCCCCCCGCCCCGCCTAGTCCACCCCTCCTCGCCCCGCCCCGCCCTGCCCCGTGTTGAATGCGGGGAGGGGCCATGGAGGGGTGGATGGGGCGGGGCGGGGCGGGGCGGGGCGCGGTGCGTCGCGGAGGCGGCGCCACGCGCCCCAGAGGGGTGGGCGCCGTCGCGACGGGCTGGCGCCGCGCGGGCGGGGCGGGCGCCGTTAGGGCGGTGCGCCACCAGTGGCCGCGGAGCCGGGGCGGGGTAGGGGTGGCGGGGCGGGGTGATAGGGTGAGGGGACCGCGACGCAGTGCAAACCACGTGGTCCCCGCGTGCTGGGAGTACAGTGGGGGGAGGGGGGTACGTGGGGTCATTCCTCCGCAAAGGTTAAACGTCGACGCCCCCACTGCCAACCTCTTCCCAAGTTTAAAATAGGGTAAGAACCAGGGCTAAGGCACGAGAAACATCGCTGTTTCCTTTCTTCGTTAACATTGGCTGGTTTTTGGCCCATATTGAATTGCAATTTTTATTTTCATGCTGTGATGTTGGAAACGTTTGGTAGTTATACGAGGGACGACTGCAGCTTGGGTACCTATACCTCCATCACAACTTCCGATTATTGAGTTCCACGTTGTAATTATTAGCTCCACATGTTTTCAAGAAGGCAAAATGCACATCATCGCACATTTTCACGGGCTAAACCACGCCTGGAAGTCTTCCATATTTCGCACGCAGCAATTCTCAACCTGCCTCCACAAATCTTGTTTTTCTGTAGAGGTTTGCTCCAGTTCCATGGAGCGCGCGCGCCGCGTCCGCTGCTGAGGGCGGTAGCCTCTGGCGCCTCCCGCGCCCGCCACGCCCCGCCAC
Organism: Frankliniella intonsa; assembly: GCA_033675135.1. Lineage (NCBI taxonomy): Eukaryota > Metazoa > Arthropoda > Insecta > Thysanoptera > Thripidae > Frankliniella > Frankliniella intonsa. Next base: position 11,958,484 of record CM066255.1, on the reverse strand, counting down.
GCCCCGCCACGCCCCGCCACGCCCCGCCACGCCCCGCCGCGCCCCGCCGCGCCGCGACGCTGTGGACGCTCACGCCAGGCTAGGCCGGGCCAGGCCAGGCACCGCTGCCAGGCCAGAGCTCAGTGTGCCTCCGGACCGCCCAGCGTCCCGACGCCCAGCGACGCCCGCGACGTACCGCGCGCTACAGTAGGCCCCAGGCCCCGGCCCGAGCTGCGTAGGCGCCCTAGTTAGTAGGCACCCAGCCCGTCGCGGCCCCTCGCCCCTGTCCTTTCCGCGTCTGCGGACACGGCGATTGACATCGTTGCTCCCTGGTGGGCGTGGCCGCTGTGCACTGCGCACTGCGCCGTCCTTGTATCCTGGCCCCCTGTAGGGTGATTCCGCACAATGGTTTCGTCTCTCTGTCCTTGTCGCACTCGATCATGTGGCGTAGCCACAAGGAGCAAGAGAGAGAGGACACTATTAAAAGCCGTTCGGAATCACCCTGCTGTCCTAACCTGGTGCCCGCTGGCTGGAGGCCGCGGCCCGGCCCGGCCCGCCAGCTAGCCGCCAGGTTGACGTGCAGGTGTCGTTGTCGTCGCGTCTCTCCCGCGGTTGTCCACACCATTGAGGCGACGCGCCCGCGTGGTCTCAACGTGCCCGTCCACCTTGCAGGGATTACCTACAGCCGGGAACTTCGCCTCGCCACCCCCTCCCCCCCACCCCTCCCCCGCACGGCCCGAGCACCCCCAGCACCCCCAGCACAACAAACCCCTCCCCTTCCCCTCCTCCCGCTATTCCGCCAAAGCCCTCGCGCTCGGTCCGCTCGCATAGTCGCGGAGCACCGTGGCTCGCGAGGAAGGGACCCGACGCTCGCCGCCGCCGCCGCCGCCGCCGCCCAGCGCCGCGGCGCCCCACGCCGCCCCACGCCGCCCCGCTCTAATCCACCAAAGTGTCCGTCAGTGGGCGTCGCGTCGGTTCCGTCCGCACCGCGGCGCTGGGTCCTGGCCGCGATAGCAGGTTGTGGCGTGGCGTGGTCTGCGTGCGGCGTGGCGTGGCGTGGCGTGGCGTGGCGTGGCGTGGCGTGGCGTGGCGTGGCGTGGCGCGGCGCGCTCCGACCTCCGGCGCGCGGTTACCTTGAGATAGCTCGCGGCCGCGGCGCGGCCCCGTGAGGCGGTGCGGCTCGCGGCTCTAGTTCAAGGCGCCCGCGTTGAGTCGACGCGCGAGCCGCCAGCCTCTCGCGCGGCATTCCAGTGGGCTCTCCCTCATAATCCACTCTATAAAAAAAAAAAACTTACGGTTATAATTTCACTGTAAGCTACGGTCAACCCTGCAGCACTCTAGCTTACGGATAACTTTCACCGTTGGCTACAGGGTGAATGTCACTGTAAGCTACGGTGATGCACCCTGATTCACCGTAGCTTACAGTGGCACTCGCCGTGTGAAGTTTCACCGTAAACTACAGTGCTGCATGGTTTACTGTAGCTTTCAGTGAATATCACCGTGAGCTTTTATTAGTGCAACGCACTGCAGCGCCCGGCCCCGCCCTGTCCAGCACGCGGGTAGGGCGTGGGCGGATGGGCCGGGCATCCGGCAGCCCCGCCGGTCCTTGTCAATCCAAAAGATAAGCCCCTATCTCTTGGCTAGTCCGCTGACAACTAGCTCAGGGCAGGTGTTTCTGAGCTGTCCTGTGGCGTTTTTGTTGTAATTTTTGTGTCCCCGTCATCAGGCGTTCTCCAGCGGCCGGCCGCCTCTGCACTGCTCTGCACTCAGCGCCGCTGCCTCCTGGCGCGCCCCCAACTGTTCAGCAGGACTGTCAGCACCGACGTGACTACCAACCATGAGGTGGGTGCCTGGGCCTGGCCATTGCATCTACGGCCCTTAGATATACGGGCTTTGGAGAAGAAAATAAGGGGGTTGCATGCTTATATCTTTCATTATTAAATTTGTTTCGGAATGCATATTATACCGAGGGGGTATACACTCGCGTAATAGTAGGGTCACTCTGTTCGTAATAGCACGCGTAATAGTATGCGTAATAGTGTCGTAATAGTCGAAATTCTCTGAATTTTCCCTATTTTGGGGTTCTTTTGTGCTGGTTTTAGCTGAATCCCGATAATTTTGAGGCGTAATAGACGTAATAGTCGGGTCACAGGTTTTGAGAGTGCATACCCCCTCGTATTAGACACCCTGTGTGTATGCAACCCACGGTGCATTCCCTCCTCTGCCAGAGGCGGTCTTAAAACCGCGCCTGTAATGTAATGCTGCTTTCCAGCGGTGTATGACAGCCACAGAAATAGTACCGTCGGCCTCCGACAGGTGGCGCTCGACATGAATGAAGAGCGCGACTGACATGCGACTCACTGTACACTGTTCATAATCGCTCAACTCTCCCCTGTTTTTCGAAGCTATACCGTCCTTGTGACTTGGGCAACTGCAAAAAAAGGCACTGAAAAGAGCACTTGGTCCGAACAAAAAAAAAATAGTAAAAAGAAAAAAACTTACGCGGTTTTGAACCACTTCCCGCCCAGTGCTATGAGCAGCGACGATACCAATGACGCTACGCGGCCGGCCGAGCCCTGACCGGAGAGCAGGCGCACTCATGACACCGGGTTCGTTTCTTCGGTGACTGTGGCTTCTCGCGCAGCATGACTCCTAGTGGTCCGGCATCTGGTACCGTGGCGTCGTAGCCGTGCCGGCATAGTGTCCGCGCGGAGAGTCGCAGGACGGAGGTTCGAATCTTACCAAGAAATTTAATTTTTCCGAGGACAACAATTTGGAGAGTGGAATTCAAGCCCCCCATTTCAACCGAGCTCCCTCGTGGAATAGCCGACGGTCTAGTGGTCTAGTGGTGCCGCGAAAGCCGTGGGGTGTCTGTGAGACTCGGCACATGGGGCCTGGTTCAAACCCAGGTAGGTTCTTCACTGGTAGCGACAGCGGGTTGCCAGGAAGTTCCGTCCCATGCCCACGACTGGTGGTCGGTCGTGGGGTCATAAGTCCTAGAATCTGGCTCCAAAAATAGCTATTCCATGCTCTGGGGACAGGGCAGTTCGGTTAACCACCGTACGACTAAATCTGACAGTACGGGGATCAAATCTGTCGAATTGCGCGACAGGATCGCGGCCAGAAAAGCACCGGTTCCCATAAGAACACCGAAGTAGTTGGCTGCCACGGGGGGTAAAAGCCCTGTGCCTGGCGGGAACCGCAACCTCCCTCGGGAGGTTTACTGTCGCAAAAATTTTCCATGTTTTCACGCCACGTGCGTAATTTTTCAAGGTTTAGCTCGGCTCGGCTCGGCTCCGCCTAACGCGCGGATTCTCGCTGTAGCGCCTGTGACCCGTAGCGCTACCGAGCTGTAGCGCTTGTGACTCGTAGCGCTTGCGACTCGTAGCGTTAGCGAGCTGTAGCGCTTGTGACCTGTAGCGGTTGCGATCTGTAGCGCTTGCGAGCCACTCCTGAAGGTTCAATTCCCCCCCCCCCCCCCCTCCCTCTCCCTGAAGCTCAGCTGCCCAGCGAAAAAATGGGAAAGGGGAGAAGGAAGAAAAGGGGAAAAGACAGAGGAAAGGAAAAACGGGACGGAACAGTACGTCATAAATGCAAAATCCTCCTGAAAGTAGGCAACCGGCTTCATTTACCCCTCCCTCCGGCCCGGGCTGGATCCGCCACTGCAGCGGGGCCCCTTGAATCTTGCTGCCTTGAACCTCCCGATGTGTTTTGAACAGCGGCTCGCCGCCGCCCTACCGTCGTGTTCACAGCTCCAAGCTCGGCAAGGCGCCGGAGCCCGAGAGGCGGGTCGGCAAGATCACCAGCAGCGTGACCGTCAGCAGCAGCAGAGTCGAGGCCGGGGAGATCAAGACCGCCCTGCTCACGTCCCCCGCGGACCAGCAGGACGGCCAGAACGGCTCCCACGGTACGCCCGGCACACACTCCTCCTCAAGTACTTGTGCGGCGGATACAGATGTCCGTGAATAGATTAAGAGAGTGTAGAGATAACGCCGAAATAGTTTAATGGTTGCACATCATGCACGCCGTGCGTGTGCACCGAGCAAAGTGAAAAGTAGATAGCAGCCATGGTTAGCTCGGGGACAAGCACAGGATCATGGATAATGATGAAAAATTATGGTTGTGAGTGATGATCAAAATTTAGTTAGTGCCTGCACTGTTAATTTGGGGTGCGCAGAAATTGTACGCCAATGTGTACAGTGATCGTACACTACGTAAAACTGTACGGCTGGCGTACGATGACAGCACACCTTTGGCCTGGCGTACAGTGACAGCACACCCAAACACTCTTCAGACAATGGGGCAGGTGGACGCTAAGGGCGTGCTGTCATCGTACGCCAGGGGTGCAGTTTTGCGTGGTGTGCGCCTCTGGCGTACGATCACTGTACGCCTTGTCGTACATTTAATGAGCACCCCAAATTAACAGTGTAGGCATTGTGGTTGTGACAGCCGATTGTCAATGATCACAGGCATGATATTCCTGTTTTACGATTCTTCGTAGCTAACAATTCGATTATTGCTGCAACTGTCCATCTTTCTGGCTGTGTACGCAGCAGCGTGTCCACGTCCAAGCATGCGGTACAGCATAACTAGAAGGACGTTCTCTCTGTTTTCTTTTCCTACAGTCATGCAAGGTGACCTAATATTACCGTTAATTGTTCGTCGCAGCTCCTGCTGAAACAACGGTCGTCGTTGAAGAGACCGAGGTTGAGAATACCACCGAAGATGACGTCACTCCCAGAAAGCTCTCGAAAATCAAAAAGCGCGTCTCCCAAGAGTTCGAAAAAAACCGTAAGTTGATACCCAGAGCGTTACGCGCTAAAGGTTTCACTCTAAAAAGCTTCCGGTAATTTTCACTGTAAGCTACGGTGAATTCAGGTGCATCACCCTAGCTTACAGTGACATTCACCGTAGCTTACGGTGAAAATTCACCGTAAGCTACAGTGCTGCAGGGTTCATTGTAGCTTTTATGAGTGTCATTTTGCTGTGCGCCGTAACGTGCTCCTCGGTGCGCAGCGAGGGGCAAGAAGTGCCTCATCTGGCTCGGACACCTGCTGGGCGCCTCCGTGCCGTACGTCGCCATCCTGGTGGGCGCCGTCTACCGGGACGAGTGCCCCGCCAACCGCAACATCCCGCTGCACCTGATCGTGTCCGGCGTGGTGACGTCGCTGCTGCACCTGTCCACCTCCATCGACATGGCGCGCAAGCTCGACTACCTCAAGCAGAGCCAGAAGCCCGCCATCTTCTCGCTGCTGGCGCTCTTCCTCTTCATCTGGATGATTCTGGGTGAGTGACGGGGTGGTGCCCGGCTGCAGGGCGTCCAGGGCTCGAGGCGAGCTCAATCAGCCCCGACCCGCTCCTCTCGTATCGAGTGCTCACACTCAATTCTTATGAACATTTTTATTCGTACTTGTGATTTTTTTTCGTTTCTTTGCACATGTATAAGAATATAGTGTGCAGTTTTACCAGAAAATTAGGCAATGTAAGTAGCCCAAACACATTAGAGTGAGGCGGGCTGCATCTGCGCCTGCCTACCCGTCAACTTGCACGCACATTTGCTAATGAGTTGCCTAGTAGGCAGGCGGCGGAGATGCAGCATGCCTTATTACTCTACTGTATTTGGGCTACTTATTGCCTACTTTTATGGCAACACTATTATATTACACGCATTTTATGCACATATGGATGTGCTTGATATGCATTGATGCAATTTTTTCTGTGCAAGTTCTGCGTCCTGCGGGCCGTCACTCACTTTTCGATAAACTTTATATATGTCTAATCTCCCCGTTGTGGGCAGGCTGCGTCTGGACCTTCGGCATCTACACGCCCGAGTACGACTACGGCCAGTTCTACCCGTACACCGCCGGCTACTGCCACAAGGCTCTGTACTGGTTCGCCTTCGTGTTCAACCTGGTGTCGCTCGTGTCCTTCCTGCTGGGCTGGCTGTTCTGCTGCTGCGTGTGCAGCATCCTCTGCAACACCAGCATCCTCACCTTCCTGTGCGTCAGGAAGTGGAAGAAGTACCAGAAGCAGCAGAAGCAGCACCAGAGGGAGGAGGAGGAGGCGGCCACGCCTGTGCAGGTCTGAGTCCCGCCCCGCCCCGCCGCCCGGCCCCTCGCCCAGCAGCTCAAAGGAAGCCAAAGTCTGTCGGGAAAGACGAGAATATTTCCCCATCACGTTGAAACCATGTTATTATTATTATTATTGCATTAGCTGTGCGCGGTTGTGCAACGCGTTTTTTAAAAAGAAAACAATGATATGTGTCGGAATTCTTTTTGAGAAGTACAAAGACGTTAGAATAGTCAACCCCCCCCCCTTTTTTTTTACAAAGGAAAAATAATATTTTAACGGCGATCAGATGTCGTGTTGATGAATTTCTCACTGGAATAAGTATTACGTTCCTAATTATTGGAGCGCGCAGGCAAGAATATGTGCATCAATGTTAGTAGTTTTTTAAATCCATTTATTTGTCATGTATACATTACAGAGCTGGTAGTGTAGTTTCAGCGAGTGTTTGCTTCGAGTGAAGAGGAAGGAGGGTAGATCTCTATTTATTGTGCTCTCCTGCTCTCTGGCTAATTTGTATATCAGTTTTGTACGTTGTTATTATGTCACCTCAACTCAAGACTGTCATTTTTGACTCTACCTTCACCCTCACATTTATACAGCATAATTAATAGTTAATTAAAAGTAAGACAGCGTCCATTTTTTCATTGTGCCTTTCTTTACTGTATTACTTTAGTATGCTCTAAATAAGTATGGCAATTATCAGTGCAGGTGATTCAGCTAAATGTCATCATCACATCTACATACATTCACATTGTAACTTCATATATATTTATTGGAAGCCAACTGCTTTGTATTAAAACATTTGTAATAAAAAAAGACGTGCTACAGAATAAAAAACAAACAGCCGTGTTGTATGTCTCAATCTTATTTGTCCATTTATGGTGATCGTAAAATGTTTAACAGGGGAAAAGGAAAATTTTGTGTCCGGGTGGCGACGACGGCCAAAACTATGCGACCTTAATTGTTGCAATAAGGAGTTGAGTAATGTGCCCCCACTCCACCCTACTTTCTGCTCAAGGCATGTCTCCAGCTTCCTATTCGTCATGCCGCGCCGCTTCTCACCATTCTCACGCAAAGAACATTCTCTATGCCCCCACAATGAACCCTTCGGGACGGAAGGCGACGGCACGAAAATTTGGCTACCAGAAATTTAATTCCTGTTCCCCCTTGCGCTTGGGCTCTCCGGGTAGGCCACCACCTTCACACAAGTGCTTGGCGGGTTGGCCTATCCAGTGTGTCGCAGGCGCTCTCATTACCTAGCTCCGCCTCGGTAACGTCTATTGTGGGGCGCCATAATCACTATTTTAACAGGTCAACCAGGTTCTCTACAACCAAACCGCATGAAAGAATGCATCCGCTAAGAGGAAGGGTTCCCTTCGATGTTTGAAAGGGCGCGCGCACGCAGGCAAAACGTCAAAACTAAACTATCGAAATAGATCGATAGTGGGCCACACTCGAATTTTGTGAGTCGAGGAGGTCGAGGAGTAGTAGTGTGTGGGTGTTGTTGTTCTGGTTGTTTGTGTGAGTGGCGAGCAGACAATAGTTTTCCATTGAATTGATTTTAATCTGGTAAAGGTTACATTTTTTTGGAAATACTTTCTCTGGTTATGCTAACGTTGTTTTCATCATCGCCGCGAAGAACTCACAAAATATTTAGCCCTGGGGCGTGCTTCCAGGATATGTTTCACGATGGGAAAGGGAACTCAATCATGGTCATGTATTGGTTCTGTCATCATTCGTAGTAAAATGAAGATGGCAATTATCGCCTGTCGCAGGTTGAATCAACCTTTATGGATGTGACCCTAAAAATGTGCATTGTTAAATATTACCTCGTTCTTTGCCTTTGGTTTGAAATTTGTTGAGACTTGAAGACACCATGGCGCAAAATCAGTAAGTTGGCCGGTTTTATTCTCTCATACTCGTAATTTTAATTATTTTTCTTAGTAATTTTGAGTATTTTGTTAATATCTTCAGTGATCTCAGATATTTAAAATCGCTTGTGTACAAATTCTGTTACTATTTGATATTTCATGAAAGTTTGTAAGGTTAAGGTTGTTAACAGCATCTTTATTATGCATTCAGTAATCTTAACCTGATATTTGTGTTCCTGCTCAATGAATTGCTACATGTTTTCTTATCTGTATCAAGCACGACAGTAAACCTTTAGAAAAGGTCTAATAATTTGTGTATTAATTTGCATTTCATTTCCTTCCAGGATTGCCGGAACATTTCTTGGTGGCATGGACAGAAACTCTGCGATGAATCCATCAAATTATGGTGCTCATTCTGCTTGGCACACAACTCGAAATGATGGCATGAGTGAGTATACAATAACTTTAGACTGTCTTGCCATTTTTCAGCGATCCAGTTCACCCTGTATCATATTATTTTTAATGGTTTCGCAGGTAATCTAGGAGAAATCCCACCAGTATGGCCTCCTTGGGCATCACTACAACAGCACAACAAAGATCAGAATGCCCTTCTGGAGAAGGATTCGCTGCGAGCAGCCACCTCAGCTATCCCTTTAACAAACCATTATAAGACTACTACACATGATGTACATTATGCTCACTACTCTCATAGCTCATATTCTGCCCATCATAGATTAGCCAATACAGATAATAATTATTTAGGGAATAATGTAGCTCCTCCACTGGTAAGTACAACCTTTCATGACAGATTATTCATGAGCTTCTCAGCTATGTAATATTAATGATGATCATAATTTTTGGCCTACAATGAATTGATGTAATGTGAACCTTTTGATGTATGTTTGTTTCAGACAAACGTCAGAAGAGAACACAGTGTCCCATTAGGTGATCTTAATTTACAAAAATCGGCTGAATTACCCAATAGCCATGGAGGTGGAGGTGCTCCTGTCAGTCGTCATACAAAAGGTAAGCCTATTTGTTTGCACATAACACTTTCCTTCTACGAACTTTTAACATTTCTAACTGTCATGTAAATGTTCAGAATGCGGACAGCAAAATGTTAGAGAGAATCAGGCTATTCAGAGACTATCTCATTCAAATGAAGCTAGCAACCCATCACAGAACTTATCTTGCTCAACTTCTTCAGATCTTGGAGGAAAGAGCACAGGTATAGTAATAAATTGAAAAGAAGTTTCTTGTGTGGGCTAAATACATTTTCATTCAAAAAATTTTATCAACATAATCTTCTTTAGGAGAGGAAAACTTAGGTACAAATCCTAAAAGTGCCCCCTCGGCTGCTCATTGGAAAGAATTTTTAACTGGTTTGAGAACTGGACACTATGAGATGTCAGACACATTTCGACACCACTTGGACCCAGAGGCACCTGTTCAACTTCCTGAAGATTATGGGAAATCAGATGTAGAATCGGACCATGAAACTGCAGCAGACAAGGCACCAAAGCAACCCAAGAAAACCAAAGTAATGGAGGCAAAGGAAGCTCTGAATCGTGGTCAAGCACATATTAATGCCAAAGGAAAGCTCATCAGGGCCAGAAGAATGGGAGAGGGTTGTGCGTCTAAAGGTTGCAGGTGAGTGTGGTCTATTAATTCTTATTAATTACTGGATTTCATTGGTTTATATTACCTATCAATTTAAAATGTTTTAAATTGTTCCAGGTTTAAATGTGAAGAACGTATAACAAAAGAGGCTCGAACTAATATTTTTGAGTATTTTTGGAACCTTGGTAATCACCAATTACAATGGCTTTTCATAGCCATGCATACTAGTGTACGTGCACCTAAACAGAGAACGCAAGACCCAATCAGGTCACGGAGAAAAACATCCCGATCTTATTTCTTTCGCCAAGGAACTGGGAAGATTCCTGTTTGCAAAACTATGTTTCTGCAGACCCTTGATGTTTCGGACTCTTGGGTTGACACGGCTATTTCTAAAGCTGCGAATGGAGTAGTTGTTGCTCCTGACTGTCGAGGTAGGCACACCAAAGCCACACGTGAAGCTATGGGAGGCCCAGATGATGCTCCTGAAGAACAAGTGACAAAGAAGAAGAAGCGAAAAAAGAAAACCAAAGGTAGGATGATTATCAGTGGACAGTATCTTAAATCATATCTTATTATTAGTAAGGTCAGTTGCCTAATCATATGTGTACCTGTTCTTTCTATTTTCTATAAATTAGTGTTTGCTGAAGCTCTGCCAACTCTAAATGAATCTACTTCTCAAGATAGTATGCTTCCCCTCCAAAATATTGCTAATAGGGATTCTGAAAAATCCAAGTCATCTGGTGCGTATGAGGAAGTCACCTCTTAGCATAGAATTACATAGGATCTACTCATGTATTTTAAATACATGCTATGCTTCTTCTTGCCAGGTTCGAAGGACTCAGACAACATGCTCCACGGAAATGCAGAGGGAAGACTGTACAACATGCCATTAGGTTCATCAATGGAGGCAAGAAATCTATATGGTCCTCTTGTGAATAACACCCTTGGGTATCCAGGAGGTTCTCACCTTGACGGTAAGCCTGAAACAGCCACGGAAAGTTTTGCTTAATAGATGAAGTTTTAATTTTAATTCCTCCCTTTCCTTGGCAGGCGTTAGAGACGGCGCTGGCGCGGGGACACTGGGCATGGCTGACATGCCGAACCCCGCCCTCCTCCGCTTGCAGGGGATCCTCTCGGGAAACCTCGGCAACCTTGGGAACCTTCCCCTCGGGGACCTCTCCGACGCGCCGTACCACTGGATGGTGGGGTCGGGCGGTCCCGGGGGCGGGGGCGGGGCCGAGGGCGCGCCCGTGGGCGAGGCGGGCGCTGCGGGCGCGGTGCGAGCGGGCGGCTCGGCGGGCGGGGCCGCCGACGGCGCGCCGGGCACTGCGAACCCTAAGCCCAAGAAACGGAAGCGTGCCGACGTGAGCGCGGCCCTCGGGGCCGCCGCCACAGGGATGGGGGTCGGTGTCGGCGGCCTGCTGGGCGCGGCGTCCGTCCCGGAGGCGTTCCGCCACCACCTCAACCCGGAGACGCTCGGCCTGCGGGACCTGCCCAACGGCGCCGTGGTGGCCCCCCTTCTAGAGGGCAAGCTGCGTCTGTCGGCGTCCTCGTCGGGCAGGGCCGCCTCGGACAAGCAGCGCGCGGCGGGCCCGGGGCGGCACCGGGAGCCCGCGCGCTGGAGGGCCAACCTGTGCAAGGAGGCGCTCAACACCGGCAAGGAGCACGTGAACCTCAAGGGCAAGCTGGTCCGCGCCAGGCACCTCGGCGAGGGCTGCGTCGACTCGTGCCGCTTCAGGTGAGCAGAGCCGCACTGGCTGAAATGGCACCACTAGAGAAGGGCGCCTTTCTCTTATGGTGGCCCTCACGGTGAGGCCCTCACCCCAGGCAGGCACCAGTAAACCGCCTGAAAAGTAGGCTGCTTGAGCTACAAAAGCCCGAGCAAGGGAGGCGACACTACTAGACTAGACGCTGTTCGTAATCACCCTGCAGCCCGTGGGCCGCCCCATACCGTCCACTCACCCTCCTCTCTCTTGCCACCCGCAGGTGCAAGGACCGTCTCGCGGAGGAGGACCGACAGGCCATCTTCAACCACTTCTGGAGCCTGGGCGACCACCAGCTGCAGTGGCTCTTCATCTCGCGGCACACGCGCGTCCGCGAGCCCAAGCACCGCACCACCAACGTGGACCCCGAGCTGTCGCGCCGCAAGACGACCCGCAACTACTTCTTCACCGTGTTCCGCGCGGAGCCCAACTCGCGGCGCGGGCGCGGCTACGAGACCGAGTGCGAGATCCCCGTGTGCAAGACCATGTTCCTGCGCACGCTGGACGTGTCCGACTCGTGGGTCGAGTCCGCCATCGCCAAGGTGCACCGGGCGCAGGGCGGCGGCCAGGACGACGGCGCCGTCATGGACCGGCGCGGGCGGCACCGCAAGGCGACGCGCCGCGTGCCCGCGCACATCGTGGAGACCGTGCGCCAGCACTGCCGGCTCTTCCCCCGCTCCGGCATCCCGCCCAGCTCCAAGGGCTTCCAGCGGCAGTGCCTCGCGGACGGTCACTCGGTCAGCAAGATGCACCGCATGTACCTGGACTGGATGCAGAAGCAGGCGCTGGCCGCGCCGCCCGGCGCCGCCACCGCCCCGATCGCCACCCTCAGGCAGTACAGGGACATCCTGGCGGCCGAGCTGCGCGCAGAGTTCAAGGTGGCCAAGTGTGAGGGGTCCGACGACGGCGACTTTGGAGGAGAGGAGATGGAGGGCGGAGGAGTCGGTGGCGCGGTTAGAGGCGCAGGTAGTTGGGGCGGCGGGGGCGGGGGCAACGTGCCGTGCCAGGGGCAGGCCGGCGAGGACGACGAGGAGGAGGAGTACATGGAAGTGCCTGTCAAGGCGGACTATATTGCAGGCAGCAGTGTCGGTTTCTAGCTGTAGCCCTGTTGATCTTGTCACCTGAAGTACAATGGGTACTGAGGTATCCAGTTTCCTCTAAAGTGTAGTCTAACTTATACTTCAATAGCAATTTTCATTATGTTACAATGTTTAGCCCTTTACGAGAAAGTTGTGTACCTGGATACTATTGGTTTGTTATTAATCTGCTGCAGGTTGTGAAAAATACAGAGGGCCCATGTTTATTCTGACTGGTCTTTTGTGACTAGTCTCCAGAAAATGGATATGCCTTCTTTATTTTTGTAAACAGTACTTGTAAGAACACGTACTTGTCAAATTAATTACAGTGATGTTGCTGTTTTTATACCACTTTTGTGTGATAAAGAAAGAAAGTTATTTGAATGTAAGAATATTTTTGTTTAGTCTCTAGGTTAGAACAGATTTTATATAGATGTTATCTAAAGTTTCTTTGGGATATTCTGTTCACAGTTTTAAATCAAACTTTTAAACACAGGGTCTGTGCTGCTCAGATGATTTTCCCCCAAATTTCCATAATTTACATTTATTCCATTTTGTTTTTGTTTTTTTGTTTGTTTGAAAATTAACATTCCATCTAATATGCCTTAAAAGAAAAGTTATTGTATAACTTTATCCATGACAGCAGAAAGAGCCGGAATTATAATGTATTGTCTGTTAATCTGTAAAACTCACTAAACAGAACTGGTTTCAAAATATTTTATAATAACAAAAATACATTTGTTAAATTTTGAATCTCTTAGAGTTTGAATCTCTTATCTCCGAATTCGACCAAACTCACGGGTTACTCCCTTCTGGGTCTACCCCCTAAGCCACCTTGCCCGAACACATTGCGCGCTATTAGGAATACTGCATTCCCTCGCAGACAAACCGGGTTTTCGGACGAACTGACCCTTGGGGGTTGGTCTAGGGGTACGTTAGAGACCCCCTGCACAACCCCCGTCATTTTGAAGAGAAAAAAAAATTCGACCCAAAATCGTAAAAATGCCAAGGCTATAGCCTTTGCGTTTTTGCGATTTTCGTTCGAAAAAAAATTGTCTCGGATTTCGACCAGATTTACAGGTTACCTCCTTCTGGGACTAAAAAACACATAGCAAGTCGTAGGACTCCTATACCGGACTTCGTTAGTATGAAAATAGGCCCCTAAGGGTGGCCCCACAATGAACCGCGCGACGCTACCCATCACGCCCATCACCCTTCATGATGGTTGGTTTGAGGCTCACATCACGGTCCGGCCACCAGATGGCGCCTTGGCTTGACAATGCGCTGTTGCTGCGCGGGCGGTCTTTGATACGCCAGAATATATAGTGCCCAACACCCATCTGGAAGGTTGATGTGAGGCTCGCAACACGGCACGGCCCGTCTACCTAACAGACATTCATCTCATTTATGAAGATCAGGGCGCGTTTCCCGGGTCGCCCACCAGATGGCGCCTCGGCTTGACCATGCGCTGTTGCTGCGCGGGCGGTCCTTGATACGCCAGAATACATAGGTCAAATTCTCACGGGGGGCACCGGTCACACCGGTGGGATCGCTCTTGATGGGTGGGTGGGCTTTCTTCTGCCACACCAACTCTTGTCGAGTAACTTATAAGCAAGGATTTTTATTTGGCGAAAGTCAGTGTTGAGAGATGCGAATTGTATTTTAAACGCAACGTTAGCTCTCGCGGCTGACATCAAACACTTAAGTATCCTAGTCAAAGTTCGTTTTCGTACGGTGGAGTGAGGGTGGGCCCTTTTGCCAAAACGTTAGCTCTCGCGCGGTCCTTGACACGCCAGAATGTATAGGTTCAAATTCTCACGGGGCACCCGTGAGATCGCTCTTGAAGGGTGGGTGGGCCTTTCTGCCACACCAACTCTAGTCGACTAACTTATACGCACGGATTTTTGTTTGGAGAATATCAATGGTGAGAGATCACTACGTTAGCTCTCGCGGCTGACATCAAACACTCAAATAGCCTAGTCCAAGTGAGTGTCTTATAAGGGTGGGCTCAGGGTGGGGCTTTTGCGGCCACACCAACTCTAGATGAGTAACTTATACGCACGAATTTTTAAAGTTGATCTTAAGTGTCTTTGACAATGAAATTCTTCATATTTCATTGTCAAAGACACTGAAGAAACAAAAATCGTGCGTATAAGTTACTCATCTAGAGTTGGTGTGGCCGCAAAAGCCCCACCCTGAGCCCACCCTTATAAGACACTCACTTGGACTAGGCTATTTGAGTGTTTGATGTCAGCCGCGAGAGCTAACGTAGTGATCTCTCACCATTGATATTCTCCAAACAAAAATCCGTGCGTATAAGTTAGTCGACTAGAGTTGGTGTGGCAGAAAGGCCCACCCACCCTTCAAGAGCGATCTCACGGGTGCCCCCCGTGAGAATTTGACCTATACATTCTGGCGTATCAAGGACCGCGCGAGAGCTAACGTTTGTGGCAAAAGGGCCCACCCCCATACCACCCTGCTAATACGAACTTTGACTAGGTTACTTGAGTGTTTGATGTCAGCCGCGAGAGCTAACGTTGCGTTTAAAATACAATTCGCATCTCTCAACACTGACTTTCGCCAAATAAAAATCCTTGCGTATAAGTTACTCGACAAGAGTTGGTGTGGCAGAAGAAAGCCCACACACCCATCAAGAGCGATCTCATCGGTGCCCCCCGTGAGAATTTGAACTATGTATTCTGGCGTATCAAGGACCGCCCGCGCAGCAACAGCGCATGGTCAAGCCGAGGCGCCATCTGGTGGCCGACCCGGAAAACGCGACCTGGTCTTCAAAAATGAGATCAATATCTGTTAGGTAGAAGGGCCGTGCCGTGTTGCGAGCCTCCCATTAACCTTCCAGATGGGTGTTGGGCACTATATATTCTGGCGTATCAAAGACCGCCCGCGCAGCAACAGCGCATTGTCAAGCCAAGGCGCCATCTGGTGGCCGGACCGTGATGTGAGCCTCAAACCAACCATCATGATGGGTGATGGGCGTGATGGGTAGCGTCGCGCGGTTCATTGTGGGGCCACCCTAAGCCACCTTGCCCGAACACATTGCGCGCTATTAGGAATACTGCATTCCCTCGCAGACAAACCGGGTTTTCGGACGAACTGACCCTTGGGGGTTGGTCTAGGGGTACGTTAGAGACCCCCTGCACAACCCCGTCATTTTGAAGAGAAAAAAAAATTCGACCCAAATTCGTAAAAATGCAAAGGCTATAGCCTTTGCGTTTTTACGATTTTCGGTCGGAAAAAAATTGTCTCGGATTTCGACCAGATTTACAGGTTACCTCCTTCTGGGACTAAAAAACACATAGCAAGTCCTACGACTCCTATACCGGACTTCGTTAGTACGAAAATAGGCCCCTAAGCCACCTTGTCAGAACACATTGCGCGCTATTCGGAATACTGCATTCCCTCGCAGACAAACCGGGTTTTCGGACGAACTGACCATTGGGGGTTGGTCTAGGGGTACGTTAGAGACCCCCTGCACAACCCCCGTCATTTTGAAGAGAAAAAAAAATTCGACCCAAATTCGTAAAAATGCCAAGGCTATAGCCTTTGCGTTTTTACGATTTTCGGTCGGAAAAAAATTGTCTCGGATTTCGACCAAACTCACAGGTTACCTCCTTCTGGGACCAAAAAACACATAGCAAGTCGTAGGACTCCTATACCGGACTTCGTTAGTACGAAAAAAGGCCCCTTAGCCACCTTGCCCGAACACATTGCGCGCTATTCGGAATACTGCATTCCCTCGCAGACAAACCGGGTTTTCGGACGAACTGACCCTTGGGGGTTGGTCTAGGGGTACGTTAGAGACCCCCTGCACAACCCCGTCATTTTGAAGAGAAAAAAAAATTCGACCCAAAATCGTAAAAATGCAATGCCTTTGCGTTTTTGCGATCTTCGGTCGGAAAAAAATTGTCTCGGATTTTGACCAAACTCACAGGTTACCTCCTTCTGGGACCAAAAAACACAAAGCAAGTCCTAGGACTCCTATACCGGGTTTCGTTAGTACGAAAATAGGGCCCTCAGCCACCTTGCCCGAACACATTGCGCGCTATTAGGAATTCTGCATTCCCTCGCAGACAAACTGGGTTTTCGGACGAACTGACCCATGGGGGTTAGTCTAGGGGTACGTTAGAGACCCTCTGCACAACCCCCGTCATTTTGAAGAGAAAAAAAAATTCGACCCAAATTCGGAAAAATGCAAAGGCTATAGCCTTTGCGTTTTTGCGATCTTCGGTCGGAAAAAAATTGTCTCGGATTTTGACCAAACTCACAGGTTACCTCCTTCTGGGACCAAAAAACTCATAGCAAGTCCTAGGCCTCCTATACCGGACTTCGTTAGAGAGAAAATATGCCCCTAAGCCACCTTGCCCGAACACATTGCGCGCTATTCGGAATACTGCATTCCCTCGCAGACAAACCGGGTTATCGGATGAACTAGGAGTGGCTCACAAGTGCTACAGATCGCAACCGCTACAGGTCACAAGCGCTACAGCTCGCTAACGCTACGGGTCGCAAGCGCTACGAGTCACAAGCGCTACAGCTCGGTAGCGCTACGGGTCACAAGCGCTACAGCGAGAATCCGCGCGTTAGGCGGAGCCGAGACGAGCCGAGCTAAACAGCTTTGAAAAAATTACGCACGTGGCGTGAAAACATGGAAAATTTTGCGACAGTAAACACTCCCGAGGAGGTTGCGGTTCCCGCCAGGCACAGGGCTTTTACCCCTCGTGGCAGCCAACAACTTCGGTGTTCTTATGGGAACCGGTGCTTTTCTAGCCGCGATCCTGTCGCGCAATTCGACAGATTTGATCCCCGTACTGTCAGATTTAGTCGTTCGGTGGTTAACCGAACTGCCCTGTCCCCAGAGCATGGAATAGCTATTTTGGAGCCCAGATTCTAGGACTTATGACCCCGACCGACCACCAGTCGTGGGCATGGGACGGAACTTCCTGGCAACCCGCTGTCGCTACCAGTGAAGAACCTACCTGGGTTTGAACCAGGCCCCATGTGCCGAGTCTCACAGACACCCACGGCTTTCGCGGCACCACTAGACCACTAGACCGTCGGCTATTCCACGAGGAGCTCGGTTGAAATGGGGCTTGAATTCCACTCTCAAATTGTTGTCCTCAGAAAAATTAAATGTTTTGGTAAGATTCGAACCTCCGTCCTGCGACTCTCCGCGCGGACACTATGCCGGCTGACGGCTACGACGCCACGGTACCAGATGCCGGACCACTAGGAGTCATGCTGCGCGAGAAGCCACAGTCACCGAAGATACGAACCCGGTGTCATGAGTGCGCCTGCTCTCCGGTCAGTGCTCGGCGGCCGCGTAGCGACATTGGTATCGTCGCTGCTCATAGCACTGGGCGGGGAAGTGGTTCAAAAACCGCGTAGTCTTTTTTTATTTTTTTTTTTTTCGGACCAAGTGCTCTTTTCAGTGCCTTTTTGCAGTTGCCCAAGTCACAAGGACGGTATAGCTTCGAAAAACAGGGGGAGAGTTGAGCGATTATGAACAGTGTACAGTGAGTCGCATGTCAGTCGCGCTCTTCATTCATGTCGAGCGCCGCCACCTGTCGGAGGCCGGCGGTACTATTTCTGTGGCTGTCATACACCGCTGGAAAGCAGCATTACATTACAGGCGCGGTTTTAAGACCGCCTCTGGCAGAGGAGGGAATGCACCGTGGGTTGCATACACACAGAGTGTCTAATACGAGGGGGTATGCACTCTCAAAACCTGTGACCCGACTATTAGGTCTATAACGCTCTATTACGCTCCAAAATTATCGGGATTCAGCTGAAACCAGCACTAAACAACCCCAAAATAGGGAAAATTCAGAGAATTTCGGCTATTACGACACTATTACGCATACTATTACGCGTGCTATTACGAACAGAGTGACCCGACTATTACGCGAGTGTGCC
The DNA here is from genome assembly GCA_033675135.1 of Frankliniella intonsa. NCBI lineage: Eukaryota > Metazoa > Arthropoda > Insecta > Thysanoptera > Thripidae > Frankliniella > Frankliniella intonsa. The sequence continues at coordinate 11,940,172 of CM066255.1, read as the reverse complement.
CCCTCGGTATAATATGCATTCCGAAACAAATTTAATAATAAAAGATAAGCCTGCAACCCCCTTATTTTTTTTTCTCTAAAGCCCGTATTTCTAAGGGTCGTAGATGCAATGGCCAGGCCCAGGCAGGCACCCACCTCATGGTTGGTAGTCACGTCGGTGCTGACAGTCCTGCTGAACAGTTGAGGACGCGCCGCGTGGGAGGCAGCGGCGCTGAGTGCAGAGCAGTGCAGAGGCGGCCGGCCGCTGGAGAACGGCACTGCTCTGATAGGGGACACAAAAATTACAACAAACACGCCACAGGGCAGCCCAGAAACCCCTGCCCTGAGCTAGTTGTCAGCGGACTAGCCAAGAGATAGGGGCTTATCTTTTGGATTGACAAGGACCGGCGGGGTTCAAAAACCGCGTAAGTCTTTTTTTTTTTTTTTTTTTTTTTTTTCGGACCAAGTGCTCTTTTCAGTGCCTTTTTTGCAGTTGCCCAAGTCACAAGGACGGTATAGCTGTAGCGCTACCGAGCTGTAGCGCTTGTGACTCGTAGCGCTTGCGACCCGTAGCGTTAGCGAGCTGTAGCGCTTGTGACCTGTAGCGGTTGTGATCTGTAGCGCTTGTGACCTACGTCCGATGAACTGACCCTTGGGGGTTGGTCTAGGGGTACGTTAGAGACCCCCTGCACAACCCCCGTCATTTTGAAGAGAAAAAAAAATTCGACCCAAATTCGTAAAAATGCCAAGGCTATAGCCTTTGCGTTTTTGCGATATTCGTTCGGAAAAAAATTGTCTCGGATTTCGACCAAACTCACAGGTTACCTCCTTCTGGGACCAAAAAACACATAGCAAGTCCTAGGACTCCTATACCGGACTTCGTTAAGACAATAATAGGCCCCTAAGCCACCTTGCCCGAACACATTGCGCGCTATAAGAATACTGCATTCCCTCGCAGACAAACCGGGTTTTCGGGCGAACTGACCCATGGGGGTTGGTCTAGGGGTACGTTAGAGACCCCCTGCACAAACCCCGCCATTTCAAAGAGAAAAAAAAATTCGACCCAAAATCGTAAAAATGCCAAGGCTATAGCCTTTGCGTTTTTGCGATTTTCGGTCGGAAAAAAATTGTCTCGGATTTCGACCAAACTCAGAGGTTACCTCCTTCTGGGACCAAAAAACACATAGCAAGTCCTAGGACTCCTATACCGGACTTCGTTAAGACAATAATAGGCCCCTAAGCCACCTTGCCCGAACACATTGCGCGCTATTAGGAATACTGCATTCCCTCGCAGACAAACCGGGTTTTCGGACGAACTGACCCTTGGGGGTTGGTCTAGGGGTACGTTAGAGACCCCCTGCACAACCCCCGTCATTTTGAAGAGAAAAAAAAATTCGACCCAAATTCGTAAAAATGCAAAGGCTATAGCCTTTGCGTTTTTACGATTTTCGGTCGGAAAAAAATTGTCTCGGATTTCGACCAAACTCACAGGTTACCTCCTTCTGGGACCAAAAAACACATAGCAAGTCCTAGGACTCCTATACCGGACTTCGTTAAGACGAAAATAGGCCCCTAAGCCACCTTGCCCGAACACATTGCGCGCTATTAGGAATACTGCATTCCCTCGCAGACAAACCGGGTTTTCGGACAAACTGACCTTTGGGGGTTTGTCTAGGGGTACGTTAGAGACCCCCTGCACAACCCCTGTCATTTTGAAGAGAAAAAAAAATTCGACCAAAATTCGTAAAAATGCAAAGGCTATAGCCTTTGCGTTTTTGCGATATTCGTTCGGAAAAAAATTGTCTCGGATTTCGACCAAACTCACAGGTTACCTCCTTCTGGGACCAAAAAACACATAGCAAGTCCTAGGACTCCTATACCGGACTTCGTTAGTACGAAAATAGGGCCCTAAGCCACCTTGACCGAACACATTGCGCGCTATTAGGAATACTGCATTCCCTCGCAGACAAACCGGGTTTTCGGACAAACTGACCTTTGGGGGTTTGTCTAGGGGTACGTTAGAGACCCCCTGCACAACCCCTGTCATTTTAAAGAGAAATAAAAATTCGACCCAAAATCGTAAAAATGCAAAGGCTATAGCCTTTGCGTTTTTGCGATATTCGTTCGGAAAAAAATTGTCTCGGATTTCGACCAAACTCACAGGTTACCTCCTTCTGGGACCAAAAAACACATAGCAAGTCCTAGGACTCCTATACCGGGCTTCGTTAGTATGAAAATAGGCCCCTAAGCCACCTTGACCGAACACATTGCGCGCTATTAGGAATACTGCATTCCCTCGCAGACAAACCGGGTTTTCGGACGAACTGACCCTTGGGGGTTGGTCTAGGGGTACGTTAGAGACCCCCTGCACAACCCCGTCATTTTGAAGAGAAAAATTCGACCCAAAATCGTAAAATGCCAAGGCTATAGCCTTTGCGTTTTTGCGATTTTCGGTCGGAAAAAAATTGTCTCGGATTTCGACCAAACTCACAGGTTACCTCCTTCTGCGACCAAAAAACACATAGCAAGTCCTAGAACTCCTATACCGGACTTCGTTAGTATGAAAATAGGCCCCTAAGCCACCTTGACCGAACACATTGCGCGCTATTAGGAATACTGCATTCCCTCGCAGACAAACCGGGTTTTCGGGCGAACTGACCCATGGGGGTTGGTCTAGGGGTACGTTAGAGACCCCCTGCACAACCCTCGCCATTTTGGAGAGAAAAAAAATTCGACCCAAAATCGTAAAAATGCCAAGGCTATAGCCTTTGCGTTTTTGCGATTTTCGGTCGGAAAAAAATTGTCTCGGATTTCGACCAAACTCACAGGTTACCTCCTTCTGGGACCAAAAAACACATAGCAAGTCCTAGGACTCCTATACCGGACTTCGTTAGTACGAAAATAGGGCCCTAAGCCACCTTGCCCGAACACATTGCGCGCTATTAGGAATACTGCATTCCCTCGCAGACAAACTGGGTTTTCGGACGAACTGACCCATGGGGGTTAGTCTAGGGGTACGTTAGAGACCCCCTGCACAACCCCTGTCATTTTGAAGAGAAAAAAAAATCGACCAAAATTCGTAAAAATGCAAAGGCTATAGCCTTTGCGTTTTTGCGATATTCGTTCGGAAAAAAATTGTCTCGGATTTCGACCAAACTCACAGGTTACCTCCTTCTGGGACCAAAAACACATAGCAAGTCCTAGGACTCCTATACCGGACTTCGTTAGTACGAAAATAGTGCCCTAAGCCACCTTGACCGAACACATTGCGCGCTATTAGGAATACTGCATTCCCTCGCAGACAAACCGGGTTTTCGGGCGAACTGACCCATGGGGGTTGGTCTAGGGGTACGTTAGAGACCCCTGCACAACCCCTGTCATTTTAAAGAGAAATAAAAATTCGACGCAAAATCCTAAAAATGCAAAGGCTAGAGCCTTTGCGTTTTTGACGATTTTCGTTGCGAAAAAAATTGTCTCGGATTTCGACCGAACTCACACGGTACCTCCTTCTGCGACCAAAAAACACATAGCAAGTCCTAGGACTCCTATACCGGACTTCGTTAGTACGAAAATAGGGCCCTAAGCCACCTTGCCCGAACACATTGCGCGCTATTAGGAATACTGCATTCCCTCGCAGACAAACCGGGTTTTCGGACGAACTGACCCTTGGGGGTTGGTCTAGGGGTACGTTAGAGACCCCCTGCACAACCCCCGTCATTTTGAAGAGAAAAAAAAATTCGACCCAAAATCGTAAAAATGCCAAGGCTATAGCCTTTGCGTTTTTGCGATTTTCGGTCGGAAAAAAATTGTCTCGGATTTCGACCAAACTCACAGGTTACCTCCTTCTGGGACCAAAAAACACATAGCAAGTCCTAGGACTCCTATACCGGACTTCGTTAGTACGAAAATAGGCCCCTAAGCCACCTTGCCCGAACACATTGCGCGCTATTAGGAATACTGCATTCCCTCGCAGACAAACCGGGTTTTCGGACGAACTGACCCTTGGGGGTTGGTCTAGGGGTACGTTAGAGACCCCCTGCACAACCCCCGTCATTTTGAAGAGAAAAAAAAATTCGACCCAAAATCGTAAAAATGCCAAGGCTATAGCCTTTGCGTTTTTGCGATTTTCGGTCGGAAAAAAATTGTCTCGGATTTCGACCAAACTCACAGGTTACCTCCTTCTGGGACCAAAAAACACATAGCAAGTCCTAGGACTCCTATACCGGACTTCGTTAGTACGAAAATAGGCCCCTAAGCCACCTTGCCCGAACACATTGCGCGCTATTAGGAATACTGCATTCCCTCGCAGACAAACCGGGTTTTCGGACGAACTGACCCTTGGGGGTTGGTCTAGGGGTACGTTAGAGACCCCCTGACAACCCCGTCATTTTGAAGAGAAAAAAAATTCGACCCAAAATCGTAAAAATGCCAAGGCTATAGCCTTTGCGTTTTTGCGATCTTCGGTCGAAAAAAAATTGTCTCGGATTTCGACCAAACTCACAGGTTACCTCCTTCTGGGACCAAAAAACTCATAGCAAGTCCTAGGACTCCTATACCGGACTTCGTTAGTGAGAAAATAGCTACACTGCACATCTAAACTCACCGCTGTGTCCGAGGTGAGGGAGCGGGATGATTGTCGGCACACATCACATTTGGGGGCGCACGGTGGTTTATTGGCTATATACTAGGCGGCAGATTACAAGTACGGGCGCTGTCACTATAACGGTAGCTCCGGCACCGACGGCCGGTCAGCACAGTCCCGGTGGGGCTGGCTGTAGGTCGATTACGCAGCTGGTCTTTTCGTCAGCGCTACCACGGAGGCTCGGGCGGACTCGGGTGGGCTTTGGTTTGACCGACTGACCCTTGGGGGTTGGTCAAGGGGTACGTTAGAGACCCCCTGACAACCCCCGTCATTTTGAAGAGAGAAAAAATTCGACCCAAAATCGTAAAAATGCCAAGGCTATAGCCTTTGCGTTTTTGCGATCTTCGGTCGAAAAAAAATTGTCTTGGATTTCGACCAAACCCACAGGTTTCCTCCTTCTGGGACCAAAAAACTCAGAGCAAGTCCTAGGACTCCTATACCGGACTTCGTTAGTGAGAAAATAGCTACACTGCACATCTAAACTCACCGCTGTGTCCAAGGTGAGGGAGCGGGATGATTGTCGGCACACATCACATTTGGGGGGGCGCACGGTGGTTCATTGGCTATATACTAGGCGGCAGATTACAAGTACGCGCGCCGTCACTATAACGGTAGCTCCGGCACCGACGGCCGGTCAGCACAGTCCCGGTGGGGCTGGCTGGTTGGCGGTCAGTACTCAACTGACCCGTGCTGGGACGGGACATCCGTGCTGCCCTCGGTCGTGCCGAGGGCGCCCCCTGACGGCGGAAAGGGCCAGGTTGGCCCGGCCTCGTCTGCCCGGACACGGCACTCACTAATGTAAGAGTTGTAAAAAACAAGTGCCCATTTTACAACAAAAGTAATTTTGTGTTTTCTTCGCCCTTGTTTATTAATTTTTTTCATACATCTTTAACTTCTTTAATTTTGGTGTCTTTGGAACTTTCTGTTAGTAATTGGAATGCACCAAGAGGATGATAGAAAACCTCTCAAACCACAAAAACTTTTATTTGTTGATATAAAATTAAATCAAATAACTGGAGTTAATTGGGTTTGCTTGCTGTGTTGGAGGGGATATTTTAATTTGATTTTATGTGAGACATCTCAACAAATGAGGTGTACATGATGATCACTGTCCAAGGAGAATCGGAGAGAAAGAAAACAAAGATAGGAAAATAAATATTTTACTTCCCAAGCCAAATGCTCTCGATCAGAAACCTGCACATAGCTAGGTTACAAATTCTTATAGGCTGTCAATCAAAAGTATCGAATCCCAAAGTGAAATGCAATGAACAGTTCAGCATTGTATTATCAAAGACTAGATCTCTTGGCAAGCATTCCAAAATAAACCCCATAAAGTAATTCCTCTGAACACTGTTACAGTTTTAATGTCAAACTAAAATTGTAAGCACTGATTTGACTCTTGGAAATGAAAGAAAATTTACTTTCTACATTTTAATATATATGTAATATATATAACATGTGTCTCAAATGCTTTATTCAATTTTCTTAGGCTCCATTTAAGATTTGTACTGCAACGTTTACCAATGGAGTCAACACCAATTTGCATGCCATAAAATATTGGATCTGAATTAAAGCAAAGTGAAACAAAATCTAAGGGTGGTACAACAAAAACATTCAAAATATTAACAATGATGACTGTTACACAGTATTAAACACACTATCAAATTTCTTTTTATCCTTTTTACAACATAGTCTTTCATAAATAAAACTTGTTCACCCAGCACCAGATGATGAACATACCATGTATGTGACCATTTCCATATAGATAATATCATAATTTTTTTTTTTTAAAAGACAATAAAAAGAAACTATGTAATAGATGTGTGCTTAACGTCCCTTAGGGACTAAAAAATGAACTGGTATGAGTTCTCTAAAATACAAATAAAAAACATTTCTTTCCAGGGAATTTGAAGTCATGAGACTTCTAGATAAAGAAGATGGAGTACTGGATATCTGCTCATATTTTCCAGAAAATTTATATCAATTATTTAAATGGATTTTTCGGGCAAATAGATACTCCAGAAACAAAAGAAATTGGCATATACAGGTATCTTTGTAAAATAAGCTCTAAAATACAGACTGGCTGATATAATGGCAGTGGTGAAATTAAACACATTTCATAAACTGAACGCATTTCAAAGCTATTAATCACTATATATATACCAAAGAGCATCTATTTCAATACATCTATTATTTACTTTAATTTTGGTAACAGTGCGGATCAGCTCATACAGAAGTCCTCAAAAGAACAGTATTCAATACCAACCCCAAATGTACACTGCTCTGTGCTGTCAGAGGACTTACAGACATCTTACATGTGGAAACTTTGAGCAGTTAGATGAGACCTACTGCAGCCTACAGAGGGTGGGTAACCTTGCTTATACCATAACTTCACTTGGGTGCAGCACCCAAAACCTTCTTCACAGCAACCACAATATCTTCCGCTCGTGGCAAGGCATATCCTTCCAGAGTTTTGGTATAAGGCATAGGGCAATCCATGCCAGTGACTCGAACAATAGGTGCATCTAGGTGGTAAAAGGCTTCGCCTGAAAATATGATGTTGAAATGTATAGTAAATCTTGTGGTAATTTATTAACAACATTTTTCTGATGAAAAGAGCACTTACTTTCCATGATGCGAGCACAAATTTCAGAGCCAATACCACATGTTGGCCAGCCCTGTTCAACAGTAACAAGGTGGTTTGTCTTTACCACAGACTGCTCAATGGTTGGAGTGTCAAGAGGCCGAAGACTTCTGAGATTGATAACTTCACACTCAATGCCTTGTCCAGCTAGTTCGTTTGATGCTTCCAAGGCCAATTCAACTGCTTTTGAGTGAGCCACCAAGGTAATATGGTTACCTAGACACCAAGAAAGGTTTAATAAGCATTCCAAAAATACTTAGAAGCCCACAGCACGAAATAACATACCTGCTCGTTCAATTTTAGCCTTGCCAATAGGTAGAACAAAGTCTTTTGATAAGGCTTCATCAGACATGGGGTACTGGTTACCATACAAAAGTTCATTCTCTAGAAACACTACAGGGTCAGGGTCTCGAATGGCAGCCTTCAGTAGACCTTTGCAGTCTTCTGAATTGTAGGGAGAAATTACCTACAATACAAAAAGAAAAGAAAAAAAAAAGATTGTTACATTAAGCAGCACCCAAGACAAAATATTACCCTTTCTCACCCAATCTTGAAAAAAAGATACTACTAAAAAAAAATACTAAAATACTAACTTTAAGTCCAGGGCAGTGGGCAAACCATGCCCCAAAGCACTGAGAATGTTGAGCAGCAACACCAGCAGCTGCTCCATTTGGCCCACGGAAAACAATTGGGACTTTTATCTAAAACAAAAATGAAAATCAAGCTGAAAAGAATAGGATAGCAAGGAGAAGTTATAAGATTAAAAATAAAATAGATTACTCTCATACCCTCCCAGCTGACATGTAGTAAGTCTTGGCAGCTGAGTTAATAATGTGATCAATAGCTTGCATTGAAAAATTGAAAGTCATAAATTCACACACTGGTTTAAGACCAGCCTGAAAATTAAGAAAGGAATATGTGAATAAAAGAGAGTAAGAACCATAAAAGATGAGTAATTAGAATAGCAGTTGAAATCCATTGCAGACAAACATGCATCTACTTACAAATGCTGCTCCAACACAAATTCCAGCAAAACCAATTTCTGTAATGGGTGTGTCGATAACTCGTTTGTCTCCATACTTCTTCCATAATCCTCTTGAAACTTTGTAAGCACCGTCATACTGTGCTACTTCTTCTCCCATGATGAAAACAGTTTCATCTCGCTCCATCTCTTCATCCAGGGCTTGATTGAGAGCATCTCGAACTGTCATCTACATAAAAGTAAAACTTCATTTATTACACAAAAAATTTGACTGAGATGAAAACATGAACATGTTTAAAGTATAGATTACAGATTCCTTTCAAGAACAATGCTCTCCAGCATAAATACTGGATTGAAAGAGGGATCAGGAAATCAGTCCCAAGTGTAATATTTGATATTTCACAAAACAATTTCAGGTTTGGCAAAAAATTAAGAGAAAAATGAAACAGATGTGAGTACCAATGGTAAGTACAAGTAGAGGATACGCCATAACCTGACAATATGACAGAATGTTTTAATTGTCTAGACATCCTTCTCAAATTGCCCTTGTGCTGAGGGGACACACTTTGTGTCGATGTTAAATATAGCTGGCAACTGATTCCAATGAAATAACAGATACTTCATGTCATATCGTACCTGCTGAGCACAGGTCACCCTGGAGGTTGAGAAGGCCCGTCGATTCAGCACATTGGCTGCCGTCTGAAATAACACGACAACAATTTATTTGATAGTTACTACAATAAAGAACAAAATTAATCATAATACCGAAAATAAATTGAAAGACTGAGAATTTAAACCTTACCTTTAGGAACATTTTCGTTGATGGACTCACAACCATTTTCCCAACCCTGTACCAGACGACACCAAAGGAGGTGAATGGGCAGAGCCTTCAGTAAAATGTCACAGAATACTGATAGGTTCAAGGTTAAATGATAGAGGTGATAACGATTAAAATTTGCCTGGATACTAGTATTAAGCTTATTTTCAGTATGATTTATTTTTCAAATGTCTTATCTTTAAAAAATCTCTTAGCGGTACCGGCTACTGCGAAAAATTGGCATCAAGTGGTAGAACCGTACGTCACGGCGCAAAGGTTGTCGCGCTGCACGGAAAGTTTTCTTTTCTTCCTCTTCCCCTCTCTCTGTCGTCTGCTTTACTTGCAGACGGTTCTTCACCGCGGGCGGGTCGGTTTTCCTCTGTTCATTGTTGCTTCCTTCTTGATTTTGGTTGTTGTAAGTTATTTCTTATACAGAGTTGTATCTTTTGTTACAGAAACCATTCCAAAATGATGCAATCATTGTTTGAAGCTTCGAAAAACAGCCCGCTTTGGAGCCCAATCACGGCACAATGCGAGGCCAATCAACTTGTCAAGGGAAGATCAATTTCTGCAGCTTCCGTCGCTGAAGGAGGTAACATTTTTCTAGACTCTTTGATTATTCTCTATCTACATATCGTGATGTGTGAGAGAGCCTGTAGTCTCATCATGACATTCAGAAATCTTGGTTCATTTTTCCTCAATTGTTGTTATATGTTGCTGAAACTGTTTAAAAACAGACTGTGACAAAATTGTGATGGGTAAATTTTGTAAATCTATAAAATCTATATTTCATAATAATCAAGCCTATAAATTTTCCCTCTAATCCTCTCGGAATAAGATTTTATGTCAAGTCAAGGAGAGTGACCTCTAGTTCTATTCAACATTTCAATGTCAAAGCAGATTTTCTCTCTCTTTGTTTTAAGTTTTGGTCATTTTAAATATGTCTGCCCCCCTCTCTCTCTCTCTCTGGTTTAGAAAAAGTTTTAACTCATCCAGTTTTTTTAGAGGGTTCACGTTTTCTTCCATAAAAATCAGCATAATTCCCTTTTAAAATTTTTTTATGATCTTTCTGAAACTATTGTCAATTATTTAAAAACTAAGGTGTTTAAAAATGTTTTTCTCTAATATCTAATATTAGAGGTAATAGAACCTTGTACCTTTGTATTTGTTCTTTTCAAATTGAAGTGAAAATGTAGAAAGAAAAAAAGATTTGGTAAAAGATCTTGAAAACTTGGAGGGAGGAGGGCATGCTAAAATTAGACATGGGGTAGGAGCAAGGTAGTGTGGCTGGTCAGCTGCTATGGCGTGTGACTTGGCCACTGTCCAAGTTTGACTGTTCACTGTTGCTCAGCCCTGCTTTGATTTAGAATGAGCTTGACACAGATTCTTTCACCCTTGCTGACTGACCTTCAGTTCTTCACCTATGGCCCATCACAAGTGCAGGACACCTGTCACTTTAAGAACCAATTTCTGTCTTCTCCATGAAACATTATTTGTAAATGTATTATTATAATTTAATTTTCAATTTCAGACAGTTGTGAGTTTGGTTCCAACAAATACTTTGCACTATGCGCTTTGGGAGGTATTCTCTCCTGTGGTCTTACCCACACAATGATTGTCCCGCTTGATTTGGTCAAGTGCCGTTTGCAAGTCGACCCTCAGAAATACAAATCTGTTATTAATGGATTTAAGGTAAAAATTTATTCTGGGCACAGTTTTGAATTTAAAGAAAGAGATTAATATATTTAGTTTCATATGTTTCTTCTTTCAGGTAACATTAGCTGAAGATGGAACAAGAGGTCTGGCTAAGGGCTGGGCACCCACCTTGATTGGATATTCCCTTCAGGTAAGATTCTGCAATTTCCTCTATTACCCTTAATTAAAATGAATTCCAATTTAATTCTCTTGTGTATTCTTTCAACTTCAGGGTATGTGCAAATTCGGTCTTTATGAAGTCTTCAAAGTAGCTTATGCCAATGCTATTGGAGAAGAGAATGCATACGTTTACAGAACATTCTTGTATCTTGGTGCTTCTGCTACTGCTGAATTCTTTGCTGATTTTGCTCTAAGCCCCTGGGAAGCTTGCAAGGTAATTCTCACTATTTTGTGATCTTGGAAAAAAAAAAAAAAACTCAACTTTTTCGACATCCTGAAATCTTTTGTCAACCTTTGTGACTTCAGGTTCGTATTCAGACAATGCCTGGTTTCTCCAACACACTCCGTGGAGCGATTCCAATCATCATGAAGGGTGAAGGCTTCAATGGCTTCTACAAGGGCCTGGTCCCACTCTGGATGAGACAAATCCCTTACACCATGATGAAGTTTGCATCATTTGAGAAAACTATTGAATTGCTCTATGCGTAAGTAACTGTTCAAGAAATGAAATTCTGTTTGTCTTCTTATATCCCTGTGCAATATCTTTGATAATGGTATTTGGTTGTCAGGCACGTTGTCCCCAAACCACGTGCTGAATGCACTAAGGGAGAACAGTTGGTTGTTACCTTTGCTGCTGGTTACATTGCTGGAGTGTTTTGTGCCATTGTTTCTCACCCTGCTGACACTGTTGTGTCTGTGCTCAACAAGGACAAATCAGCTACTGCCATGGATGTTGCTAAGAAACTTGGCTGGAAGGGTTGGTTGAGTACTAGTATTAAAACCAGTTTATAGCAAACTTGTTTATTGAAACGTACATTCATTCTTGTTTTGACTTTTTTCCAGGTATGTGGGGAGGTCTTGTTCCCAGAATCATTATGATTGGTACCCTCACTGCCGCCCAGTGGTTCATTTATGATGCTGTGAAAGTCTGGCTCCGTATGCCCCGACCACCTCCACCAGAAATGCCTGAATCCATGAAGAAAAGGCTTGGCGTTGCCTAAATTACTTTAATGCTGTAGATACAGACTCTCTTCTCTTCTCTTCTTTTTTGTAGGATGAATTCCATGGTGCTAACTTTGTAGTAGCATGGCTGCTATTTTTACTAAGGTTCCATTCTATTCCTTCATCACCAGGGAAAAAAAGCAAAAGTGATGATGACATCCTTCATCTGTTTCTATGTAATTGCCAATCTAGTCAGTAATCTTCAAAGTGTCTCATTTCATAGACAAACTTTTGATTATTTCAGTATTAATATCAGGACACAACAATCTAGTCAGATTAAGACAAAGTGTACAAACTGTGCCAAAGTGTTCATAAAATTCTTATTATGTACTTCATTTTCACTTATATTAAAAATATTAATTGCTCACTCATAATTTTCTGGCTAATGTAATTGCATGATTTGTGTAATTATCAATAGCAATAAGTCAATTATCTAAAACCTGTTTTAAAAAACTATTTGAGCTGCTATTTAAGATTCTCCTTTTAGAAAAAGTTCTTGTCTATTTTTTGATTTATCATTAAGTATGAAATTTTTACTTAAAATTAAGCTTTATATTGTGCAGCAGGCCTGTCGAATCTAAAAGTGATCTATTGTCTTAAATATTACTCAATATTTGTATGTTATGATTATCAGACTTTTATTTTCCCAAACTTTGTTGTCAAGTGTTAAAAGTTTAGCAGAAAATGAAGTCTGTTCAGTAATCAAAAGACTGCTTTTCTCATTCCTGCTTCTCACCAACGACTTACTTGACTACAACCGACCCCAGTGAATGTCGCCTTAGCCCTTAATGGTTGAAATTGCAAATGGGAAAACACGTTTTTTCTGCAGTCTTACTGTGCACTTGCCGTCCGCGTGGTCGCGGGTCGGCGAGGCGTGGCGTGGCGCTCCATGGGTATCAACACGACTATTTTCATCCCGCCCGCGCCCCTCCCAGTCGGTATTGCCATAACACGGACAGGGGCCATGCAGTCTCTGATGCAATGGGAACTCGCTAAATTGGGTTACGGAATAGCCTCGGGCCGCCCCGCCCCGCCCCGCCCCGCCCGGGCACACTGATGGACCCCTCGCCTCGCCTCGCCTCGCCTCGCCTCGGCAACACCGCACTGAGGAACAAAGGTTTACTCAATCTAGTTCCATATTTGAAGTTGTCGAGCCGAGTGACGGGGCTCCTATCCCTTGTCAAGGTTTCGAGCTCATGGCGCCTGACAGCCCCGTACACGTGGACAGGACACCCACCGTCCCGCAGGACCACACAAGGGCTCCACCCCGCCCCGCTCCGCGCGCTGCCGGGCCGGGCGCCTGGCAGGGCTGCACTAGCGGCGCCTGGAGTGCACACACGCTGAGCTGGCTGCCTACCCGGCGGTCCACAGGCGCCCTTCGGTAGAGAGGGTGCGCCCCGCCGCGCCGCGCCCCGCCCCGCCGCGCCCCGCCCCGCCGCGCCCTCGCCACCGCCACGCCTCTTCGGGCTCCTCGAGGGGAAAGCCCCCGGGCCCGGGGCGGGGCGCCAGTCCAGGGTCTCTCACACCCGCCATCTTCTTGGACGGTGGTTCGACGCAGCAGAAAACGCCGACGCAATTTTTTCTTCCCACCATACGTTTTTTTTTTTGTTTTCAAGCGGCGTTTACTGCTCCATGTACCTTAATCCCACAAAGCGCAGGGAGAGAGGGGGAAGAGGGGGGGGGGGGAGCAGATGTTGGGTGGAGCGAGAGGGGCCGGTGGGGGTAGGGGAGATAGAGGAGGGAAGGGGGGAGGGCGGAAGAGGCGCCGCTAGGCGCTGAGGAGGTGGAGGTGGAGGTGGTGGCTCTGGAGACGCGGCCAGGGCGGTCCGCTGAAGGTCCAGTAAACAACGCCAACGCTACCGGGGATGCAGCGGACCTTGTCGGAGGAGCGTAGGGCGTATTAAGGGGGGGGGGGAGGGGGCGAGAGGACGAGGACCAGGACCTTAATACGCCCCTGGAGGAGCGGGGGAGGTGCGAAGTGGACGCGCTGGGCGCGGTTTGTGGAGGCGACGGGCACGTCCAGGAGCGTCCTGGACAGAGCTGCAGGGCACGGAGGTCGCGGCCGCACCCGACCCGCCAAATCCAAAGTGCAGTTTTATTTTGGCGGCTGTGCGGCCGTGGCAGGCGATGCGCGGCGCATAGGTGGGGTGGGGTGCAGCCGGCGGGTTGTTCCCGCCAAAGAGGGGTTGGTGGCGGGGCGGGGCGGGGCGGGGCGGGGCCATGCGTGCACGCCGCAACCGCGGCGCAACGCGGTGCGCGGGCGTCGAGTGGTGAGGGGAGGGGTGGCGCGCCCGGTGCGGCTGGCGGCCCGCGAGTGGTGCGGGGCGGGGCGGGGCGAGGCGGGGCGGGGCGGGGCGGGACGGGGCGGGCGCACCGCACCGTGGCCGGTTCCGTCAAATCGTCAAGAGGTGTCGGCGCGCGCCCCGACGCCCAGTCCGCGTTTGTTTTTGGTCGTATCGAGGCTTATCTTCGCTCTGCTCTCGTCCCTTTCCGCTCCCGCGTACGCCACCCGGCCCGGCTCGTCTCGGCCCGGCCCTGCGTGTTTAGTCTCTGCAGCTCGGCTGCCGGACTGCTCCGCGCTTACCTTGCTGCTGCTCCGCTCGTCAGCGCGCCCCGTCCTGCGGGCTGTCCGGTCCTTTCCCGGTCACTCCTGCTGCGCCCTGACCTGTCCTGCGCCGCCGTCCTCGCCGCCCCCGTGGAGTACCTTCCCGTGCTGCCCCACCGGCACGATGACAACCTCTTCACCCTCCGGCCGGCGCCGTCCGGCCCGCGAGCTCGCACACCTGCTGGACCTGCTGCAGCGCGCGCCGGTGGTCCTGCTGCTCCTGCTGCTCTTCTCTCCCGGTGGCTCAGGTAGGCACATGTGCACCTGCTGGACCTGCTGGAGTGCGCTCCTCTGGTCCTGCTGCTCCTGCTGCTCTTCTCTCCCGGTGGCTCAGCTCGGCACATGTGCACCTGGTCTGCCGATGCAGCAAACTTTACTGCGAGTAAAAAAAAAAATGCGGTGTCAGCGGCCTGGATTCATCGCGGAGTTCGTCGCCTCGCGACTGACGTCGTTGCAAACGCATACCTTTTCGCGTGGATCTGCAGTTTTCGAAGCGTGTGGGGCTGGGGTCTGGGTCCGAGGCTGGCGCCGACTGCAAGGGCAGGGCACGGCACGGCATGTAATGAACCTCCTCAGCATCTCTCAGCGGAAACTGAAACTGAACTAAGGCACTAGTGTCAGTTGCGCGGCGCGGTGCGGCGTACCATCAGGTTGATATAGGTGACCTTGCGCAGGTTTGGCTGGTGACGCCACGCGGCCCGGAGCGGCCTAGGCGCTATCCAAAGCAAAAAGCAAATAAAAAAAATAATGATGGCGTGGAAAAAAAATAGTCGTCAGCAGCTCCGTGATGTCAATGGCGGGTGTTGAATCAAAATGTTTCCCGACCTTCCCCACGGATACGACTCATGAATAAGCAGCTAGTGCTAGTGACTCCCGAGGCGGCACCCGAGCCCCGCTGCATGTCCTGTGCTCCCACCGAGCAGCTGCACCTGCACCACGTGTGCACCACGTGTACAGCACCAGTGCCCAAAGCCCTTAGTGCTCCGCGGGGGCACGGCGCGAGGCTAGCGGGGCACTGGTCCTGCTCTGTACTCAGCTCGGCTCAGCAGACTCACCCCCCTTTCTGTCACCCCTACGCGACAGGTTTCGCCGTCCACCACCGGCACCCCCACCCGCCGCACCACCACGCGCGCCACCACGGCCACCACCACCCGCTGTCCCCGGAGTCCACCGTCTCCCCGGAGCTGGACGCCCCGGAGGCCCTCCTGGAGGCCGTCAAGGCCGCCGACCTGGCCGACGCCGCCTGGGGCCTGAGCTCCGGCGACGCGCAGGAGGGCGTGGGCGTGCCGCTGTTCATGAAGCTCCTGCTGCGGGACACGGAGCTGGGCACCGTCTTTAACGAGTACAGCCAGCCGGTGGCCGCGCCCGCCGCCGCCGCCCTCAACAACAAGACCCTCGCGAGCTGCGTGCAGCCCTCCAGGGTGTCCGTCGGTGAGTAGAGAGGGACTCCTACCCTTCGACGGCGTCCTCGCTGAGGTCCTGACCGTCCTCGCTGAGCCCTGCCTCGTCCCTGACCCTCGCAGGCCGCTCCGGCGCTATGGTCGTGGAGTTCCCTGGGGACAGCGGCCGTGGCGCCGACGCCGACGCCGGTGGCTGGTGGCTCGTCCTGTCCACCCAGCCCGGCGCCGCGGCGCTCACCGGGGCCGTCGTGTCCGTGTACCTGGGCGCCTCCGAGGACCTCAGGCTGGTCGCCGAGCACCCGCTGCCCAACGCGACCTTCCTCGCCGTGGACGTCACCAAAGCGGTGAGTTTGAACACAATTTCGCCGTCTGCCGGGAGAAACAAACAAACAAACGACGCGCGCACGTCACTACACCTGCGCGGGGCGGAGCGGCGCGGCGCGGCGCGGGCAGACCGGCCACCGGCGCCACCGCCTCACATCCAGTTATCGTCAACGAGCAGAGAGTGGACAAGACAGCGCGCCCCGCCTTTTTTCTCCCATCGGCTGCCGACAGGTAGCCGTCGTGGAGACGGCGAGGTGCGGGGAGATTATAAAAAGCCATGACACGTGCCTCTAAACGGGTTCACGCGTCACTCGTGGCCGGGTCGGGCCGGGCCGGAGGGTGGGTGAACCTAACCGGTGTGCCATGTGCCAGGTGTCGATGACGTGCCATGCGCCCCGCCCGCCCCGCACTGCCCCACTCCCTCCGTATCACGCCACTCTACTGACGTAGAGCGGCGGGGGCAAGAGCACTTTACTTAGATTTTCCAGTTTACATTAAGCCTCAGCCGTCTCAGCCTCAAACTGCGTGTATAAATTTTGCCGTATTTTTTCCCCGGGGTACTCATTTGCCTGCGTATTTTCTCTTTTTGTGTGAAACAGATGGGCGCGGCGGAGGGCTCTTGGGCCAGGTTCGTGGTGGACGTGACATCAGGACCCCTGGGCGCGGCGGGCGCACTGGAGGTGGCGGGCTGGGAGCGCGGCCCGCTGCTCGTCCGGGCGCTCGACTGGGGAGACGGCACTTCACGAGGTATGCGCTCTGCTCTGCTAACACGCCGACGGCCGCCGCGGCCCCCGCGGACAGATTTGTCATCGAGAGGGAAACTGATGCCTCCTCGAGTCTCGAGTGGCTGGGCCGCTGGGCGGGGCGTGACGGGACGGGACGGGACGGGACGGGACGGGACGCGGATTGGGCCGGTAACCTGGTGGTGGAAGCCGCACCCACAGCGCGTCTCCGCACAAGTGTCGGAAAAATGGAGAGGAAAAAAATCAAAATGTCAGTGGTTTGCTGCACCCTCCACTCTACTTTGTTTCTCCCCAATCTGCGAGACTGTAACGCAATAGTTTTTTTTTGAGACGCCACTCCGCCCATCTACCTGCTGTCGCTTCGAGAGACTGAGAGGGGAGGGGTGTCGCGTGATCCGCGGCCTTGGGCTTATCTCGTACATTTTCCGGGAAAAAAAAATTCTAGCCACGCGGGTGGGGCGGGGCGGGGCGGGGGCATTCACCGCGGTTTCTGAAACTAAGCAGCGTTTAACGCTGTCTGTCCTGTCCAGGCGGCCCCGGGCTGCGGGTCTGGAGCGACGTGCCCGAGGACCTCGTCCACCCGGCGCGCGTGCGCAGCAGGAGGCGATCGCACCGCAGGTCCTCCGCGGCCTCCACCACCACGGAGGGGCCCGCATACACCTCCGGCGAGAACCCGCTGCAGAGTGAGTGTCCCCCGCATGACTCTGACAAGTCTCGCTCGCTTTCACTAGTCTCGCTCGCTCTCTCGAGTCTCGCTCGCTCTCACAAGTCTCGCTCGCTTTCACTAGTCTCGCTCGCTCTCTCAAGTCTCGCTCGCTCTCACAAGTCTCACCCGCTCTCACGTCCTCCTCCCCGTAGACGCGGCCCGCACGGAGCTCAAGCCGGACAGTGGCGAGCAGGCGCCGGACGCGGCCGAGGCCGACGCCTTCTGCCACCTGGAGGCGTGGACCGTGTCCCTGGACGACCTCAACTGGGACTTCATCCTGCAGCCGCGCACGCTCGACATCAACTTCTGCGTGGGCCGCTGCCCGCCGGTGCTGCACGAGAAGCGCTTCAACGCCAGCATGAATGCCATCGCCAGGAACTTCATCAAGCAGGAGAGGTGAGTCGAGCCCGCGGGGCACACAACTCTGGAATTCAGGTGTTTCTTTGAATGCGTAACAGTGTTGCGGGTTGGCCTACCCAATTCGCCCGTAAGGCGCTATGGCCATGGCCCCTGCAGCTCTGGTGAGTATGCAATCCCGCAATACTGTTACGCATTCGAAGAAGCACCCGGTACAGGGCCGGAAAAATCACCTCGGACTCGGAAATCGTGAAAATCACATTCAACTCTTAAAAATCTCTAGAAATCCGAGAAAAAATATCAGCAAAATCCTCAAAATCTATGAAAATCTCTAAGAAAAAAAGAAGAAAAAAACAACTACAACTTACTCGAAAGTTTCTCAAAATTACTTGGAAATCCTTGAAAATCAGTGGAAATCTTGTTGAAATCCTCAGAATCATTTTCAAATCTTGTCGAGCCGTCCCTCCCCTCCGCGCCCGGCGGCATATCCGTGGAACATAGCCTTGTCTGCGGAGCGTTAACAGAGCCACTACGTTCGTCTGGTTCCAGGGGCGCGCGAGCCGGCGCCAACATACCGGACGCGCAGTGCGTCCCGATCCGCTTCAAGCCCATCGCGCTGCTCATGAAGAACAACGGCGGCCGCATCGACCTGTTCACGTCCTACGACCTGAGCGCCGACCGCTGCGGCTGCCGGTAGGAAGCTGAGCGCCCTTCCAGCCGGGGAGGGGAGGGGACCGAAGGGCCAAAGGGCCGCCGTTCCGATTTGGGCCAGAGCCAACGTCAGATAGGCTTGCCTAGTGATGCTAGTCATTGAGAGTCGCCACGCCCACGCCGCCAGCAGCAGCGCCCCGCAGCGGCGCCCCGGGCTGAGCAGGTGCGCACGAGGTGCGCGTCGCACAGGGAGGCGCAGGGCTGCCATCCGCGCCACACCGCGCTGATGTCAGAGCCCCGCCTGGCCCCGCCCGGCCCCGCCGCCAAGGTCAGCCCAAGGCCGCGAGGAAGACCGCGCCGTACCGCGGGGGAAGGCTCGTCTCGCCGGGCCGGCTATCGGGGTGGCTGCCGACTGGTGCAGCAGGACCGCCCATCAGCTACCTCCGCCCTTGTCGCACTCGTGGCAGTGTAATGTGGAGGGAATGCCGGTGTCCGATGAGAGCGACAAAGACAGAGGCACAAGGGCGCCGCCACGTCGGAGTCCAGCTGAGGCGGGAAATATGATGAATTTCACTAATGTTAAGACACGCATTTTTTGTTTGAATGTTTAAAATGACGCTCCGAGAGGCAGGAGGGCTGTTTTGGAGTGGACTAAGTACAAACGGTAGTTGTAAGCGCATACGCATTAAGTTTATCGATGATAGTCCTGTGGTTCAGGTTTAGTTATAGAGAGGCTAGGAGGCAGTAATGAGAACACAGTATTTTGTCATTGTCATTTGTATATATTGTCACTGTCATTTGATTTGTCGTGTAATTACGAATAAAAACTTGCCTGTACCTGTACCGCCTCCTCGTTTCATTTGTTTTTCAAATGTTTAAAAGGTTCACAACGCCGCGTGATGGTGCTGCCTACAGACAGGTTCTCAACCATTCCAAACGTGATACCGTCGTTGCATTTCATAAGCCCGCATTCATTCAAGCGTGTGGCGCCAATTGCAGTTTCTCATATTCTGTATAACATGTGGAGAAAGAAAACACATATTTCTCATCCTTCAGTCTGTTGTCGTCGTCGACTTAACCACAACACATTAACTGCTGTGAAGTTTATGCGTTTGTAGTAGACGTTCCAATACACATTTAATTAATCAAAACATGTCGTCTGTTAGGCGACCGGAACATTTGGCACCTCCTGAAGTGGTTAGTATCTTCTGTTTTTCGAGTTTAGCTGGATTTCGTCGTGAACCTCGTGCTGAGTGAGGTTATACTGGTATTAGTGTGACATTACTGCTTTATAAAATATGACCGAATTCTTTTTGATTGATTTCAGTTTTATAATGATGATGAAGCCAAGAAATACTCACAGAAGTAAGTTTTTGTTGATGCCAGTTTGTATGTACTCTTTTGTACATTCCTGTCAAAGCCTGTTTTTTCTTACACTGCATATTTTACAGTTCACGAATCATTGAGATTCAGGAGCAAATGAGTGAGCGGGCTTTAGAATTACTTACTCTTCCTGAAGATGAACCGTGCTTTGTGCTGGACATTGGTTGTGGATCGGGTTTAAGTGGATCTGTACTTGATGAACAGGGACACTTTTGGATTGGAGTTGACATTTCTCCCGCAATGCTTGGTAAGGACTGAAGATCAAACAAAAAATCCTCTTGAGCTCACACAATTGCCATGACGTGGTACAAGACTGATATTTTCCTCCTTTCCAGATGTTGCTCAAGATCGTGAAGTTGAAGGGGATCTTATTCTTGGGGATATGGGGGAAGGAATGCCATTCACGGCTGGTACATTTGATGGTGCCATCAGCATAAGTGCTTTGCAATGGCTCTGCAATGCTGACAAGACACACCACAACCCTGTGAAACGATTATACAAATTCTTCAGTACATTAAATGCATGCTTGGTAAGAATTTACTTACCTGTTCTCCTTATTTATGTTTTTATTTTTTGAAATTTTTTAAATTGTTAAGTTGTGTATCTTAATTTCAGAGTCGTACTGCCAGAGCAGTATTCCAATTCTACCCAGAAAATTCAAATCAGGTTGAGTTAATAACATCTCAGGCAATGAAAGCTGGTTTTTATGGTGGTGTTGTTGTTGACTATCCTAACAGTACAAAAGCCAAAAAGTTTTTCCTTGTTTTGATGACTGGTGGTAACATGCCTTTACCAAAAGCGCTTGGTACTGATGGAGAGTCTAGCTCAGTGTCATATAGCAAGAAAAGGTGAGTTAATCAATATTGAGCATAGCGGTACATAAACTATAATAATATCTAACACATCTTGCTCTACTTTAGGGAACAACTGGATAGAGCTCGGGGTTCCAAAGGAAAGTCATTGAAAAACTCTAGAGAATGGATTTTAGAAAAGAAGGAGAGAAGAAGGAGGCAGGGAAAAAACACACGAGCAGATACCAAATATACTGGTCGGAAACGTAGTGGAAGGTTTTAATTTTACCTGTCTAGATTACGTTTTTCAAATTTGTGAAGCTTACCTGATTACAAACTTTTCAATTTAATAACTTCATATTTAAAATTATTATTAGAAAGTTTGTATAGTTCTGTAATCTCTCTTGAATAAGAAAGAAAAGTAAATTCTGTAATTGCAGTTCAAAAAGTTTAATGTCTGTTGAAAATAATAAAACAAAAGAACATATAGTCTAAAGTAACAGTTGGAGTTTACACATTACTGCTTGACAGTTAATTACAATAAAAATCTGCTAAATAATGTAGATCAATCATCCTCTTCCAAATTGTGTTTAGTTACAAATGACCTCACCTTCTTTATGAGTCCTGACATTTTTTCATACTTTCCAGTTGAATCAGGCAAATTCTCAAAGTTAATAACATCACAAATATTTTTTGCAAATTTGTCTGCTGAGGGTAAAGATTTGAATTCAGACCTGGTAAGGACAGGTGTTCCGAGTGAAACTAATGTAATACTCCCCAAATTGGGAGTGCTTGGAGCAGAGGTACTACTGGTATTTTGTTCAACTACAGGTGTAGCTGGAGTAGAATCCTCATTAGTAGAACTAGGATTTTGACTACTTTCACTTTTGTCCTCATCACTGCTATGTGTAGCAGCTTCATCAACTTTAGGCCTCTTTGAGTCCAAAGACATGGGTGAATGAGGTCTATTTCTCTTAACAGCCTGGAAACATTTTTAAGAATTAGAACAAATATATATACACACACACACACAAAAGTGTTGTAATTTAGTAAAGGAGGGGGGAAACAGTACTTTTAATGGTGTAGATGGACTTGGAACTTTTACACATTCTGTTTTAAGGTCCATTTCATCACCCTGTGCTGGTGTAGATGAACTTTCTGCATCATTGTCCTTCACTTCACCTTCTGAAACAGATTGAAATAAGTACAATGTAATGGGGTAATGGCTAAAGTGTTTTATCTGCAGTTTAGCTGATTCCCTACCATCATCAGAAGAAGCCCCATCTGAAAATAAAAGAAAAAAAGAAAATACAAAGGGAAATAGGAGACATTGGTCAAGTAATTGTATTAATAACAGCTTTTACCTTCTGAATCTAACTCCATATCATCTAGAAGCAAAAGAGATCCTTTTTTGTCAGGTTGACCAGGGGTCCCTGAGGTGTCAGAAGTGTTCATTTTCCTTCTTTTGTAAGCTTTCACAGCTTTGCCCTGCCACATATTCTTCATAAATTTAATGCTATCTCGTTCTGCCATTGGTTTGCTATTTAATCTTTCAGTTTCCTAAAAACAAAATAACAATACAGTAGTACATAAATTACTCCGCACCGCACATTCTTTTTACCAAGGAATAGGAGTGATGGTGTGGTAAAGAACAAGTAAAACAGAAACTAATTCATACAACCAAGAAATACTTACATCAATAATATCTGAACCACAGGGACAATTAAATCCAGGGTATTCAACGATTTTCTTGAAATCAAACTTATCTTTAGCTCCCTGAGCTGCAATTTCTCCTTGCTCAAATCCTGACTCTGCCACCTCTAAAAATTTTACATATATGTAGAACAGGTAACTAATCTCAATAACGTTGAAGACTGTTAGCACATCTTAGCCATACCTTGACCTTGTGAATCAAACAATGTCAGCCCAGAATGAGTTACTTTGGCTTCTTCGACCCATCCTGGCGGATAGCCTAAGATTCTCATTCGATAAATGTGACGGGGTAGCTGATTTCTCTGCAAACCAAGAGCCCTACGCAGTTTTCTACTTATTCTACCAGCAACAATATGAGGAAATTTTTGATCTGTATCCAAATGATAGCGACTGAAAAACAAGGACAACATTTAATGAATGAGGAATCAAAGTTTTCATTAGGATAAGATACATATACTATGTACTGCTCTTTACCTGGCTTTTGGTCGAGGTCCTTGTTTGCTCATGAATATTAAGCGGTTGCGATTAATAGCATCATAATCTCTTCGAGCTTGGCACTCACGAAGTGAGTGTTCCCCATTACAATTCCAACATGTATTTTGAGGGGGTCTAGGTCTAGGGCATTTTGGCTTTGAGTCAACATTTTCTTTCTTTTGAACTTGCAAAACTTCACTAAATTTCTAAAAGTTAGTAAAAACACAGAGTTACATGTAAATAACTGGAATAAGATCTAGAATAATTAAAGCAGAACACAGTTCGACGATTATTTATTATTTGGTAGCATAGAAAACCATAACCTATACACAACAACAATGCATCGGGATGAATAAATATGGTGCCTACCGTATCATAGACAGGTGTGTCAAGGTTGCTTGCGACTACGGTAGGTGTGCTGTCAACGACAAATAAGTCACCGTAGTCTGTATCATTGGACAATTCACCATCCTCTTGAAGATTTGGATCAGAACTTCCCGGATTTTCATCCATGGTGACACTTGCCTTAAAGAAAAATATGAAGGAAATTAGGACGGAAATCAGATTTATGTCCAATTTCTTCTTGTAACAGTATTAGAGTGCCACTCACAATTGTCGAATTTAATGCTAAACAATCACAAGTACACCATAAAGTTCCCGATCAAGGCAAGATGTTAACCTTAAACTTGAATCAAACAAACAATAGCAGCAAGAGCGACACAGAGTCACAGAGTATGACAAATTTGTGGTGAGATTGACATTTCCATGGGAACAACCTAATTCTGAAAACCAAAATGCCGTTCCTGAAGAGATTCAAAGCTTGTCCCGATTGGAAAAGAAAGGAGCAGATAACGTACAAGTCTGGTTCTAGACACACCGTGTATTTTCTCAATGGCGACCGACATGTCGGTGATTGGTTACACAACCGCAAAGAGGGTGAGTTACGCCTAACGCGCCTAACGCCCGAGCCCGAAGGGTATGCAACCAAGCGAACACCTGCTACCAAACTTATTTCGTTCGTCCAGGGAAAGGTGCCGAGTTCACGCGAAACGGGTACCTGTACGAAGGCGACTTCTCCGACGAGCGTCGACATGGGCACGGGGTGCTGAGCAAGCAGCAGGAGGACGGCTCGCTGCGACTCGTGTACAGCGGCGGGTGGCAGCACGGGAAGCGGCACGTGGGTGCTTCTGCAGCGGTCTCCAGTAGCGCAAATGCACTTAAATGCGAATTTAATGCGGCAATGCGCATTAAAATACGCATGGCACTGTGCCTGTGCAGGGCTGGGGCATGGGGCGCGGCCCGGACGGCGCCTGGTACGAGGGCTGCTGGCAGGCGGGCCGGCGCACCGGGGAAGGCCGCATGTGGCTGCCCGATGGCGCGTTCTACCATGGCGAGTGGCTGCAAGACAAGTTCCACGGCCACGGCATCCTCGTACAGCGTGAGTACCAAGTGCGTTGGAGAGTGCACTGTTCGTCAAAGGTGTTCAACTGGCGCACACAAGTGTGGTACGCAGTGTCTTGAACACATATCGATGCTCACTTAAGCCCATGGATTTCGTATGGGGCATCACCCCCAGTAGCACCAATGCACATCAGGGTGCATTACATGCACATAAAAGGCAACACATTTCTGTCGCATTTAATGTGCATTGCCGTATCAACGTTGCGTTAAATGCTCGTAGTGCACATTTAATGCGTCATAAATGTGTCACCTTTTTTGCGAATTTTAATGCGCATTGCTGCATTAAAATCGCATTTAAGTGCATTTGCGCTACTGGGGACGTTGCCGTGTTCACTTCAGCAAACGGAAACTGCTTCGAGGGTGAGTTCTACGGTGGGCTGAAGCACGGGCGGGGCTGCCACTACCACGCGGACGTGGGGCTGGTGCAGGAGGGCGTCTGGGACGAGGACGTCTGCGTGTCGAGTATTCTGCGTTCCGCCTCACACTCCGCAACCAAGATACCGCCAGTGAGTTGCTGACAACTGCTACTCTTGACTGGGAGTGTCGAGTCTTCGTCCATTTTACTCTGCCTGTTTCTGGGCCCTTCTTGCAGAATGAACTAGTAAACCCTGATGCTGTGGCAGAGGAAAGCCAACAGGGAGCTCTGCAAAGGGTTCGTTCTAAAAGTGCACAGAACAGCGGGTCCAATAAGCCATCAATTCTTTCTGACATACCACTCGAGTGAGGTAAAAGGAAGACAATTTTAAAGAACATTATTTTATTGTTACCAATCACAGAATATATTGGAGTCCTTATAGCACACACATATCCTGCTGGAAGGAAATTTGAGTGCCAATGCCATCAAGATTGAAATGTGTAAAAGCAAAATACACTTTCCTGGCTATTTAATTACAGGTATTTGGTACAGGATTCAATAAACCGTATTATAAATCAATTCACTGTGCACACCACTTTCAAAATTACAAACAAAGTTGACTACTTGACCGATAATTTTTTTAAAATTGCGGCATTGTTCAAGCTACTGGGTAATGTATGTTTCATAAATATTTTTCAATCACATCAAATAATTTCAGAGCTTGTAAGTAAGTAAGTAAGTAATATATGTAAAAAAGACACCAGGATAGCTTAAGCTACAGATCTTTCTCCTACAAAGGAGCTCTTCTTTCGTTAAAAATATTACATAAGTAGATAAAAGAAACTTGTTCAATAAACATGAAAAAAAAAATTTTAAAAATGGTAAAAGAAACACAATCCATTGTATTTCCTACACTAATGGATTCAGAATACTATGGCCATTCATGTGATAAAAATTTGTCCTTAAGTACGGTAGAAATTAAGATGATTTCAATATAAAATTAATTAAATACATATTTTGAGAGAATGGCGGACAACAGCTTTGGCCAGAAAAACATGGGATACATTTGTACTCATAGATTGACTACAAGAGAGAGCAACGCTGGTTACCAATGAAAGGCAAACTGGTCAACTGTGCTTAAACAATAAACATGGTCAAAAGATGAAAGCAATCATTCCAACAGCTACAAATGTGATGATAGTACAGTAAAAGCTGCTTGAAACGTTCCCGAGCTTGCGCGAAAATCTAGTGGATGCACGGAAACCGCGACGTTATAAGCGGGATACGTTATAAGCAGATTTTACTATATCATTGAATAACACAACAAACTGTCAAATCGCACTGGCCCTCTCCAAAATAAATTGAACATGATAAAAATGCATTTAGTTTAATGTAATATCATGATATATGTATCCCTTATCATAAAAACAAATTCAAAATGAAATTAATTAACAACACATCAATCATCAATCACAGATCCGAACTTTAACAAAGTACCAAGCACTATCAATTAGTCATGATTGCTCAATTCTGGGTTAAAGGTATAAGATAGTAAGTTAGGAAACACATTTCTTGTGTCAATTGAATCAAAGCATACCATAGGAATGCAGGAATGGGTTTACACAAGTCAGTTCTAGGGAAGACAAATAAAGCAGTCTACCCAGAAAAACAAACTCACAATCCTATTAAGTATATTAGATTTTCCTATTTAAAGTTTGCAGTAAGTTTGTGGAGCAGGAACTCAAGAATATAACACTAAAACAATAAAATGACTTTCACCAAACACCAACTAATTTTGAGCATTGTTTTTACAAATCGATAGTAAATGGACTTGAGAGTAAAGTGTAAAGCTTTCAAATGTATTGCAACATATATTTTCAAGCTGACTTTCCATACTAAGGAGTAAGAGTGAAAACTGGTGAAAACCCACAAACACGCAAAGAAAGAAAAACAAAACACTAAAACCCAATACATAGATGAGATTCTCTAGTAAATGCTAAAGTACTTGTATTACCAATCACAAACAATAAAACAGGGAAATGAAATAATTCTTTCTACTAACTAATGTCTTTCTGAGCAAGAATAACAAAATTTATCATAATGCTGGGCGGAGGGAAGATTATCAACTAAGAAAAAACCCAAAGGTAATATAGGTTTCTTATGGGGTTTTGGCTTAGGAGAGGATGTCAAAGAAGCTAGCTTATCTACCTACAATGCATTTCAAAGCCCTCTATCGATTGATAACACAAACTAAGCATGGTTCCAATATTCTCTATAACATTTGGGGGTGCCCAATTTCATCCAACAATATAAACTTACTGACTAAAAATTAAAATACTTTACAAGGCAAGGGCTCGGAGGGCGACAGCATGGGAAGAGAGCAATAACTGAAAATACATACATCAAAATTAAAAAAATACTGTGTAATGACGTCACCCTTAAACTGAACAAAGTCTTCTGCTCATTCAAATTACACATTACATTCCTAATGGCAAGCTAAATGTTACAGGAAGGAAGAAAGTAAGGGGCAATATATTCACCAAGTATCCTATGAAAGTACAGTACAGAATAGTGAAAAACAAAAGAAAGAAAACAATCAAACCTGTTATAAAACACGGGTTTGACCATTTTGTTAGTACACACTTCATATTCTATTGGATTAGTCAGACTGCAATATGTTCTGGCACTCATAAAATTTCCCAAGACAAATTTCACCCCAACGTCAGAGTCAACGATGCACAGACACAAAACCAAAGAAATGGGTCTCAAACCTTAATTTCATAAATTTATCAATAAATAAAAACGAACCCTTCAACCAGTTGGAGAAGATAAAACTACCTTCAAAACTCAACAAACACAAAAATTCTGCACAATGCCATGCCAATCCCTTTAAAATAAATAATAAAAAAAAAAAGAAAAGAAAAAGAGAAAAAAAAATAATAATAAGGGAGAAAAAGAAAACCACACAAACACATTTGGAATGGATGCCTCAGTCAAATTGAATGAAAGCCCTTCTTGATGCATATCTGAATTTTGCAATCAAATAATTATGGTAGACATAAAAATAACAACAAACAGAACTGTAAGTACTAAATAATTTTAACATCATGTCTTAGCTTTGCAAATATTGCAAGAAATGTTTTGTTAGATAGATAATTTTGAAGAGCAATGGACAGTTGGTATTCAACACTTCAGAGACAATTTTCTTTAGGCTACTTTTATAAGAGATTTACACAACTTGCGTGGAGCTTAGTAAGGTGTTGATACCATTGGATCTGCCTTCAAGGTCCCCTGCTTCAATTTGTTCTTTTAAAAGTTCTAACTCTCTGATTCCTGAAGCAGTTACTTCATACTTGTGACTAACAAGAGATCGATAAAAGTGAAAAGCAAAGGCCATAAAAATTATAAGGACAGGTATAAGTAATATACAGGCAGACCAAGCTGCAATTTGAGAGAAATCATAGAATTTAACCCAACACAGGATTGCTATTTCACAAAGAAATAGAAGTAAGCCTAGGAGGGTAGAGAATGCCCATGCTGTCTCAATGTACCTAAGGGAAATAAAACATAATTAGATTAGGATACCAATGAAATCCAAGTAAATAAGAAATAGACAATAAATTTTCTTTAGTGGGTATTATTACCAGTGAAGTCTTTCATGAGGGGATTCATGAACTAAACTGATAGAGTGCATATTGCATACTGCATCTATATTAGGAAGTATGCAAGTGCTTATCATCAGTGCTAACATATGAACAGCAACCAAGAGAGTTGTGCACACAGCAAAAGCAATCAGCATCTCTTGTGGAACCTTGGTGTTATCACTTAGCTGCACTTCAACCATAGCAACCTTAAAACACGAGGGAGAGATATATAATATCATTCCTTTCAAATGAACATAATAACTTTATTTTAACGTACCATGGCAAAACCTGACAGAAGGGCCGAAGTTTTGCTAGAGGCCTTTAGTTTGGCTCGGGAAAGTTGAAGTTTCCGCCAAGAGAGGAACCCTGGTGTATGCAGTCCATCCCCAGACTGTGACATCCTCCCCTGTAAGCACAGAATACATTCATTTTACCTAGATGAAGGTTAAGAGTGATCAGTAGCATTAAAAATATTTAACACAGTGCGCACAAAGTGCACATTCAACATGCAACAGCCCAATTCATATTTTAAAAATGCACAATTAAGAAAGTTCAGTAATATACTTCAAGGTGCTGAAATAATGAAAAAGGACTCTTAATTGAATATTTTAACACATAAAAGACAAGAAACATTGAGGCTTTTCTTTCAAGAACAAAGTATATCACCCAGTGTATCAACCAGCACCACTGTTTTCCTTCAAAGCAAGACACAACATAGAAAACAATGCATCAGCAGTATAACACCACACCAATAAGTAGTAGCTCACAATATGAAAAAAAAAAAAAATGGGGGTGGGGGAATAGAAACAAGCTCAGACAAAATGTTATGTTAAAGGATTTCAGGCTCAACGGTCGCACACTGTCACACCACCCCCTTCACCCTTATTCCATGCAGTATTTCACCTTTCCCTTCAAGAATATGGTTACTAGGATAAGTCATAGGCGATTCACAAAGCAGAAAGTGAAACGTGCGTCAAAATAAGCTTAAAAGGACATGATGTTTTGTGAAGGACCTAACATTGTAGGAGCACCTTTATAGAGTAGTCACCATTGAAGTCTGAATCTCCTCCTACATTTATTGCAAAAGTAAAAATCCCATATTAATAAGATTCTAGGTAATGCAAAGACACATTTTTGTAAGCAGACCAAAATATTAACACAAATGAAGACAGTTAATTTAATTTTTATCTGAGGAAACAGCACAAACAGCATGAGTATTTGCCCCTGTTAAGCCCGAAATAAAGGAGATAGACAGCTGGGAAGATGTTTCATCCTACATGGAGTAGGTGAAAAACAAATAGTTACCTCCTCAGCTGCGTTCATAGTGTCGAGCGGGAAATCACTGCACAAAATATGATTCACTCAATCAGTAAAGGTTGGATAGGGAGAGGAAAACACAGCAATGGTAAAAGAAAAACAAAAATTAAAACAATAAAATGGTAGGATGGACTGAGTAGATAGAGAGAGAGAACCAATCAAAAGCTTTCACAAGTAATCCCTTGATAGATTATAACTGAGAGTGAAACTTTGTGTTAAATAGACTGTTATGCACAATTAATTTGAGGATACTCAAACAATTACAAACTTAGCATGACCCAGCTGACAAATTAACAGATATACAAACAGACAATTGAAGCAATTTTATAAATAATGAAAAAAAAAAACAATTATTGTTACTATTATGTAGCTCAGTCAAATTAAATTCCAAATAAAAGCTTCAACTTCAAAATACGCAACGCATTAAGAAAACAATAACCACGTGCATAATTGCTGAATTAGGTAACTACCCCAAAACCACACCTTGTTTTTTTTTTATTTTTTTAATACTTTTTTGGAGGGCACCAAAGGAAAATTGTTCCCTATAGGACACATCTTTAAACACGGCAGCCTTTGCTTTCGACATGGTGAACTCTACGTAACTTCTGACTGGTGACCCCATACGCACCCAGGTCCAACAGTACTACTGTTCCTACTATCATCCCCCTCCCGGGCGGGGCGGGGCGGGGCGGGGCAGGGCGGGGCGGTGACACTTACGGCTGAGTCTGCGACCGGGTCCTGCTCCTGCCCGACATGGAGCCGGCACGCCCGGGGCCGGTGCCGGGCGCGCCCTGCTGCCCGGGGGAAGGACCAGGGCCGGTGCCGGGCCCGCTCTGGCGCCGCGCCGGCATGGCCCGGCCGCACTGCTGCACACTGGGGTGCGAGAGCTACACAGGCGAGGCGCCACAGGCAACGCGACGCCCCGGCCCACCCGGCGCTATGCACGAATTGACGCGACACAACCGACGCCGACGCGCCGCGGCCGCAAGGCCGAGACGAATCACCGGGCGGGCGTGCGGGGCGGGGCGGGGCGGGGCGGGGCGGGGCGGGGCGGGGCGGGGCGGGGCGGGGCGGGGCGGGGCGGGGCAGGACAGGACAGGCAGGGCCAAGGCCTGGGGGCCCGGCGCCGCGGGACAACGTGAACGTGGGTAGGCCGGGCGATTCGGTGCCAAGCCCCGGCCCGGCCCGGGTCTAGAAGGACCTCCTCCATCCCAAGCCGACCTGAGGCGGGTGGGGCGGCCGGGCCGGGTCCCGCCTGCATACACTGACTGCCAGATCGCAAGAGCAGGCCCCCCTGTTAGGTCCCTACCCCCCCCCCCTCCCCGCCCCGCCCCTTCTCAGACGCACGGACCGCGCGGCGCGGGGGACCACTGTCCACGCGGATACCTCGCGTCTGTGGCGGTCACTTACAGTATCCTCGAATAACAATCCGAGGGGAGAGGGAAATGGGAGTGAGAGGGGAGTGAGAGGGGAGTGAGAGAGGAGGGGAGGGGAGAGGAGTGAGAGGGGAGTGAGAGGGAACACAGGGAACACTTCGCGATCGGGGGTGTCGCTCTGTCCCTTTTGAACCTACCTATGGCCCTTTAATGGAAAAAGGAAAGACAGACGTAGCCACCCCCGATCCCAATGTGAGCAGGCCCTACTCCAACAAACATTCTGCAGAGGGGGGATGGGGACGCTCCAGGGCGGTTAGGCAACAATTATACGCGTCAATATCCCCCCTCCAATCTTCTGCAGCCTCACGTCGGTGACGAGAGCTACAATTCGAAGATCGTCGCGTTGGAATTGATTTATTTATTGAAGCAGGTCGCCTGACTCCCCTCTCCTCACCCGCCCCGCCCCCTTCCCCCCGCAGCTGAGTGACCAACTGGTGCCTACCGTCCCGTCCGACCCGACCGGCCGCTCACATTCCCGTCATGCCGCTTAGTTTTGAGGTAATCCGAGCGGCACGGCACGTCAACGCCACGCACGCGCAACGAATGTACAAGCACGCAACGGCACATGAGGAGGGGCCAGGGCAGGACCCGTGCTGGACCCGCGCTGGACCAGTGGGCTGGGCGGGAGGACATGGAGATATGAGAAAAGTAGCAAACTTTCAGTTCCCGGACAGCTGAAGCGGGTCATCTGAAAGTTAGCTCCATCGAAATCCTATAGTTAATGCAGGGAGAAAATGGAAAACACAGTCGTCAAATCCGAATGACACGTCACGTCCAGTCATTCTTAACCTGAAGGGGTCCTCAACCTTTTCTGGCCATGCAATTCAAGAGGCATGCCAAAGAGTAACATGCTAATGAGAACCCGAAAGTATATTTCACCCCAACCTCCATTAGCTGAGAGGGAGAGTACGAACAGCAAACTGCGCAGAGAGCTTCAAGTCCCTTCACGGACACAACAAGCGTGTAACTTTTGAGCTTTGACCACACAGAAGCTCAATATGGGTTCTCAGAAAGAATTGGTAACTTTATGAGACTGCAACAAGTGAGGCACGAAGAATCATATTGCAACGAGAGAAACAAAGGGTGTTCAGTTGGTAAAAATACAAAATTAGTGTCTCTTATTTAGTGAAATTTGGATATTTTGACTATTAAGGAAGGGAAACTCTATGACACAAAGCTCGAGAACAACCAACATCTACAGAATATAATGTTAAAACAATTGCTTACCGTTGGGATGGCGTAATGGTATGGATCTCTGTTCCACGAAAAATCTTGTCCAAATAAGTGGGGCGTCTCACCAGGGGCAAATACTGTGCGCCGGCCTGAGCTTGTGGACCAGGTGGACATGTGAGCTGAACTGAATTGTCTCTCCTGAAATTGTGAGATAAGATATTAGATCTGCTGTAGTGATAAGCCAGAATAATCTGTATTGAGCGGACAATTCTGGGTAACAGCTCAAACAGATAAGAGATTCTTATGATAGAAAAATCATCTGTATCTTTATGTAGTTTTCTATAGTTACAGAGGAATTTAGGACTGCCGCTGTAATTAGAGCGAACGCGAGAGGTTAGGTGACATCGTTTAAACGGTTTTTGGCTAACGATACTCTAATCAATCAAACAGATATAAGAATTAATGGATACATAATGACAGAAAAGTATTTTACAATTGTAATAGAAAGAGTGGAAGTTGGCAAATACAATGTCATTGTAGCCGTCAGGGTCATACAAAGCATTTGGCAAGCAGACAACCAGGTATATATTCTTCTTTCGATACGTATCTAGTGACAACATGTGCACTCTTCACGACCCTCAGTGTTGATGATAAAATGCTAATCGACTTACATTGACCAACGACAGAAAAAACGCAACCAGTCATGTTTTCGGCAATCAACATTTAAGGTGCAGATTTACGATGACAACACACGCACACACTCTCCCGATGTCTTCTAGTGTGTCTGCCTTTCCGTTATAAACAAACATAACATAGACGCTGCCCAATACCTTGTTCGACCAGACGTCCCGGTCGTGTGAAAAACTCGTCCCATAGCAATAAAGCTGCAGTGAGCGTGTGTTAACTGTTTGTTTGTTGTCCACTTTAATGACAAACCCTGACCGCCACGTCGCGCCCGCACGGAATGCAGGTTGGCACTCCCGCCGCGGTAGGATGCCTGCCCGCGAAATTCGAAGTCTGACGGCCAGCCGCACCGCGCTTTTGCCGAACGTGGGTTCGGTCTTGTTTTGTTGTTTTAAATGGGAAGAGGGGGGGGGGGAGTGGATGAGGGGGGTGGATAGGGGGCGGCGAGATAAGCCCAGCGGTCGTTTGGGTGCGATGGATCGAAAATACGCTGAGGTCGGGCCAGCCTTGCTTGACGTACGCCCCTCCTCCTGTCTGGCTTTCGTCCTTAGCTACATTAAAGTCACGCTCACGCTCGAGCGCTCGATGCCAAGCGTGGCGGCGCCTTGCGTCGAGCGTGAGCTTCCTTGAATATAGCTTTCATTCGAAAGATTGGAAGTAAAGTTCAAGCACCCCGCCCTCACCGCGGTCCCGACCTGGTCCCGACCGGCCTACGGGAGCAAACAGGGGCCAAATACGACGGCGTGGCGTAGCGAGGGCACCCTGCGCTGGCTGCGACTTATCTGGACAGACTTTGTAGTTGAATGCCCTGCCCTGCCCCTCTGCGCCGTGCGCGCCACCCACCGCGTTATCTAGAGGGTCTCTCCACGCCTTATCCCGGGCAAAGAGATGCAAGATCCCCCCCGCCCCGCCACGCCCCGCCGCTCTCGGTAAGGGAATAAAGCAGTCGAGGAAAGCCGCCCGGCTGCTGAGAACGGCGGCAACAACCGCTGCTGTTGCAACGCATCTGCCAGAGCAGCGCCTCAGCTGCCGTAGCACCTGCGCCCGCACCTGCCAGCGGGCAGAGGACACGGGAGGGACATCTGCATCGCCACGCCGCCGGCCCGGCCCGGCCCGGCCCGGCCCACCGAACAACACAAATCACGGTCCTCCTGCGCTGGCACCGGTAAGTGGCGGGCGCCAGGCGGACCGCAGCGTGCGAGCCGCACGAACTCTCTGCGACCCCTGCCCGGCCCGGCCCGGCCCGGCCGTGTGTCACGTTACAGAGTTGCGACTCGAGGAAATATTTTTGGACAACAATCGCCACTTACCCGGCAATTGAAATGTGTTTTTTTTTCTTTTTTTTCTGGCTGGTTCGCTGTGGGTTTGTCTGTGAAAAGTTGCAGCACGTTTAAACCGCGGGCGGCTGCAGGTTGATCCCGCGTTTGAGTTTTCCTTCGAACCTTACTTACCTCGTGATGCTGGAAGAGCCAATCGGCGCCCAGCATCATCCCCCTTCTACCGACGGTAAAGAAAGAAAGGCAGAAAGGCAAGGTTCGACGTAAAAAACAAACGCGGAATCAACCTGCTGGTTGAACTGAGGTGACGGCACGAAAATATGGGTACCAGGAATTTAATTCCTGGTCCCACCTGCGCTTGGGCTCTCCGGGTAGGCCGCCACCTTCACACCAGTGCTCGACGGGCTGGCCTACCCAGTGTGTCGCAGGCGCTCTCAT
Organism: Frankliniella intonsa; assembly: GCA_033675135.1. NCBI lineage: Eukaryota > Metazoa > Arthropoda > Insecta > Thysanoptera > Thripidae > Frankliniella > Frankliniella intonsa. The sequence goes on along the minus strand of CM066255.1, from coordinate 11,905,300 downwards.
TCGCTCTGCCTCGGTAACGTCCATCAGACACTCAGGCGCGCCGATGAACGCCGAGCCTGGGCCAGCCAGCGTTGGCAGGCCTGTGGCCAGGGAAGGACAGCCGCCCGCCGCAGCGTCAGTACCTCTATCTCTATCACTCTGATTCCCGAAGTGATAGTAATGCATGTGGCATATGCGAGCGCGGCTCGGCGAATAGCGCGAGTTTGAGACCCCTGGGCCAATCACAAGGGGTGTTATCCCGTTGCAGGACATTAGCTTAGGATCTTTGGACCACCCCTGAAAGGCGAGCAAAGTCCGCCGCCCACAGCGTGATTGGCTATCTTTGAGGGTTGGCACTTTATAGGGCGGCTTCCGGCTTCGGGTGAGTGGGCCACGTGTAGAGGGGACAAACCATTTAAGACCAAGGGAGCTCTCCTCGCACCCAAGCCCATAAAGGTCTCGGGGCACCTACAGTCACCCGATAAACCCACGACTTATGCCCGAGGCGCCCGCGGCCACCTTTGAGCAGGGCTGGCAGATTGAACAGCTAGGGGCGTTCATTGGTAATCCTATGGCCGGTCTGCACCCAGACGTGCTCACAGACGACATATATTTGACTTGGTTGGTTCACAGATGGTTGACTGTTGGCTGACGTTTGGCTGACGGTTTGCTGATGGTTAGCTGACACATGTTGCACAGTCAATGCCGAGTAAGCTGAATTTGGTGGGCAAACTTCACACCCGTGACTTATCAGAGTAAGGTGTGTCCCATGATAGCGGGGAGGTGTTTTCTATTATTTCTCTTGTGCTGTACTACTCGGTACCACCGCACTTAGCGGGAAACGCCTCGAGAGTGGAAGTCAGAAGCTAGAGCAATTAGCGTATCCCGCGCTGTTAGGAAAAAATATTTTCGACGTTTTGACATCGGGTTTTACGTTGTCAACGATAGGAACAAAAGTGAGCCTCAAATCAACGGATTTTCGAAAGTTAATGTCAGGTACTGTCGAAAATCCGTCGATTTCAATAGTAAAACGACTTGAAAATCCACGTCGAAATGATATTTCGAGATAATAATGCACAGGAGTTTCCCTCTCCCTCTCAGCGTGTAAGCAATCGTAAGCGCCGCAGACCTCGGCGAGTGTCCTTGCTTGTCCTTGAGGGTACCGAAAATATCCGATGGGGGTCTGACAACGCCGAAGACAACGCGTATTCCTATAGCTATCGTGGGTAGGCCTACGGCTACAACCACTTCTTCGCCCGAGCTAGCTTGCCCCAAACTCTGGGCGCAGATAACCTATGCCATCGACTGTCATCATTGTCAATGAGCCGCAATACTGCTACTATTTGTAGTTTCTCTCTTTTCGCAGACAATGATGGCCGCCGCCCGGGCCGCGCTGCTCGGCGCGCTGCTGGTGGTCGCGGTGCAGGCCGCGGTGGAGCCCGTGGTGCAGCTGGAGAAGGGCGCCGTGCGAGGCGCCGCCGCGCTCAGCAGCAGCGGAAGAGGCATCTTCGCCTTCAAGGGCGTGCCGTACGCCAGGCCGCCCGTCGGCAAGTACCGCTTCAGGGTAAGGACTCGACTCTCGTGAATATTGATGCCACTCCTCCCCTCACCTCACTCCCTGTGGCTTTATAGTATTCCACCTTTTCTCTCGGTCCTTGCCTTACAGGACCCTAAGCCGAGCAAGCCGTGGCAGGGCGTCTGGGACGCCACCCAGCTCCCCCCCAAGTGCGTGCAGTTCGACCGCTACCCAAACTCGGGCGTGGTCGGTGACGAGGACTGCCTGTACCTCAACATCTACACTCCCAAGGTGAGTCGACCCGACGCGACGCAGCCTCGCCGACGCCCGAGGCGAGGCGCTGCAGCCGAAACATGTCGATAAGCATTTCTTCTTGTTTCTGAAGCTGCCGACGCCCGGCGCGCCGCTCCTGGATGTGCTGGTGTTTATCCACGGCGGGGGCTTCATGTTCGGCGGCAGTGCCGACTGGGGACCCGAGTATCTCCTCGACAAGGACGTGATCCTGGTCACCGTCAACTACCGCCTCGGCCCGCTGGGTGCGTAAGAGATTGTCCGGGCTACCCGTCGCTACCCGCGTACGACAGCTGCCCCGCGGGCAAACCCGAACAATTGTGTTCTTGATTCAAAAGCATTGCCTTAAAGTTTTAGAACACTGTTCTTAATTTAAGAAATTTAACTTAGTTGGAAGTAAAATGTCCCTAAAACTTTGAGAACACGCATTGGAAATTAAGAATATAGTTTTCTACTAGGTGTGGGACCGTAGAGTCGCGGTTCCTGGCCCGCAGCACTAACGCTGGCCCGCCCCGCCCCCGTTCTGTCCGCAGGCTTCCTCAGCACGCAGGACGACGTGGTGCCAGGCAACATGGGGCTCAAGGACCAGTCGCTGGCGCTGCGCTGGCTGCAGGGCAACATCGCGGCCTTCGGCGGCAACCCCAACAGCGTGACGCTGTTCGGCCTGTCGGCGGGCGGCGCGAGCGTGCACTACCACTACCTGTCGCCGCTGTCGGCGGGCGCCTTCCACCGCGGCTGGTCGCTCAGCGGCGCCGCGTTCAACCCCTGGACCCAGCAGGAGCAGGCCGCCGCACGGTAAAAAATAGTTACTTTTATCTCAAGACCCGGTCTTGGATACCATTGGCGTCCTCCATAAGATCCAAGACCGGGTCTTGAAATACAAGAAACCTTTTTTACCGTGCGCCAGGGCGCGCCGCCTCGCCGCCGTGCTGGGCTGCCCCGCGGACCCGGCCGCCACCAGCCGCGACCTGGTGGACTGCCTTCGCCACCGGCCCGCCCGCGCCATCGCGGCCGCCGTGCCCGCCTTCCAGGACGCCGACGAGATCCCCTTCTCGCCGTTCGGGCCCGTGGCCGAGCCGGCGGGCACGCCGGGGGCCTTCTTGGACCGGGCGCCGGTCGACGTGCTGCGCCAGGGCCTGGCCAACGACGTGCCCTGGGTGGTGGGCGTCACCACGGAGGAGGGGCTGTTCAACGCGGCCGGTGAGTCAGAGGGCGCAGAAGCCCAACTGGGAGCCCTATGAAAACACCATGTACACAGTAAACTAATGAACATTTTTTTATTGGTATCGTGCTTATGAATTTTTTGCACATGCTCAGCTTATGCATTTTATACTTCGCATTTATGTAATAACTGTTCATAATTATTTATAGTTATGAACAATTTTGTTCATACTTGCGTTTAAAAAAAAATGTATAAGCTGAGCATGTGCAAAAAAAAAAAAGAAAGTACGAACAAAAATGTTCATAATCCGTTAGTGTGTATCGGCTGTGACAGATACCTAACTCGCACTGTGCATACTCCAAGTGCTTGACCCCAGGCCCTCGCTTCTTTTGCCAGAGTACCTGGGCGCCGGCCAGGCCCACAAGCTCGAGCGGCTGGACCGCGAGTGGCTGCGCCTGGCGCCGCTGCTGCTGGACTACAACGACACGGCCGGCTCCGAGGCGGAGCGGGACGCCGTCAGCCGCGCCGTCCGCCAGCACTACATCGGGGAGCGGCCGTTGAGCGCCGCCACCAGCGAGCTCGTCGCGGTGAGCGTCAGAGGGCTTTGCGCCCCCTGTGTCCGCGCCTGTCTATGGCAGATGGTCACGTGACGCTGACGGCTACTTTCCTCCCCTGTACCGCACGCAGATGGTGGGCGACCGCATCTTCAACACGGGCGTGGAGCAGGCGGCCCGCGAGCAGGCCCGCGCCAACAGCCAGCCCGTGTACCTGTACGTGTTCGGCTACCGCGGCGAGAACAGCCTGACCGGCGCCATCACCAAGCCCAGGGACGAGAGCAACTGGGGCGTCAGCCACGGCGACGACGTGGCGTACCTGCTCAAGTGGGACTGCCTGCCGACCGGGGGCAACGAGGTGGAGCGGAACGTCAGGAAGCAGCTCATCACCCAGCTCACCACCTTCGCGAGGACGGGGTGAGTGAGGGGAGAGAGGGGGGCCCTAGGAGAGCACGGGAAAAACAATAATGTTTCGTAAAAAGTGGGTTATTATCGATTCCTAAAGCGTAATGCGTTTGAAAAATCATAAAAATTGCACGGGAGGTTTTTTTTTTTTTTTTCTATGGTAAAGTCACAATTTTGAGTTTTTCCGGTGAAAATATTTTGGATTGAATTTCGGGAGCGGAGAATTGAATCCGGGAAGCGGGTGCCTGCGGGTGGCAAAGTAATGCGCCGCACACTTACACAGGGGCGTGCGGACACACACGCGAGCGCACACACACACACACACGGCGGACTCTATAGCACTCCTCTTCTTGCAGGGTGCCCTCGGGGCTGCCGGGCTCCCCCGCCTGGATCCCGCTGGACCCCGCCTCGAAGGACCTCCGCATCATGCGCGTGGAGAAGAACGCCGAGCTGACCTTCACCAGCGTGCCCGAGATCGGACAGACGTCCTTCTGGCTCTCTCTGCCTCTCGCGGAGAACGCGGCCGGCGCGGCCGACAGCGCCCGCGACGAGCTGTGATCCACACCCCGCAATATCCGAATGCACCACCACAATCGCCATCTGTACACCTACGCTATTGTTTCGTAAATAAAATACAAAAACAAAAAAAAAACTAACATTTTGTTCTCTATTTCGCTGTGATGAATTAATAACATTATTGCTGTGCAATGCAATGTCCGTGAATGTAACGTTCAAAGCCTATGGGGGTTCCCGGTCTCCGGAGGCTCCGCAGGCATCACGTGGGAATAATAAGAAGTCATCGATTACTTAAAAGACTTAACGTTTAATCTTTCATCGAACTCAATATTACCTAATGTGACGCAAAATGCAGCCGGCAGGCGACGTAGAGGGCGACGGCCAGCAGCGGCCACTCAGAGCGCGAGCTGGTGCTCCCCGACCTCCTCGAGTCGGACAGACCGCCGGCCTGGCCCGTGACGGCAGCGCTGCGACAAGAACCAAAATCACGTTGATAATTAGTATCACTTTGCGCGGGATAGTAATTTTCAGTTACAGTGCACCCTTTCTAACAGCTTCACCTCGGTTTTCGGTTCTCGAGGAGCGGCAGGCCCTCCCAGAAGGCGGCCGTCTCCTGCACGGTCCAGTTGCCCAGGCGCTGCACGCCGGGCCGCACCAGCTCCAGGAAGGGCAGCGGCGCGTCGGCGGCCGCGGAGGCCTGGGGGATGGTGGTGTTGCCCACGGCGGGAACGCTGCCACACAGGACCAGACCAGGGCTCACAGTGACTGACAATCAAATGTAGTCAACTGGTTGTTCCTACTTATTTTAAACTAATTTTCATAATTTTGGAGAATTAAGTAGGGGGTGATTTTCTAAAAGTTTGGTTTGATTTTGTGATTTCGGTTTGATTTCGTGATTTTTTTTTTTTTTTTTTTTTGATTGACTGATTTGTTTTTTTGTTTTCTTTAACTATTTGATTTTGGTGTTTTTTCTGTCGTGTACAATAGTTTTCAAAGACAGAACCCCCTCGGCTCAACGTCAATGGCTGAGGACCGGGCCGAGCCTGGCGCTCTGCTATGCGGCGCCACGCCCCGCGGACGGACCTCCCGCCCCCGCAGTGCCCGCCCGCGGTGCAGGCAACGCCCCGCATAACCTCGGCGCCGTTGATTAAGGACAGTCACAACACTCCGCGCCGGGCCGGGCCGCGCCGGGCGGTGTTACTGGGGCACTGGGTGCAGCGTGACGTGGCTCACCCCTTGTCGATGAAGCTGGACCACAGGGCCAGGATGTCCAGCGCCATGGCCCGCTGCGCGGGGCTCGTCGTCGCCTCCGCGGCCGACGGCTCCATGAGCAGGATGGCGGCGTCGCTGCCGCCGGTGGGCCCGCCCAGCGGCGAAGCACCTGCACTCGCCACCGCATCGTCTTTCATCCCGTGCACCCAGAAAAAAAGCGTGTTCTTGGATCCTGCTCATTTGTACTTTGAATCGAGTGCAATGTACTTGACTGGATTAAGTATCAATGTTCTTGAGCGTGTGGGCTCGAATCAGCCCCGATTTGTTCTCAAGTTGTTTCGCTTCGCGCTTTAAATGAGATATATATTCTTGGTTTAAGGCTTAATCGGGCTTGGATTAAGCACCGCAAATTATACTTGAGCCAGTCAAGAACACGTTTCTCTGGGTGTGGCAAATACTATTTCCGAGTCAGCAGCAGCGTGCTGGGTGTGGCGAGGCGTACCGAGGGCGGGGTTCCATGCGAAGCGGTAGAGGTACACGGGATGCTCGGCGGCGTGCAGGGCGGCGGCGCGCAGTGCAGGCAGCACCACGTGGCGGTCGCCCACCAGCCGCACGAGCCCGTCCGCGGCGTCGGCGGGCGTCCCGACGCCCAGGTAGCGGCGCCGGACGAGCTCCGAGGCGACGGCCCTGTCCGCCGCCGGCGTCGTGTTGAAGGCGAGGAGGCCGGGCGCCAGCCGTGTCCACTCCGCGTCCAGCGCGCCGAGCAGACTCGAGCTGTTCAGCACGCCTGCTGCACTCAGCACAACCACTCTCAGAAAACCTGACCTCTCTGGGGATAAAATCATGAATTCACCGCGGAACTAACGAAATTTCAGTTGTAACATGGAAAATTTTCTGCTGTAGCGCGACAAAATTATTTGTTTTCTTTTGTATTTGCGGAGCACGTACCCCCAGAAGGCGCGAGCAGTTGCAGCCCCTCGCCTCGAGACAGGCCGAGCAGGAGAGGCACGCGCGGCGCTGCCAGGGCCGAGGACGCCTTGGCCTCGGCCCAGAGCTGCGCGGGCGGCGCGGTGAGGAAGGAGCCGTTGGCATCGGCGCGCTCCACCACCGGCCCGAACGGGGACGCCGGCAGCCCAGCCCAGCCCTGCACAAGACCCCCGTCTCACTCACGGACCACTCGGCCTCGCCCCGCGCGTCACCCGGGCCCGCTCCGCTCCGCTCACCTGGAACCGGGCGGTGCCGTACACGATGTCGGCCACGGTCTTGGCCCGCAGGCACTCCAGCATCTCGGTGAGGTTGGCAGGTCTGGTGGCCGAGGCCGTGGCGTTACCGGTAGGGGGCAGCGTGGTGTTGCCGGCCGCGGCCGCGGCAGCGGTCCCGTTAACCGAGGTGGTGACCGGGGTGGCCGTCAGATTGCTGGGGCCGGGGCTGAGGCCCGCCGGCGGCGGCGCACTGACGGGGACGGGGCAGTCGCAGCCCACGGCCTCGGCCAGGCGCCTGGTCGGGATGTCCGCGGCCTCTTGGGTGTTCTCCGTGAGTGACCAGGGGCTGAGCGCCGATCCGCTGACCGCGATGGCCCTCTGGAACAAGCCTGGCCGCGGATCTGTTAGCCTGGCCTCGGCCTTATCCCCCCCCCCCCTTTCCCTTTAACGCTCGTCCTCACCAGGGTTGGACAGCGCGTGCAGCATGACGGACGCAGCCCCGGCACCGACGCCCGCCAGGGTGATGCGGTTGGGGTCGCCTCCGAAAGCGTGGATGTACCGCCGCACCCAGGACAGCGCGAGGCGCTCGTCCTTCAGGCCCAGGTTACCCGGCGCGGAGGAGTCGCCCGTGGAGAGGAAGCCTGCGGTCGCACCGAGGGACGCACCCGATCAGCACCGGGGAGTTAGCTCTCATTTTGTTGAACAATACGCGATTCAAAAGATAAAATAAAAAAGGGACACATTTAAAAAAATTAAGAATGAAAATTTTTACGTAAATTGTAAGCAAAACACACCTAGCGCGCCCAGCCTGGACTGCACCGTCACCAGCACGATGCCCTGGTCCATTAGTCGGTGCGGGCGCCAGCGGCCGGCGTAGCCTCGCGTCCAGTCGTCGCCCGGCAGCACCACCAGCACGGGCATCTTGAGCTCGTCGTCAACCTGTCTCGGGACCAGGACAGGCACACCGTGTCACCGCCAGCTCGCATACAGTAGGTAGGCGCCGATGCAACCCGCTTTACTCCACTGTGTTTCAGCGCCTTATTGCCTACTTTTCTGGCAAGACTGGCTGTAGGCGTACCTTCGGCGTGAACACGCTGAGGTACAGGCAGTCCTCGGCGCCCACCACGCCCTTGTCGTTGAGGTAGGGACACGGGGGCCGCTGGCTGCGCACCTCCAGGTACTCGAACCGCGGCGCGGGCTGGGGAGGCTGCAGGTCAGAGGAGGTCAGAGGTGAGGTGCCGTCAGCTCACACGGAGAGAAAAGACTTGCTAATATAGCGCCTACAAGTTTGTTTTTGCAACATCAGCAAAAAATTGGCTTTTACAACAAACTACATAGCTGTCAGTGCAAACCACTTTGCAGAGCCTGCAAAGCGATTGCTATCACAGCAATACTTTTGCTGTCCTAGCAAAGAAAAAGTTGTGGGCGCTATACTAGCAATAGGTTTGTTGATACAGTAAGTCTTTTCTCTCCGTGCACGGCGGACTATGTAATCGACATCTTACCCTCAATAACGCATACCGCCTACCTGAAATCGCAGAGGCCCAGTAGGAGGGCGAGCGTAAGGGATGCCCTCGAAGGCCGAAAACGTGGTGTTCTTGGGCACGTGGCCGATCAGTACGTCCTGCCGACCCTGCCCCGGTAGCACGCAGATCACCGGCGGGCTGGCCAAGGCCGGTGGCACCAGGGCGCTCAGCGCGACCAGCACGAGCAGCCCTCCTGCGGGGAGGGAAAAGGATTATGATTGTCCTTGAGGCAACTATACGATGGTCGCTACAACTATTTCATTTTTCTAGGATGCAGAGCTACCTGGCATGGTGAGGTGCTGCCTGCTGGGGTCCGTGGTGTGATCTGGCCGCGTGCGGAGCGACGAAGAGCCCCTTCCTCCTCCCCCGCCCTCCCCCACCCCGCCCCTACCCTCGCATCGCCAATTTATGCGTCGGCGCGCGGCCGCTGAGGCCCGGGCAGAGCAGGGCACTCTGTTTGTAAGCTACGTACGTCGACGACTTGTCGATGAACGCAATGCAATGTGGCATTTGCGTCAGTGCTGCCAGAAAAGTGGGCAATAAAGCGCCCAAACACAGCGTAGTGGTGCAGGCTGCATCTCCGCCTGCCTACTCGGCAATGCCTTAGCGTTAGTGCGTGCATGTTGCCTAGTTGGCGGCACGGATGCGGCCCGCTTCACTAAACCTGTGTTTGGGCTCTTTATTGCCTGCTGTTCTGGCAGCACAGCACTGATTTGCGTCGCGCCATATTAGAAAGCTGAGATGGAGACAGAGACAAACACTAGAAGAATTCTGTACCTCTATACACCAAGAAATATGTAAAGTTCTAGCAACTATCGTATTGTATGACGGGGAAGGGTAATTCGAGACGGTCAGGACATGGAGGCAAATTTCCTCATATGCTTACGGGGCATGATGTAATCCGTATTCTATTTTGATGATTTTGTTTGAAATGGCACTTCGCCGCCGCCCGGCCACCGACCACACGTTGCTCGTGCAGCGAATTAAGACGGAAAAGCTCCATGTCCACGTCGGGGATAGCTTGAGGTAGGGCAGGGCGCGTCCGGCCGGCCGGCCGCAGGCTGGGTGGTGCGGTGCGGTGCGGGGATATCTGGCTGCTCTGGGTGAAGCCCGGCCGCGCCCCCGAGCATCCCCCTCCTTGCCTCATCATGTGGGGCAGCCGGGCCGAGCCGAGCCGAGCCGGGCCGAGCCGAGCCGAGCCGAGCCGAGCCGAGCCGAGCCGGCGGTAGGGATCGCGAGCGCGGCGGCGCGGTTACAGGCTCGCGGTAAAGAGTGAACGCGCCTTGATTTTGTCTTATCAGAGCGCCATGTCAGAGAGCCCGCCCGCCCCCGCCCCCGCCCCCGCCCCTCGCAGTCCACACCCCCGCCCCGCCCCGCCCCGCCCCGCCGCGCCCCTCCAAAACCCCAACACCCCAACCTCGGGCCGCGGTGCCGTGCCGTGGCCGGGGCCGTGCCGGGGCTTTGCCTAGTCTGCCTTGCGCTGTCACTCCCGCCCCGCGCGTCCGTCCGGCCGGCCCTCGCTCTCATCCCTCTGCCCTCCCGGCTCTCCCGCTGCAGCCGCTGGCCATGACGCCGCTCGCGCTGCTCGCCCTGCAGGCCGCGCTGCTGGCCGCCGCCCTGCTCGCGCCCACGGCGCGCGCCCTCGTGGCCGACTTCCCCATGGTGACCAACGACAGGGGCTCCGTCGTCCTCGGCGAGAAGCTCCGCAGCGCCGGGACCCGCAACGGCTCCGCGCCCAGGGACTACGCGGCCTTCTGGGGCGTGCCGTACGCACAGCCGCCCGTCGGCGAGAGGAGGTTCAAGGTGGGTGGGGGGTCTCCGGGCTTAGCTCCCGTGGAGTGGAAGGAGGGAGGCTAGTGTGAGGCAAGGAGAAAACTTTCGGGAAGTTACTCAAAATTTAACTCGTCCGAAAATGAGGAGCCTCCTTAAAATTTTGAAGCTTGTTTCTCGATTCCAATGAGCGAGGGGGCAACCACTCGTGAAATCCTGTGTACAAGCCCGCGGAAATCTCGATGAAATCTTCAGAAATCTCGATGAAATCCTCGGAAATCTCATTCAAATCTTGTGAAATCTCATGAAACCTGAGAGGAATCTCTCAAAATTTGAGAGAAATCTTGTGCAATCAGTAGAAATCTTGTGCAATCAGAAATCTTGTGCAATCAGTAGAAATCCCGTGTACACTACGATGGGGAGTGGTTTCCCCCTCGCCAATGAGGGTATCAGATAATATGAAGGACACCCAAGGAGGACACTTGAAGCGTTTGATTACTTCAAAGTGATATCATTTTGAACTGTTTTATCAAATTACAGTCCTTCAAGATAGGTACTTGGACGTCATAATGACTGTCAAGGACCCCATTTTGACACAAATTTGACACTTTGTTCTGGTCCGGCAGGCCTCAAAATAGAAGAGTAGATAGAATTTAAAGGCACCCTATTTTTTGAGAGTAGCCAAAATTGCCTTCAGGATCAGACGTCGTTCTTATCGTGTATGACGGTCTCACGTGGTGTGGTTTCCTAAAAGCGCCTCACTGTAACCAACAGTGTTCATGCACTATAGCATATTGGACACGGCGATGAACCCTTTCAGATGCTCATTTAAAACACCCATGTATTTCGTACAATAAGGCATCGTCTGTTTGACTGATATTTTAGCCCCCAGGTGTCCAACTAAAGTGTTGGGTATTTTCTTTCTCGTAACGGAATACATAAACTTTTTAACTAACAGCCAAAAGCATTTGTCGAGAGTTCGGGTGGGCTCATGACCCTAACCGGTCCGGTCACGCGCTGACCTGGCTGCACTTCCGGACCGCAAACCTGTTAGCAGCCAGCCACCCCCCGGCCCGGCGGGGCGGGCCGAGTCTCGAACCATTTGTTGTGGTCGAATACTATTTTTTTTGTCTTTGCCGTAAAATTAAAAGAGAGATTAAAGTCTTTTCGTGAAAAGACGTTGCAAGGGCTGCGAAAGAGTGAATCCACTCTAAATCCCGTAATCTCAGCCAACCTGTGTGTGTATCATGTGTGTACCGCGTGCCCTGCGCCATCCCGCTGTTAAGTCAGCCCAGCCTCAGTTCTGAGTCGGAGATAAGAGATAGCCCGCCCGCACATCACCCCTGCCCTCCCCCGCCCCTCGCGGGCAGGGTTTGGAAGCTATCCCAGGTGTAATTGCGGCGGCATGGTCGTTGCGTGTAGTAATGGGTACTGCCGCTAGAAACCCACCTCAGATGGCGTCGCTTTTTCTTAAATGATAAAACCTAATGAAGGAAGAAGCGGCGTTGCTGGTGGTGGTGCAGTGCCTTGGCCGGATTTCGCACCTCCGCCGCACCCTCCCACAGCCCGAGTCAAGCCAAAATACGATAAGGAATATGGCTGCGGCGAGAGGAGAGGGGACCCCTCATAATCCATTCAAGGGGTGATTCACTTCTCCACAGGTATTTCTAAGCCACGTGAGCTTCCCTGTACACTCAGGGCCTACTATACGAGTACGGCCGAATTTCAGTGAGTGGGTGAAGTTCTCTGTAAGCTTTCGCCAGTGCAAATTACTCATCCTCATTTTGCGCCCTTCCAGCCTCCCGTGCCCCTACCCCTCCCCACGGTGGTGAATGCCAAAAACTCGTCGACGCCCGTGTGCCTGCAACTCGACCGTATGCCGGCCAGCGTCGCGGGGAGCGAGGACTGCCTCACACTGCAGATCTTCACGCCAAACGTAACGACAGCTTCCTTTACCTGCATCGCGGGTGAAACGCACAACACACGACAGTTTTGCGGGTCTGCATTACGCACAGAATTCTTATGTGCGTACCGCCTAGGGAGTGCATCTCGAAACGTTCAAGTTGACCACGCCAAAGAAAGGTTGTTATCGCATAACTCTCCTCCCCAATAAATTGGCGCCTTACGGATAACGGGTAGGCAGACCCGCACTCCTGCCGTTACGCGTGTTGTGTTTCACCCCGGTGCAGAGGTGCTCTCTGACGCCGCGTTGCGTTACGTGTTGCTCTACGCTGTTGGTACGCCTGCACTGCAGTACGACCGCACCGCCGGGCTCGACGTGATCGTGCTGATCCACGGCGGGGGCTTCATGTTCGGGCGGGGGCCGCGGCTGGGCGTTCAGCACATCATGGACTACGACGTGGTGCTCGTCAACGTGGACTACCGCCTCGGCCTGCTAGGTAAGATATAATCCTGCTCCGAGGAGGAAACGACTACCAAATCCTGTGTCAGCCGGATTACTGATTACCCGGATGACCCCCGGATTGCCTTACATTACCTCGGGATTACTTTGGATTACCCCGGGATTACCTGGGATTACCTCGGATTACCCCTGTATTGCCTCGAATTACCCCTGGATTACCCCGGATCACCCCGGATTATTGACATTATGACATTATGTTTGCTGCAGGTTACCTGAGCTTCGAGGACGAGGAACTCCCCGGCAACGCCGGCATGCTGGACCAGGTCGAGGCGCTGCGCTGGGTGCAGGAGAACATCGCGCACTTCGGCGGCAACAACAAGAGCGTGACCCTGGTGGGCTTCTCGGCCGGCTCGGCCAGCGCGCTCATGCACACGCTGTCCCCGCTGTCCAAGGGCCTGTTCCACAAGGTGCTGGCGCTCAGCGGGTCGCCGTTCAACCCCTGGACGCAGCAGGCCTCGGCGCTCGCCAACGCCAAGCGCGTCGCCGACCTGGCCAACTGCACCCGGTCCAGCACGGCGGAGACCGTCGCCTGCCTCCAGGCCAAGGACGCCACGGAGCTGGTGGAGCTGCAAAAGCACTTTATGGTAGGCGCCGAGGTCATGTTCAAACTGGGTATTTCACTGAAAATAGGCCGGGAGTGTGCAGCACCCTAGCACTGGTGCGAGCACGTTGCCTAGTAGGCAGGCGCATATGCAGCCCGCTACTCCACTGTGTTTGGGCTTCTCATTGCCTACTGTTCTGGCTACACTGTCCTCCTCGCCTCGCTCTGCAGGTCTGGGAGCGCCACCCGTTCTCCCCGTTCGCGCCCGTGGTGGACCGGCACGCCAAGCGGCCGTTCCTGCCGGAGCAGGCCGAGCACCTGCTCGTCAACAAGAAGGCCACGTCGGACGTGCCGATAGTGCTGAGTGTCACCAGCGACGAGGGCCTCTTCCCCACGGCCGGTAAATAGAGTACTGCCGTTGATAGCCCACCCACTAGGCAGCTCCCCACCCCACCCCCCCTACCCCTCTGCCACTGCAAAAAAAAAACAAAAACAAAAAAAAAACAGGGGTTTGTTATTTCTGATGGATGTAAACTCGCCTGTCAGGGTTTCCCAAACGTCCATAAGACGTTTTCTCGTTGTTTTTTTATTTTTTTTATTTTTCATAGGATGACAACAGCTGGCCCGGGTCAGATCGAGCGATCCGGAAGACTAGGGTCCGCTATCATTAAACACAGTCGCCTGACCGTGGCACTGTTATGTACCTCAGTTTTTATATCAGTGCTGTCGTCAGTTCAGGGTTCACAGACCGCAGGCCTTTTACTCCAGATAACTGCCTTACTTTCCCCCCATGTCAAACTGTGGGCCGACATGACTCTCGAGCCCCGCCGATCAATACTGTGCACTGCGAATCCAAGTGTGGAACATTCATATAAGCAAGGTTCACAATGTTCCACGAATGGAAACAGCTCTGATTAACGTCCCGGCTGTCCCTGTTCTGTGCAGAGTTCATCCTGAACGAGACCCTGCTCCAGGAGCTGGACGACAAGTGGGACGAGGTGGCCCCGATGATGCTGCACCTCCACGACGGGCGCGTGCCCAGCGCGGAGAGGGCCGCGCTCATGCAGCAGATCAGGGAGCACTACATCCAGAACGCGTCCCTGCACCACAGCCACAAGCAGCTCGTCCAGGTGGGGCTTCATCTTCATATACCGGCTGCGTAACGGCGGGGAAGGCAAGCCCGCAACACTGTTACGCTTTCAAAGAAACACCCGGTACAGGGTCTCCCCCGTGCTGGGACTGCGCGCCAGTCAGGAGTGAAGGTTAAACCGGCGCCTCTCCCTGCCCCCTCAGCTCTTCACAGAAAGGCTCTTCTTCGCGGGCGTCAACGACTACGCACTGGCCGCGGCCGCCGCCCAGTCCGCGCCGATCTACATGTACAAATTCGAGTACCGCGGCGAGTTCAGCCTGACGCGGGTCCTCAGCGGCGGCAACACGAGCAATATGGGTGCGTGAAGTCAGTTTTGCCAGATAAGTAGGCAAAAAATCCCAGGAGTACACCTGTGAGAGGCAGACGGGTATCTCCGCCTGCCTACTAGGCAAAAGGTTTTGTCGTTTGTGGGAGTTTGCCTAGTAGGCAGGCGGAGATACCCGTCTGCCTCACACAGGGTGTACTCCTGGGAAGTTTTGCCTACTCCGTTGGCTACACTGCGTGAAGTAGTTGCTTGCCGATACCTTGTGATTGTCACGTGGTCTGATGGCCGTGTGACTGAGGACCGCTCTCCTCGCGCATCCGCCCCCTCCTAATCAGTCGGCTGATGGCCGTCATGTCCCCAGGAGTGGCACACGCTGACGACTTCCAGTACATGGTGGAGTTCCCCTGGAGCGGGGTGATGCGCAGGCCGGAGGACCTGGACATGCGGAACCAGCTCCTGGGGCTCTGGGCCTCGTTCGCCAGCACCTCGTGAGTCAATGGCTTCTTCTGAAATCCAACGATTATCCAACTCATCGAGGTTACTTGAAATGATTACTAATACGGAAATTACTTTCCTTTTCCAGAATCCCGGTTATGAGGGGAGCGAATTGGACACCTCTGCCTAAGTCAAAGAGCAACGTCCTCAACTTCCTCAGGATTTCCGGTCCCGGAAATGTATCTATGGCTCAGGAAAGGGACTTTGGGCAGAGTGATTTCTGGAAGTCGCTTCACATCAAAGAGAATGGGTACGTATTCGTAGATTAGAAGATATAATTTTAGCGTTTTTAATTTTTTGTAAATTATTTTTTTTGTAAATTATTATTTTGTAAATTATAGTTTTTAATTTTTTTGTGTGTGTTTTGCGTTAAGGAATTTACCTAAGTATGTGCCTTTTTAATACTTGTTATTGTTATTTTTCATTTTTTCGCTGTGAGCGACATTTTTTTCCGCGCTCAATAAACGTGCAAGTGAGCTACGAAAACTGACCGGGACTGTTTTGGTTTTAGGAATAGCTCCGCTCGGGCGACCGTCTCTTTCTCCTTGTTCCTCGTCTCCCTGGTGTTCCTGGTGCTCCGCCAGTCCAGCTAGACTCCGCGCGCGAAGTGAAGACCCGACAGTATTACACACCAAAAATACACAAAATGTATTCCCTTAAGCTAGTCAACAGAGGTTGTACCTCTCATATTTTCATGTAACGCGCCCGGGAGTATTACTAAGAACTTTAGTTTGTAAGTGGTATAGTTTCCTATCTAAAGAACGCCATAAAATGTCTCCGCGAGAGAGAAATTAATACACGCATACTAAGGGACGCCCGACAGCTCTTTTGATGACGCACCCTGCGCCGTGGGGACGGCAGCCCATCAACCAGCGACCTGCTGAGCGCGCCTGCACGGTAGGCAGCCCATCAACCAGCGACCTGCTGTACGCGCCTGCATGGTAGGCAGCCCATCGCTCTCTTGTCGGCAAGCTCGAAGCGTAGCCCTCGGCCTCACACCGCAGGTGCTGTAAGCGTGGAGCATCTGAGGCAGAAAACTCCTCAAGCTTGCCCCCCCCCCCCTCTCCCTCCCTCCTTCCTCGGCTCGAAGATTATTGTCTTTTACTCCAAACACTTCGCCTGTGTCTGCGGGTGCGGTAAGCCGCATGCGGTGGGGCGCTCGTGGGGCGGGGCGGGGCGGGGTTGGGCGTGGCGGGACGCGGCCGGTGCACCTGCCAATGCCGATGAACTCAGCGGCGGGCGGAGCAGGGCGATGGCAAGGAGGGCCACGCGACCGCTCAGGTGCTACAAACTTATGCACCGCAGTCATGTGCATAAAAAAACTTAAACTTCACGAGGAAATTCTAGGATGTGCTCGGGTAAAATTTCGAATGGAGCACGGAAAACTGGAAACTTGATTGTTGGACCACCTACCCTCCATCTACCACACGCACCGGAAGAAAGCTTCCAAATCCGAACGACTATTGTGGCTGCTCTCTAACAAAATGCGAACGCGATTGTTACTCCCCAAAAATACTCTCGCACAAGTCCGACGAGTCCAAAGAGGCCGCCGAGTGCGTGAGAGACGCGCTTCTTTTACGATTATTATTTCTGATTTTCTTCGCCGCTCCAGCCGGCCGCCCGGCTCAGCCGCTCCGCTCCGCGCCACGCCGCCAGCCCGCCCGTTCCGCGCCGCGGTAATCTCCAAACCCATCACCAAACACCGCGTTCCTCGACCCTCGACAGGACCCGGTGGCGCACCAGCCTCAGCCCCAGATCTACAGACCCACAGGGGTGGTTTTAAGTCCGGATGGCGGGAGGGGCGATGAGCTGTGGGTTGCCTACATACAGGTGTTTTGCACCTCAAATTGCCTACTTTTCAGGTGGATTTCAGGGGGGAGGGGGGGGGGCGATCCCACTGCCCCCCTCTAAAACCACCACTGTAGACCCAGCCCCATCTTGATGGGCCGCTGGAAATTGTCTAGGTAGTTTGCTGATATGGCCATTTGGAATGTCCAAATTTGGTGCAGGGCGGTGTTGGGCCCGTAGGCTCCCAGCCAAGGGCCCAAGGTGCCTGATCAGCACTTTGGGCCAGGCACGCAGGCAGCCGTGCGGCTAGCGTCAGTCACGTACCCACCGCCCATGGGGACGGTCACCCGTGTCTCGCATTGAACCACTGAACCACCGAACCATTGAACCAATAGAGTCTTAACCACGTGCCACCAACCGGCCTAATTCTTTCACCGACCCCGCACTCCCGAAGCTGATCAACTTTAATTCTTCCCCCGCAACAGCGGCCAAACCTTTATATCGAAGTCCATCCACATCACCGGTCCCACTTCCAGCCCCAACTACTGGCCAGGATCAGGACCAGGCGGCGAGCGCCTTTCTCCAAAAAAGACGAGGAAAGAAAAAGAAGAAGCGATACGGCTTATTGACAAAAAAAAAAAACAGCTGAAGCACGGCATAAAGCAGAATGCGATGTGTCAGCGCTCTTTTATGTGTGGCGTCTCTCTTCTTATTTTACGAGACTGGGGAAAAAAAATCTTATTTCTTTCCGAGCTTTAATATTGCAACAACAGAGTTAACGGGGACGTGGAGTGCATCCGTTAGGGGGACATAAATCACACTGTCTTAATTGGTCCTTTGGTTTTCTTGTTTTCGCTGCTTTATTGAGAAAAATATTCATTCGCAATAAAGGGCCGATTAGCAACTTTCCTTTACTTTGACCCGGCGAATAGTTCTATCAAACTAAGTGGTGTAAGTGTGACTGCTGAGATTACCAAGCAAAAGTAGTATCACGCTCAGAGCGTTGTTAACGTTTTGGACGTGTGCCGAGATTTCTTGTGGCTAGATGGAGTAGCAGCATCATGAAAGTCCCTCAGAGCTAGTCTTCGTAGGAACTCCAAGCGGAAAAAGTAAGATATACGCATCGCCTGCGGGCGCCTGGTGGGTAGGCAGTCCTGTCAAGCAGGCGTGTGTCAGGTCAACCGGTTGCCTATCCTCAGTTCTGCAGGGGCTTTGCATACATCTCACGACCACATCAAAAATATACGACGCCGTGAATTTCACACGCACTGTTGGTGCTGAGTTCGTTTTGTAGAAAGCGTCGTTAAACGCATTTATCGACCGAAATGAAAAGTTTAGGAATAGCCTATTAGTTGGCGAGGCAGCGGGGGCGGGGGGTGTGAGATGAGGTGCCCGGGCGAGGCGGGGCGAGGTGAGGCTGCTGCGGTGCGGTAGCGGCGGCTGAGGCAGCGTTGTCCGGGCCCGGGCATGGCGGTGGGGCGGGGCGAGGCGGGGCGGGGCTGGGCGGGCGGGGCGGGGCGGGGCGGCGTGGCGTGGCGTGGCGTGGCGGGAGCAGGAGCAGGGAGGCGGGGACCGGGCCGGGCCGGCGCGCCGGTGCCGGTGCCGGTCCTGTCCGGGCCAGTGTGTGATGCGGTCTGGTGTTGCCCGGGAGGAACAAGTAGTACGAAGGACCTAGAGGGACCTAGAGGGACCTACAGGGACCCACTTGCAGAGTAGGACATGGCGCCTAGTTTCGCCCCGCTGCTGCCGCTGCCGCTGCTGCTGCTGCAGCTGCTGCTGGTGCCGCGGGCCGCGCCGGCGCCCGCCCCCACCCCCGTGCGCTACGACCAGCGCCAGACGGGGAACGTGAACGTGCAGGTCGACCTCAAGGACGTGGAGATCTATGCCATCCTGGACGAGCGCTTTCTCGCCGGCCTGGGGGTAAGTGAGCGGTGTGGCGTGGCGTGGCGGACCAGTCCGATCAGAAAGCAGAATTCTGCTCCTGTTTGAAGGGAACGGCGGGGATTCAGATTGACGCGTTGTAGTTTGTGACAGTCGTAATATTGCCCTACTTTACTACTCCACCGGACTTGGTGGGGGTCGCATTTCGGCCAATCGGGTGATGGCGCCTTTCTACCCGGCGACTTTGGCGCAGAGGGGTGAACTCTGCGCAGCGGAGAGGGAGCTGCAGGGGGGGGGGGGATGGAGGAGAGGGTCTCGACTTGAACCAAAGCGCGACTTGTCAATGCATTCCTCGTGGGCCAGATACATGACGCTGGTCCAGCCGGCGACAGCCAGGCCGGACAGGGTCGGACTCCTCGCCGCGCCGCGCCGCACCGCGCAGGTCAACGAACCACCTCGAGATGGGACATCACGAAAAAAAAAAACGAGAAAAACTTGACGTACGAGAACACAATTTTTATTTTTATTTTTTTTCTCAGAGAGTGGCCATTATTTTAGGATCGCGATTCCTGTAGCACATATCCCCTGCCCCGATCACGCACATCCTTCGTCAACCACAAATTGGTTTTGGCCGCGCCGTCAGGAGCGCCGGCGGTGGCGGTCAGCGTCGTGTCCGAGCCGCAGGCCGAGGCGAGGCGAGGCGGGGCGGGGCGGGGCGAGGCGAGGCGGGGCGGGGCGGGGCGAGGCGAGGGGGCGGTGGTTGAAACACACGCCGGACCATTCGTCAGGAACATATAGACAGCATCGCCTCTTACGTTCAGGACAGCGGCGCGTTCATTCTTTAACCGTTTTTTCCCGTTGCTTAGAGTCTCCCTGCCTCCAAGCCCAAGAAATAATGTTCTGTAATGTAAACCCCGAGGCATGTGCCATGCGCTCTCAACCCGTCAGAGGCCCAGAGGCCTGTCCCACGCGGCACCACGGCAGATAGGCCCTCCTACTTGTTTTCAATTTGACGCCGTGAAAAGCACACGCCTACCGCCGCCCCGCCCCGCCCCGCCCCGCCCCGCCCCGCCCCGCCCCGCGGGGCAGTCGATCAGAGAGGTGGACAACAAAGATGAAGCGACGCGGTCCTTCCATTGAATCCCCACCCTCTTTTTTTTTGCCCACCTTTCTTTTCCAGCCTTCTGTTCTGACTATTATTTTAATTGCTGCGCTGAAGGCCCCAACACGGTCCCTCCCGCCGCCCCGCCCCGCCCCGCCCCGCCCCGCCCCGCCCCACTCCGCTTTATTTTACATCGTCATTATTAGCTCTGCCTGCGGCCTGCATGCGCTCTGCTTCTTCGCGCCCCGCCCCGCCCCGCCCCGCCCCGCCCCGCCCCACCCCGCCCCGCCCCGCCCCGCCCCGCCCCGCCGCGTTACTGTTTCGTATCATTCTGTGCGCCCGCTCCTGTGGTCGGCCCGGCCCGGCCCGGCCCGGCCCGGCCGCGGCCAGGTATTACCCCTCCGCTGATGGATCGCAATGACTTGGCAGCTGCTCTGTTTGGGTGTAAATGACCCGTAATAAAAGACGATGGATACCATCTCCGGGACGCGCCTCTTCACCGCTGCCTGATCAGCACTGCGGCGGCGGCGGGGAACATAATCATCAATTTAACAGGCACTAAAGACGCCATCGGGCGGGGCGGGGCGGCGGCGGGTAACAAGACTGGACGGGGCAAAAATATGGCAAGGAGATGCAGGGCGGAAAACGGGGACAGGGGCAGAGCAGGCCAGGCCAGACCACCGCGGCGGGCGGAGCGGGCGGGCGGAGAGGAGGGGGAGGGGGGGAAGGAGGATTGGCCACTCTGCATTCGTAGCCCACATTTGAGAGAGCAGCAGCAGCACAGCATGTCTACGCCAAACAGGATATGCAACGAGGCGGGACGGGGCGGCAGGCCAGCTCACCTCGCACCTCTCTCTGCCCGGCCCGGCCCGGCCCGGCGCGGCACTGCAGCTCGGGACCCTGCGCCTCCAAACCGGTTGGGAAAGGAAAACAGAACAGCTGGAGTGAAGGCGGAGAGATACGCGAGGCGCGAGACTCTCTGGTGCGGGCGGGGCGGGCCGGGCTGGGCCGCGGGTCAGCCGGGTCACCACTTTAGCTTAGTCACGGTCACGGTCATGGTCACATTACAGTCATCATAATGGTCACGGTCAAGGTCATACAGTCACGGCGGAGAAATACCGCGTTTGAATAATTTGCTGAGCGTAGCGAAGCACTCTGTTGGGCAACTATGCAGCCAAATTGTCCGCCCCCCCCCCCCTCCCGGATACCTTTAGAATCCTATAGGAATAAATAAAAAAAAATTGCTCAACAGAAAAAAAAATAAAAAAATGAAAATACGCGGTATTTGAACCACTGCCCACCAGGTACTACGAGCAGTGTCCATACCAATGACGCTACGCGGCCGGCCTAGCAGCGCAGGGAGAGCAGGCGTACTGATGACACCGAGTTCGTTTCTTCGGTGACTGTGGCTTCTCGCGCAGCATGACTCCTAGTGGTCCGGCATCTGGTATCGTGGCGTCGTAGCCGTGCCGGCATAGTGTCCGCGCGGAGAGTCACAGGACGGCGGTTCGAATCTTATCGAAACATTTAATTTTTCTGAGGACAACAATTTGGAGAGTGGAATTCAAGCCCCCCATTTCAACCGAGCTCCTTCGTGGAATAGCCGACGGTCTAGTGGTCTAGTGGTGCCGCGAAAGCCGTGGGGTGTCTGTGAGACTCGGCACATGGGGCCTGGTTCAAACCCAGGTAGGTTCTTCACTGGTAGCGACAGCGGGTTGCCAGGAAGTTCCGTCCCATGCCCACGACTGGTGGTCGGTCGTGGGGTCATAAGTCCTAGAATCTGGCTCCAAAAATAGCTATTCCATGCTCTGGGGACAGGGCAGTTCGGTTAACCACCGTACGACTAAATCTGGCAGTACGGGGATCAAATCTGTCGAATTGCGCGACAGGATCGCAGTCAGAAAAGCACCGGTTCCCATAAGAACACCGAAGTAGTTGGCTGCCACGGGGGGTAAAAGCCCTGTGCCTGGCGGGAACCGCAACCTCCTTCGGGAGGTTTACTGTCGCAAAAATTTTCCATGTTTTCACGCCACTCTTTCACTTGCAGAGCACGTACGTAATTTTTCAAGTTAAGCTATCTTGCAGACTCGAGAGAGGTAGTTCGAGCAGCGACAAAATACACCGCAGCCACAGTGATCGCAAAGGACGCTCATCCTGTCCCCCTGCTCTTTACCAATGTCAGGCTAGTGCGGGGGCGGGGTGGGGTGGGGTGGGGGGCATCCTGCCTTGGCCTTACCTTCTAGTCAGTCCCAGTCCCACCTCATCTCTCCTCCTCTCCTCCCGGGCTCCTCTCCGGACAGGGTGCTCCATTTGAGCGCGTCCGAAGAGCACCTGGGCTGCTGTGTGCAGATGGGGCGTGGCGGGGCGGGGCGGGGCAGGGCGGAGCTGGGCGCGGGTCCGTTGTGCTGCGGACGCAGCCCTCCTCAGGTCCGTTGCATTCATTACGCCGGGTGCATTCTGCCTGCACACGCGGCGCGGTGAGGCGGAGAGCGAATACAGGCAATACAGGCAATACAGGCAGTACGGGGAGCGCGGTGGGAGCGCACAGAGCAGCGAGCCCTTGCCTGCCTTACCTTATACCTGTGCTGAGCTGAGCCGAGCTGGGCTCAGGTGAAATTAGATCGCATTCTTCGCCAAGCAGAGGCCAGGTGGCGCCAAGCCTGCGGGCCTGCGGGGCCTCCGGGGCCTGGGAACTTATCCGTAACTTACGAGTCAGACGATGTTTGCAATACTGGAGACTATCTGTTATCCGGATGATTTCATCCATTGATCACAGTCAATTTATGATCATGATTTATATTACGCTTGCTGAAAAGATACTTCACAAAATTAACTAAAGGATAGCATCCGTTAAGCAAATGAGAGAGCGCCCTGGACTGCGCCGCCGCCTCCAGCCGAGCCGAGGCGAGCCGAGCAGGACATTCCCTTTTAATGGCCCACCAGGTCCAGGAGCACAATGAGGACAGGACAGGACAGGACGCTCCATCCCGATTCCCGAGAACCCCAAGCTCCCCATTAGGACAGCCACCGCCGGGCCGGGCCGGGCCGGGCCGGGCGGGCTGCTTCCTACCTTACGATAACGTTCCGTGAAATCCTTACACCTCGCCGCGGTGTCTGCTGCGTCGCGTCAACCAGTCAACCATTAGTGGGCGTACACCAGTTTTCAAAAAATATTAAAAAAAAAACCAATTAAAAAAGGAGAGAAAGGTGAAAAAGAAAGCAGGAAAAGTTCTGCGGTGAGCGCCCCTCGGGCCATCTAACGGCAGATGCGAATCGATAAGGCAGCTGCAGCTGGCCTGGGCCGGGCCGGGCAGGGTGACCAATCACGTGTCTTGACGGGTGTCAAACAAGCCTGCCCGGCCTGCCCCGCCCCGCCATGCCCACGGAGTGCCCCGACAAGGTATCCCGTTGTCAACGGGCAAGTGTCCAACAGGATGTGCATCCCGCGTGATGATTGAGCTACTTCACATCGGAGCAGCGGCCGGTGCCTATAGGCGCGGCTAGGCGCGGCTAGGCGCGGGCACTGCCCCTTGAAATAAGTTTAATAATTACTGAACGGCGCAGAGCGGCAGCGGCTCGGCCCCGAGGCGAGGCGGGGCGGGCGGGTCCTGGAGGCCGCACGCACACTTGTAGGTGAGCGCACACCCCCATTCGCTCACGCGGACAAGGAAAAGTGTGAATTTCCCGAGGAAACTCGCAAACTTGGAGGGACTAGTGTACGGCTGGGTACTCTACTCACACACCTACAACAACTGTTTGACATGCACACACGCTTGTCTCCCGTGTATGCAGGTGTATTGCGATGTTTCACACGTGTCACGTGTGTGTCTGCCGGCCCCGCCCTGCCCGGCCTGTCACTGTGGGGAAAATGACAGAGGTAATCTGGCGGGCAGCCATTTGGGTAATCCAGCTGGGATAATTCAAGGTAATCCAAGTGGAATCCGAGTAATTCACTGGTATAATCCACAGAAATCTTTAAAAAAACCTTGGAAGATCAGGGATGATGCAGTGGTAATTCGGGTAATTAGTAATCCAGATGATAAAAAAAATTTGAGAGTCATTTTCCCCCTCTTTACGTTGGTGTGTCTGACCCGCAGGGCGGCGGTGACTACGACTACGACTACTCGCAGCTGACGGAGAAGCCTCCGGTGACGCCGTCGAAGCCGTCCAACGCCACGGCCGCGCCCAGCCCAACGCCCAGCTCCACCAAGAAGCCGAGCGTGCGCACGTCGGAAACGGAAACTAGGTTCGGAGCCGCTCGCATAGACGGAAAAGAGGAAGTTTTTCCCGAACATGGCGGCTTTTGGGACACAAGCGTCTTCTGAGCAGACGGTGTTGTCATGTTTCTGCCCGTTTCTCGTCTCATACGCCGCCATGTTCGGGAAACATTTCTCCCCTTTTTCTTCATTTTTGCGTTAGCTCAACTCGTCTATTCACACCTGGTTTCTCCTCTGTTCTTAAAGTTTGTCGTATCTATCTGGTCTCCTCCACTCTCGTGACAGATCGCAGGAGCGCTCGGCGGCGGCAGTCAAGCCCGAGCTCGCCGTCGGCACTGGGCGAGAGGACTCGGGGCCAGCCTCCGCCCCCACTTTCGCACCCACTTCCGCCCCCGACTCCCCGGCCGGCCCCGTCCCGACGAAGACGGTCCCCGCCCCCGTTGCTTCCCCGCTTAAGGCCAGCGCGGCCCCACCGAAGCCCGCCGTCCCCGCCAAGCCGGTCGCCCCCGTCAAGATCTCCGTGGCGCACCGGCGGTGCGGCGCCGGCTACCACCGCGACGCGTCGGGCCGATGCAGGCGCGACCGCCGACCGCTGTAAGTGTCCTACCTACATCTGCAGATGGCCGGCGCTTCTATGACGCCATTACCTCTCCTCCGTGAACCCCGGGGGATAAAACACTCATTTCACCGCTCATAACGCTATGGCGTGTTTATGTACAGCTACGCCCACAAGCACAGCCATCGCCGCCCTGCCAGCCGCTCCGGCCCCGCAGCTGCGGCTGCCCCACCTGCGGTCACCCCACCTGCGGCCGCCCCAGCTGCGGTCACCTCACCTGCGGCCGCCCCACCTGCGGCTGCCCCACCTGCATCCTCTCAAGCAGCTTCTCTTCCCCCATCTACCGAGGTCCCCGTTGGAGCTCGAGATGCTACCCCTTCTTCGGCCACGCCGGCCGATAAGCCCCTCGCTGCCCTCCCGGCAGCCCTGGCCCCAGCTGCGGCAGCTGCAGATGCACCCCATCATGCTCCTCTCGCATCCGCGGCAGATGTGTCGTCTCCGATCACCATTATTTCCGTAGCTCCGCATCCCGCCTCGCTGCTGCCACTCGAGGAGGCGACAGGGACGGTGGCGGGGGCGGCGCAGGGGGACGCGTCAGCCGCGTCGTCAGCTCCGTCAGCTGTGTCATCTCCGTCAGCTGTGTCAGATGCGTCAGCTCCGTCAGCTGTGTCAGATGCGTCAGCTCCGTCAGCTGTGTCTTCAGCAGCTCCGCTGCGAGCGACTGTATCCTCCCCCGCCGCGCAAACTGACCGCGCAGGGCTGACACAACACGACGCTCTCAGCAACACACCTAAACTGAAACGCCAGACCGGAACTATCGGCGGTTAGGTTTGTAGATGCTCAACAGTTCGGAACAGAGTCCTCTGCACCAGAGAGCCGACAGTACCCTTTCCCTACAGTGAGAGACACTCAATCACTTGGCCTCTGGAGAACTGATCAACTAGTGTCCCAGAGACTCCTCGGTCGAGAGGGATTAACTAGAGCTGGGAAAGACGCCTCGAAAGAAACGGTGTTGTATGTGGCAATGCGTTTTGCTCAGGTCTAGCGGGCAATCACTTCTCCGGGGTCAACCAGAGCACTGTGCACTGGGTAGAGAGAAAACAATCAAATAAATAGGACTTACCACAGAAACGAGAAGCTGCTAGTCATATTTTCCGTCAAGGTTAAAAAAAAAATGAGACTGGTAGAGGTTTGTGTCCTGCGGATGTCGATGTGTAGGACACACAAACACATACAAATATAGCTTCTTATAAAATTATTACACACTGCGCACTTTGATGCGTTATTATAAAGAACGGAAAAAAATAAATATTAAGAATTAAAAGTTAATGAAGAACTTTTATTTCAATACCCGCCTTATAGCCCCTCAATCTTAACTTATTTGGCTTTCTTGCTTTGATAGCTCACACTGGAATTCCAAAAGTACAAATTTCCTTCCAGGTGAGTTGAATTTTCACACGCTTGTGGCCGGCAAATTATTCACACACTTGTATGAGCGAACGTCCATTCTTAAAACCTGCAGAGCCATAGCCATTTCTATGTCTACAAGTGTGTGAATAATTTTTTGCACACCTAGGTTGTGAAAAAAAAACTTCACTGACCTACAAGGGAGCGACATTCGCACACTAGGATTCCCAGTGAAAACCTTACAAACATGAATGACTCGACGCGACAACCGATATACGAGTTGGCAGGACTGGCCGAGCTGGGACCCCCCCCCCCCTCCTCCCCTCCCCTTCCCTCCCTCACCTGGTCCACTGGTCCAGTTACGGGCCGCGTATTTAACGGTCCTCCTTTCGCTCAGCTGATTAGGACCACGGGCTGATGTTTAGCTTAGTGTGGACTGCGGCGGATTTGAGGCAGAAGAGGGAGGGGGTGGGGGGAGAGCGAGAGAGGGCTGGGGGGGGGGGGCATCTGACCTAAAACGAAACGACTTCTATCTTAAGCTCAAGTCTCTGCTGAGAGAAAGTTGTGGAAGTGGGGGAGAGGACAAACACAATCAAACTTCTATCCTCCTTTCACAGGTCACCCCTGGCCTGGCAAAATATGGCAACGGAAAAAAAACATAGCCGTTGAAGTTCTTGAGCCTGCATTGGAAATATAAGAGTATGAACGTCGATCAGTATCAGCCGTGTGGGTTGTATGCGAAATATTTTTCACACACTTGTGGTTGAGCGACAACACATATTTGCACTAAAATCAATTTTGTGATAAAATTTAACGAAATGATATCGATAACGTATGGTTTGGTTAGCGATTCTCATGAGTAACTACTCACCTTGCCTAAATGTGTGGATGATTTGTTGCACATCTACACAGCCCCCCCCCCCTCCCCCGCAGCCCTGGCCCTGACCTGGCGGAACTTGAACCTGAGAGGCCCCGGGTGTAATATAGGTGAGCGTCCCGTTTCATCGGCGAGATGGCGGCGTGGCGTGGCGTGGCCGGGTGGGGGTTGCTCGCCGGGGAGGGGAGGGGGGGGGGACGTCGCGTCGCCGTTGGCTGGGCAGCTTGTCGGCGTGCAGGGCCTGGGCAGGCCTGGCGGTGCGGGGCGCCGGGGTCCGCGGGGGCCACTATAGCGGGCGGCTGTCCCAGTGTCCGCCACCCTCCGCCCCGCCCCGCCCCGCCCGGCCCGGCCCGGCCCCCGCCGCACCCCGCCCCGCCCCGCCCCGCCCTGCCGTTCTGTCTGTCTGTGTTCGCGACCGCGCCGTGGTGGAGGCGACCAGGCGGCCACCAGTCGACTCGCACCATCCCGACCATGAACAAGCTCACCGCACTCCTCCTGCTGGCGCTGCAGCTCACGCTGGCCGTCGCCTCCCCAATCAGGTGGGTGTCACCAGAGCGTCCCGGCCCGGGCCAGCGCAGCGCGGCCCGCGCGGCCCGGCGCGGAGCAGGGCCAACTCACGAGAATCCGTATCGTACGGGCGCCTGAATGAAATTGGAAATGCAAGTGTATAAAACTAGCTCACCTGCAGATAAGTGAATTTTTTCATTCACTTGTAGGGGTGCAAATACCTAATATCTAATCTATTCGAACTAGTTTAGTTGTGGAAATAGCTGTCGCTTAGAAGCACACCGACGAGTGTGTGAAAAACAGTTACTCGCCTGCACTTACCGAGCGACTTGTATTCACTAGAAAATCAAATGTAAATGCATTAATAAACTCTCCTCCTATGTAAGGGCGTAGGACCGTTCGAGAAGAGTGCATCATTATTTTTTTTAAAGTTTAGAGAGAGAGAGAGAGAGAGAGAGAGAGAGAGAGAGAGAGAGAGAGAGAGAGAGAGAGAGAGAGAGAGAGAGAGAGAGAGAGAGAGAAAGGGGGGGGGGGGGTCGGATCATTCCCGTGAGGTCCAGTGAGGAGGAGGGTAGGAGGAGGAGCGGCTCGCAAAGAGGTGTATGAAGTGAGCCGTTACAAGGCCGGCTTACAGTCCGGCGGGCCCGTTATGGGCGTATCCCTGCAAGTCAGTGCAGAGCAGAGCAGGGCCGGTGCACGGCGTGCACGGCCAGCCAAATACATCGCGCACCAGGCGGGGGGCAGCGCGCCGCCTTGAACTTAGCGGACAGGGACTTCCCCGACTACCCGACTGTGGGTGCACTGGCCTCAAGTCTGGTCATACGCCCATACGCCCATACCGTCCCGAGGCCTGCCGTTCCCCGCCATACCACACCCTACTACAGACTCGCGCCTGCCCCCTATCCGTAACAACAGTACGGTCTTCGTACCGGGTGTTTCTTTGAATGCGTAAAAGTGTTGCGCGGGTTTGCGTACCCCATTCGCCCGCAAGGCGCCATGGCCCCTTCAGCGCTGGAGAGTATGCAATCCCGCAACACTGTCTCGCATTCAAAGAAACACCCGGTACGTCAGGTCAGGTACGCTCAGCCCGGCCGCAGGCCCGCGCTGACATTGTCGCCCTCCGGAAGTGCTTATCTTTGCCCTCCCTCAACCCATCGGATCCCCAATTATGTTCAGTGTCTATAAACGGAGGCCGTGGTGTGCTGTCGCCGAGCGGAGCGACAACGAACTGATTCTCAACAAAAAGAAAGGCGGCGCAGGGCAGGCTGAGGCTGTGGAGGGAGAGGCCACGCCTGACGCATGGTGGTGTGATTGACACGACGATGCGGACGAAACCATAACATCTCTGAGGCCACAGCGCCCGGCTCGGCCCGGCCCGGCCGGCTACTAATCATCCAACTGATATTAACGATATTAACAGGCCTCACTGTAAAAGACCAGCGCTGACCGGTCGACGGACTTAGCTACCCTGCTACCCTCCCCTGTCCTCAGTAGGAAAACAAAGTTAAAGGTGCGATGTAGCACCTTTAAACGGTGCTAAAGGTATCATGCCTTCACAAAGGCATTATAAAAGTCGCTTTTAGAACCTATACGACTTTTGTATTGTTAACGTGCCTGTCACACGTTTGTTCGGTTAGGTTGACCGCTCCTGTCCTCTCCTGTTCTCCAGGTACGACCAGCGCCAGGATGGCGACTCCAACATTGACGCCCGCCTGCAGAACTTCTTCGTGGTGCTGGCGCCGACCAACTCGGCGCAGCTGAGCAACACGGGCATCAGCCTGCTGGACCTGGCGTCCAAGGCCGTACCGCAGCGGCTGCGGCCGCAGGGCCTGCACGGCGCCGTGCCCGGGGACGGCCTCAAGCAGCGCGAGGACGTGGACCAGGACGCGGAGCCCGGCCAGGCGCCGCCCGAGGTGAGTGAGAGGGTGCCGACCAGGGCTGCGTACCTGGTACCGTGGCGTCGTAGCCGTGCCGGTTTAGTGTCCGCGCGGAAAGTCGCAGGACGGAGGTTCGAATCTTACCAAAAAATTTAATTTTTCTGAGGACAACAATTTGGAGAGTGGAATTCAAGCCCCCCATTTCAACCGAGCTCCCTCGTGGAATAGCCGACGGTCTAGTGGTCTAGTGGTGCCGCGAAAGCCGTGGGGTGTCTGTGAGACTCGGCACATGGGGCCTGGTTCAAACCCAGGTAGGTTCTTCACTGGTAGCGACAGCGGGTTGCCAGGAAGTTCCGTCCCATGCCCACGACTGGTGGTCGGTCGTGGGGTCATAAGTCCTAGAATCTGGCTCCAAAAATAGCTATTCCATGCTCTGGGGACAGGGCAGTTCGGTTAACCACCGTACGACTAAATCTGGCAGTACGGGGATCAAATCTGTCGAATTGCGCGACAGGATCGCAGTCAGAAAAGCACCGGTTCCCATAAGAACACCGAAGTAGTTGGCTGCCACGGGGGGTAAAAGCCCTGTGCCTGGCGGGAACCGCAACCTCCTTCGGGAGGTTTACTGTCGCAAAAATTTTCCATGTTTTCACGCCACCCTTTCCCTTGCAGAGCACGAACGTAATTTTTCAAGTTTTAGGCGGGATTGAGCTCAGCATTCAAGCCGAAGGCTTGCCTGGCTAGTTTACAGCCGTATGTGCAGGCGCCGTTCTGACTCTCCTGTGCCTTGCTGCCCGCAGGAGAGCAAGGAGGGCAAGTCCAGCCGCTCGCTGCAGGCCGCGCACGCCCCCCAGCTGGCCGCCGTGGCCATCCCCATCCCGGCCGCCATCCTGCAGTCCCCGCTCGCCAAGCTGCACCCGGAGGTGCAGGCCATCGGCGAGACCCTCGGCGAGGACGAGGTGCTGATCGCGCGCTCGCCCGTGGTGGCGCTGCGGTCCCCCGCGCCCGCCCCCGCGCCCGCCCCCGCGCCCGCCGCGGCCGCCGTGCCCATGCTGGTGGCCGTGCCCGTGCCCGAGGTGGCGCCCGAGCGCCCCGCCGCGCCGCCCGCGCTGCTGCCCATGCACCCCGCCGGGGCCAACGCCCCGCTCGGGGACAAGCAGGCCGCGCCCGAGGCCTCCCCCGCCGTGGTCGCCGTTGAGGAGGCCGCCCCCGCCGCTGCCGCCCCCGCTGCCGCCCCCGCGGTTATCGCCGTGCCCGAGGCCATCCTGGCCGCCGCCGTGCCCGAGGCCATCCTCGCCGCCGCTGCGGACGCCGCCCCCGTGCCCGCCCCCGTCATCGTGGCCCCCGCCGAGGCCGTCGGTAACCTCGCCGTGGAGACGAACCAGGTGGAGCAGAAGGAGGACGACGAGGTGACCAAGATCGACTCCAAGGTGCACCTCATCGGCACGGGCATCGAGGAGTGCGGCCCCGAGCGCGTCCGCAACGAGGAGGGCGTGTGCGAGGACGCCGTCCCCCGCGACTGAGCTCAGCCCATCATTCGGGGTGCGTATGTTCGAATCGCTCGCAAGCACCGAGCACTACACACTGGAGACGTGCACATACCGGGTGTTTTTTTTTATTTTAAATGCGTATTGCGGGATTGCAAAATCACCAGCGCTGCAGGGGTCATGGTGCCTGCTTACGGGCGAATGGGGTAGGCAAACCCGCAACACTATTACGCTTTCAAAGAAACACCCTGTACCTGCTAGGGCACGTAAACACTAGGAAGTGCACGCCATGGCAAGTACTCACTAGGAGTACGTGCGGCAGGCACGTAGTTGCTGAGCGAAGTGAGTGTTAAAACAAAAGGACGGTTTCAACCCTTCCGCCGGACACCCTATGGTACAACAAATGTCTCTTATCTCATGTCTAAAAGGAGCACACTTCTACTACAGCATCAATACCGTATTGGGAAAACCATTTGGCTGGTAATTTGTGGCGGCTCAATAAGAAATCACAACGCTTGGGTACCGAGAAAAGGTTACAAACAAAATTTAACCAGATATAAGTAAATAATGTCACAGCTAGTAACTCTCACTTGTCAGATGAAGGGGTTATCTGATTTTAATACTCAGACCAAAGTCTGCTGTCTCCCAGACAGAACTGTGTGTAGTCTATTGTAAACAACATTGTTTATGTTGTTAGGTTATGTCACTCACCCCAAAAGTTCGGCAGTAAGTTGAAGCGATCCTGGCTGTCATTTCAGCAATCCGTGACGTTCATTTCACAAATCCAGTACAATCAAAGGTATTCTTGATAAGAACACACGACACGCACGACACACGCGACACGCACGACACACACGACACGCACGACACACACGACACGGCACGACACACACGAGTGAACACACGACAAATCACTCGTACACACACTTCTACAACATGACTGTCAGAATTATGGAATACTGATCCAGTTTATATTTAGATTGGTTGAGGCAATATGGATAAAGATCAAACAACACACTCATTCCAGCTCGGGGTTTATTAATACTGCCGGAAAAACGTCATACAAAACAAAACAATAACACAACAGGAAATAGTTGTCAGAGATTAGTCGTACCAACTTTTACAATCTCAACAATGACGACACTTGAAACTTCGTGTGGAGACTACCACCACTCTAAAAACTATTTGAGACAGCCTATTTCGTCGAACTGACACTTTAATTTCTAATTTTTATGTTGAAAACAATCGAGGTGGACACCGGGCTTGGCTGGACCGTCGTGACGTAGTTCGCACACTGCCGCTAGGTGGCGCTACTACTGCTAACATTGGAAACTGAAGTGTTTGAATGTCGCACACTAGCTGTGTGAATTTACATACATACACTTGTTCTGTCAAGTGAGCAAAATTTTTAGGAAATTTAACACGCTGCCTTGTTTATGTCTATGTACACTGTTGGTTTTGCTTTGAACTTCACATGCATTCAGAAGTCTCGAAGACTCGGCAGTACTCTAATATGACTTTATTTACACAGGACTTCCGGCTGCTGCAAACAGCCGCCCGACACGGACTACACCAGCGCTGTGATTAACCCTTGCGCGTCATAACGCAAGCAGTCAACTTCGACAGGACTCCCACTTATTTATTATGTTTTCTTTTTTACTATTTATTGAAATATTTATTGTTATATGTTATTACCTGAAATAAATTCGGCAATGCACTTGTCGCATCTGCACACGCCTGACTCCCCCTATGCCCTCCCTCCTCCCCCCCGCCCACAACCCTCACAGCCCCCATCCCTCCCCTCTTCCCCTTCTTGGAGACGAGTAGGCAGTTGGGTAACAAAAGCCCGGTGCGGTGCGGGGAGCCTGCGGCCCGTGGGGGCTCCTTGTCGTCCAGCGCGTTATGCAAGGCGCAGGTTGCAGAGGAGGGGAGGGTTTCCCGGCCGTGGAGGGGAACAGTCGCTTGACGCACACTCGCCCGCTGACCAGTGAAATAAAGACCCGTAATCCAAACACTCGTATAATTTCATTTTGGGGGGGTCTCGATCTGACCCAATCCGGGTCCAGGGCTGGGGGTACCCCGCGCAGCCTGGAGCTCCGGGGCCGCGGGCACTCCCCCAACGCGCTCCTCCCCCACTTCCGTCCCCCCCCCCTCTCACTTTCGCTTTCGTTGGCCTCTTGGTCGCCACCGGGCGCAGTGGCGAGGCAGTCCGTGCCCAGCTGCCGCTACCGCACTCCCCTGCAGGCTCCAGTGTCCTCCGGGATCGCACAGCAAGGTGAAGTAGTGCATCAGCCCGACACCGCCGGCCGCCGCCAGCAGTAGAGCAACAGAGCGAGTCACTGTGTAACTCTCTGTATACCCGCGCGTGCGACGAGCTGGTGCCGTCTACAAGTCAAAGTGAGCCGTTGCTAACGCTTCGATCTGCAAGACAATATGCGGATAAAAGTGTGCAACAAGTACTGTTAGGTTGTGCGTGCGGGTATCCGCATTAAATACATGAATACAGCGTGGCTGGCATAACTGTCGCGCAATTTTCATTTCTAAAGTTGGTTCGGTGCCAATTTTTGAGATGATTTATTAAAAAGTAATACAGGGTATATCTGCTCTATTGGGACCAAATGATAGGGTAGAGAGACATGCCAAAAACCAGAAAACTTGCAGGTTTTTTTAAAAATATATTTTTAAAAAATCCGTTGTTATAGATTTTTAGTTGGGACAAAAGCTGTTATTTGTCACATAATCTGTCAAGTCTGACGTGTTACCACAAGATCCCCGATGCTCTGTAATATAATTTTTCGACAGAGATTATGATTGAAAGTACGAAAGACATGCGGCGAAAAATAGTAATGGTCATTTAAGTTTCGGCTAGCTATAAATGAATGCATCACCTGCTAAAAACATCTCCTACCATCGAAAGAAGTCGCGGCTGTTCTAGAAGGTGGCGGACCTGGATTGAGTGTCGGCAGAGCGGACCGGGACGGGACGGGACGGGGCGGCGTACATCACATAATGCCCTGACCGGTTAGGTCCCAGCTCGGCCCTGTCTGCATTGGAGAAAGTCGAGGGCGGGTCCGCAGATCCGGAAGCGAGTCGGTGGGGCGCGAGTGTGCGTGCGCGCGCGCGCGCTTGTGTGTGTATGTGTGTGTGCATTTCGCACTTGAATAAAGCAAATTTGCACCCATACTCAACGTTGTATTATTACTATTTAGAGAGCGCGACGGGGCCACAACTCCTACAATCGTATGTGTTCACACCGTGCTGCAATCCATCCGAAATCTCCCGCAATCCCTTCAAAATATCCCGCAATCTCCCCGAAATCTCCCGCAATCCGCCCGAAATCCTCTGCAATCCAGCCTTCTTTGCAATCATGTGTTCACCAAAAAGGGGAGTTGTGGCCCCCTCGAGAGAGCGGGTGTACTAGTGTAAGTGAAACTGTGTGGAAAATACTGTGTGTGTGCGTGTGCGCGCGGGCGGTGGAGCAGGGCGCCTGCCAGCTGCAGGGTAGGCAACCGTGCACTGCTCCGGAGAACGACAGACCAGCCTACCTGCCAGGCGCCCTCGCCTCGCCCTCCTACCGCACACCGCACAGCTCACGCGCGCCGCGACCGCTCAGCGCAGCGCCCACCGCCCCGTTCATATAATTAAAACATTTCCCGTCTTGTCCCTCAGGATGGCGGAGAGCCCCATGCCCACCGTGCTCTTCATCTCCGTGTTCGTCTTCCTCTTCTTCAAGTTCTGCCTGGGCGGGCCGCAGCTGGCCACCCTGGGCGTGCTGGGCCCGCTGGGCGCGCACCTCGCGCCCCTCGGCCACGACCAGGACGGCGCCGGCCGGGCCGAGGCCGCCAACATGGCCGAGGCGCTGCCGCTGCCTCTGCTCAGGGACCTGGGCCGCGCCGCGGGCAAGTGCCCCGTCGGCAGCGTGTACAGCGTGGCCGTCGGCGGCTGCAAGGACCTGGTCCGCTCCAACAAAGAGTGAGTCGCCGCCCCACCGTGCGCTGTACATCCAATTCTACATGAACTCACCTGTAGAGTAAAGTCCTGCTCTGTAAACGCTGTGGCTACTTTTAATGCCAAATTTTGGCATTCTGTTTTGAACGCCAAATTTTGGCCTCTTTCTAAAAGAACTCCAAATTTTGGCTACTTTTAATGCCAATTTTTGGCGTCCTATTTAAGAATGTCAATTTTTGGCGTTAAAAAAGTCCAAAAACTTGGCATTCCTTTCGAAAGTTGCCAAAATTTTTGGCGTTCATAAGAGGACGCCAATATTTTGGCATCAGAAGTTGCCACAGCGTTTTCTGTGTGGATGTGAGAGAAACGCGATAGGTGTCGCAGCACCTGATTGGCCGGCGACATTTTGATGTGGGACAAGGTATTCATACTTGTTGGTGTGTGAACTCCTATACGTCGACGTAGACATGGTCACAAGCAGTGTACGAATGATGATTGCGGCTCTCCATTCTTTTTAGAAGTACATTGTAAGTTTTTGTTTTGTTCTGTTATTGCAGCCACTCGCAGAAGATGCAGCTACTGCTGCCCTACCTACTCGCCGCCAGTCAGCAGCAGCGCGAGGTGTGACAGCAGGAACTCCTCAGTGGCGCCCTCTACTGGACCAGCAGTGAGCCACACTGCGGGGAGGGGCAGGGGCGCGAGAGATAAGACTGGACGGACGCGGCGCTCCGCGCACTCTTTGTATTTCTGTCAGAACTCTCTTTTTCATTTCATTCCTGTAAATATATGTTGTTTTGTTAAGTTTGTCACCTGAGATGGTTGTCGCATTTTTTCTTATTACCGCTTTACACCGTACACGCTCGGATGGCCCCCTTCCACTTTGGCGGGCAGATTGATGACGGCGGCCGCATGCACATCGCCCCGGGCGCCCGGCCCCCCGGCCCGGCTCCACACGACGTAGAGCCGTTCCCGCAGCGGAACAGGACGGGGCAGGACGCGACGGGACACTTCGCAATGTGCCACGGCCCATTCCCCGCCCGCGTTTACGATGAGTCCGACTCGAGCAGGCAGATAAACAGCGAAAGCAGCCGGCCTGGCCAAGGACCCCCGCGGCCCCGCGGCGACAGGTTCGAACCCCGGCGGCGGCGGAGGTGGTCCGCCTGCCTCCCCCCTCTACGCACAAATCATGCAGGAAATGGACATTTGAGTGGCCGGCCGGCCGGCCGGGGCCTGGAGCGGGCCGGGGCGGACCGGGGCGGCCTCATGGAGGAGTGTGGTTTAACGGGAGTCCGCTCCGGTCGGCTCCGGGCTGCTCCGGGGCGTCGTGGCCTGCCCTGGCCTGCCCCGGCTTTTCGCTACCATGCCATCAGGTCAAGCACCCAACTCCTCCAGGCACAGGCAGCCACAAAATATTCCCCCTTTCTCCTCCTATTCCTCCTCCTCCTCCCGACTCTCGCACTGCTCCCTGACATTTCCCATTTCTCCGCGTGACCCCCGCCTTCCTGCACCGCTGCTTATTTTCGTCATTTTCTGCTGCGCCGCTGAGCTGCTGGCAAGTCGCAAGTTTTTCAGGGGAGGTTCTACTTTTTAAAACAAGTCGATTTTACATCAAAAAATCAAAATTGTAGCACGTATTGCCTACAGGCAGTTTGAAAAGGGGCGGCGCCCTTCCCTCCCTCTGGTCCCGCGCCCGATCACCTTGTCATCTTCCCGTGCGGCCCTTTGCACAGGCACCGTCGTCATTTGTTTCACGCCAAATCACGTGACAGGTTTCAAATAGCGCGTCCCGCCCCACCCCGCCCGCCCCGCCGCGCCCCACCCCGCCTCATCACGTTGTATCATTATCCCCGTACCCGTACCCGGGCCGGGGGTCAGTGCTCTCCCGCGGTACCGAGTGTGTTTTGCGCCCCTCCCCGCCCCGCCACGCCCCGCCACGCCTCTCCCTCCGCACGGAGAGCAGTGAGGCAATTGGAGAAGAAAGGGGAGAAGGGGGGAGGAAGTGTAGACTCACTGCCCCGGGGGCGTAGGCGCGACGAAATAAGACGAAGAACAAGGAGAAGGGTACACAGATCGTAAGAGCAACAGCAGCCTCGCGAAGACGTCACACCTCAGCAGCAGCCCAGCGATGTGCCGAGCACAAAGGCGAGCACCACGCGGAGTGCAATAAGAACGCACCGACTTGCTCAGTGTCACGCCAACGCACTAAATTCTTATGAACATTTTTCATTCGCACTTATGAATTTTTTTGCACATGGTCAGCTTATGCATTTTATAATACGCACTTATGAACAAGTTTTTCATAATTTTTCTTAGTTATGAACAATTTTGTTCATACTTTTTTTTTTTAAATGCATAAGCTGGGCATGTACCGGGTGTTTCTTTGAATGCGTAACAGTGTTGCGGGTTTGCCTACCCCATTCGCCCGTAAGGCGCCATGGCCCCTGCAGCGCTGGAGAGTATGCAATCCCGGAACACTGTTACGCATTCAAAGAAACACCCGGTACAAAAAGAACTCATAAGTACGAATAAAAATGTTCATAAGAATTTAGTGTGTACACTCTGACTGTATTTGTGTGTTTCCGTGCTTACATTGTGCAAAGTCAAACATACACTCCGTTTTACACAAAATTGTGCCCTGATATGCTTGACTTCGTGCGGACGTATGCAGAAAAGTGTGCAAATCAACTGTAAATATTTATAAGAATTTAGTGTGAGAGAAAATTCCCCTGCTGGCAACAGTTTCCGGTGGCAGTGGCAGTGCGGGGAGAGGGAGAAATAATGACATGTTCGTAGAAAAGTCGTAGAGCGTTTATTGCGCACTCTTGGGGCCTACAGCCTGCCACCACGCGTGCAACAAGGACAGAAATAAATAGTAACGCGTCGTTCCAACTTACAGAGACACCTTGACAACACGTCAACATAACTAAAACAGACCATTTAAATAAATTAAAGTCGTAAAAATAAATAATAGTACGAGCGGTACGTGATGGCACACTCTGGATCACAGGTAGTCATCAGCGCTGCTGTTGCTGCTAGCTCTGGTGCACTTGCTGGCGGCGCAGCAGGGGCAGCAGCAGGCTGGCGAGGTGCAGCTGCGAGCGCCTGCAACACAAACGTCTAATGAGGCCGGACCAGGCCAGGACCCGCACTGCCCTCCTCGACCTGGTGAGCCGGTGACGCGGCCAGACCGGATCACCCGTGGTGATCCCAGTAATCCCATGACATTT
Source organism: Frankliniella intonsa (assembly GCA_033675135.1). Classification (NCBI taxonomy): domain Eukaryota; kingdom Metazoa; phylum Arthropoda; class Insecta; order Thysanoptera; family Thripidae; genus Frankliniella; species Frankliniella intonsa. The sequence goes on along the minus strand of CM066255.1, from coordinate 11,867,420 downwards.
GCGTCAACACCGGAAAAACAAAAGGCGCTAAACAACGCCTACCCTGGGACGCTAAAATCAAGGGCTACGTTTAGTGCCTTCCCTGGGGCACTTCATCTTAGTGCCTTTCCTAGGGCACTAAATTGTGTTGGCGCCTTTTAAAGGTGACTTAGCACCTTTGTTTTTCCAGTGAAATAAAGATGAATTTAGGCAATACGCCCCACAGCGCGACCTGGTCCAGCAGGCCCTCTCCTTTGGCGAGCTGCGCGCCGCAGGGAAGTCCAGGCGAGCGAAAGGGGTAAAAAAGGCGCTCTATAAAAAGATACAGAGTACGAGGCGAGGCAGAGCCGAGCACAGCCGGGGCGGAGCGTAGCCGTCCAAAGCAAAGAAAGGAGCAGAGGCGATGTAGCCATTAGGCTCCTGGGAAGAACGGGGGGGAGGGGGGAGGGGGCAGTACCATTGCGAGCCCTGATGAACGGACGCCACTGGAATGCGTTCGAGAAGAGGATACGTATACACATATCACCTTACAAGCAAATCGCGTTCAGAATAGAGTTAAGTAGGCAAGTGCAAAACTATAGTTGTGTGGTTTGGGGTTCACCGGCTTGGAGATTAAATACAGAATTTATTAGAAAGGAGAAGAGACCTAACAGCAGAACAGCAGAAAAAAGTGTTTCGCATTCTTCTGTTTCCAGCTACACTTGGAAGGCCGCGTTACTTCGCGTTTGCTTGTCGCCTCGGGTTGACACCCTGGCCCCGGCACCCTGCACCACCCGTCGCCTCCTCAACACCTCTGCCTCACCGGTTGCCTACCTGCGCGAGCTGCGAGGAGCCTAAAGGTGTTGTTGGTGTCCGGCCCCGGCCCTCGGGTCCGGCTTACACTACCAATCTGGGAACACACACACACACAAGGCATGTATATTTGCACTGTTAGTCGCGCCGCGTCAGGCGTTGGGCCCGGAGCACGGGCGGGGAGGTGGAAGGCAATGGTAGGCGATGCTCGGGTTAGTACTGTCAACTCCATAGTGAGAACGACGCGCCTGCTGCACATTCTGCCCCAGAGTTACTGTCTGGTCTGGTGGCCGGAGACAGAGAGAGGTGAAATGAAAAAGGTGGCGAAGGAACAGCATGAATAGATTTGATGAAAAACGTGGAAAGGAAATTAAGCGAACCCCAAAATAGAGTGTGTTGGATAGAACGTGAGAAGGCGAAGAGATGCGTGCGATGCGACTTGTGACCTGTGACCGTAACAATGAGCGACGAATAGAAAACCTAGACTAGAGTGCGAATCTGGCACATTTGTAAGGGTGCGAACGTTTTCCGCACACTTGTCACTGCAAGTGTGTGCAACTCCCGGGAAAACACCCGTACTTTTGCCATTGGGATTACAAAGTGTGCGACATTCACACACTTGCGCCTCTAGGGGGTGGGTGAGGAGCGGGTGGGGCGGGGCGGGGCGGAGAGGAGCGAATGCTTACGACTTGGCGGGCAGCGAGGGGCGGCGCTTCTTGCAGCCGGGGGTGCCCTCGACGCAGCTCTGCGGCGGCTTGGCGCCGGGCTTGCCGGGCTTGACGTCGTTGTCCTCGACGCCGGCCGCCTGCTGCTGCGCCACGATGTCGAGCAGCTGCTGCTCCAGCGCGCCGCCCTGGCCGCCGCCGGCCGCGCCCGCCGCGCCCGCCACGGACATGAGCGCCTCGGGGGGCGCCACCACCACCACCATGCCGTCCATGTGGATGCGGTAGTTCTCGGAGCCGTTCTGCCGCTGGTCGTAGAACTCCTCGCCGGGCTGCAGCGGCGTGATCTCGGGCTGCAGGAGCGCGGGGGCGGGCGCGGCCGTGCTCGTCGTGGTGGAGGCGGCGGCGGGGGCGGGCGCGGCGGCCGCGGGGGCGGCCAGCAGCAGGGCGGCCAGGGCGGCGCACACGGCGGCGGGGAGCACGGCGGGCGTCATGCTGGAGCTGAGCTGGGCTGAGCTGGGCTGGACCAGTGCGACCAGTGCGGAGAGGAGAGCCGGGAGGGTCTGGCCGCAGCGCCGCGCCGCGCCGAGTCAGGTGGGCCCAGCAGCCCAGGCCGCGGCCGCCGCCGGCCTGGGCGAGCGGGGGCGGGGCGAGGTGGGGCGGGGCGGGGTGGGGCGGGGCGGGGCGAGGCGAGGCGGTCAGGGCGGGCGGCAGGACGCCTAGGGGCCCCCGTCCTTTGCGTAGCCTAGCAACGCGGGCTCATCAGGCTCCTGCACCTGCAGCTCCCCGGCCCGGCGGCCCTGCCGGTGTAACGGGCAGGTGCCGGACTGCAGGGGTGCCGCTCGGTGTGGTAGCGGAGCGGAGCGGAGCGCCCCACCTTCGGCCCGCCTCCGGCACCGCCCCCGGCACCGCCCCCGGCACCGCCCCCGGCACAGCCCCTGGCCTCGGCCCTGCCCCGGACCCACCCCCGGCCCCGGCAGCACAGGTCCACCCCGGGCTAGGACACCACGAAACGGTGTGAGGCAGTGTTGCCAGAAAGGTATGCAAAAACCGCCCAACACACAGCCGTGTTGAGCGGTCGGTATCAACGCCTACAAGGCCATCCCTCTGTACAGAGATGTTAATGTTGCCTGGTAGGCAGGCGTTGATACCGACCGTTTAATACAGCTTTGCCTACTTTTCTGGCAACACTGTTGTGAGGAATGCACTAGGCACCAACCAGGCAGTGCAAGTGCAGTCAAGTTGGAGGAGTCAAGACATCTATAGGCTGCTGGCAGATTTAGGGGGAGTTTGGTTACTACGGGATGCGTTCACACCAGACCAACCCCCTCTTCTCTTCTGCTATCGGGTCATGACCTCACCGCGCCAGCGCAGGCACAGGGGCAAGCCGGGCGCGGGGCGGGGCCGGGCAGTCTCCGCGGATATACCCCTTCTCTTCCCGTCTGACTGACAAGGAGTACTGGCCCAAGGAGCTCAGGCAGGGAGTAGCGCCGCGCGGCCGCCGCGCCCCGCAGCTCGAAGTATTTCCGACTCCGCGCCACAGGGCCGCCTCCTGAAGTCCTGCAGAGCGGCAAGGAATCTAAGGTTCACTGAGTTAGAGCCCCCCCCCCCCCCCCAGCAGGTGTAACACTAGCCGAGCTGGCAATGGCTTTCGGTCAGGCTTGGCGCATAGTTCATGATACATCAGTTCCACTGAACGAAGTCGCAAATTAGATCGAAGAGACACGTAAAAACGTTATTGCTGAGTTAATTCTAAATATAATTTACACGAGCCCCACGTGCGCCTACCTAGTATTATAACATTGACATTATACTGCAGGGCTGGCAACAGGACTTATGATCGCAAGAAAGTCTTTTCTTTGTCAGAAAGAAATCATTTCACACTTTAATTTCACAAATTAGTTTGTTTTGATTTTTAAGTCTTTCAGGGTTTATAAGAAGCGAGCACCGTATTGTCGAACGAGGAAGTCGCGGCGCAGTGCTGCACCTCCCGCGAGCTTCGCGAAGTCCTTCTTCACCTCTCCTAGACGAGAGGATACCCCCCCCCCCTTCCTCCCCCTCCTCCCCCTCCCCCGGTCTTTCAACACCGCGGCTGCGAGCGCCCGGCATCCCTGGATAGGCAACCCGCTGCGCGGGGGAGCGGGCGGGTTGCCTAGCCGCCGCCCAACAGGCGCGCCTAGGCGGAGTGGGAGGAGCGGCAGGCCGGGGGCGCGGCGCGGCAGTTTGTGCCAGTTTGTTGCACGTCTCGCAGTTAGCTCGCTGTTGATGCACACTCTTCTCGCTTCATTTTCCACTAAGATAATAACCAGTTCAGTCTCTACGGTCAGACGGCCGCGATACGTTTGTTTTTGCTTGTCTTTGTTTCCCTTTTCTCCTCGCGATAGCGCGGCCGCCAGTTCTAAACGAACCTAGATATTGGGTACAGTCCTTGGACCCATTAATACTGCGGATGGACCAGACCGTGCTTTGGCGCGGTCGAGCTGATAGGGGCGGAGCGGAGATAGTATTTGCGTCCGCCTCAAAGCCTTAATGTCAAAGTCGGGCGACTACTAGAAACAACACAGACACAGCCGGGCGATACAAAAACAAATTTACGACGATTCTAGGTTGTGTTGTGTTAAAATTTTGAAGCTAATTTGAAGAAAATTCTGTTCATTTACGAAAAAAACAATCCACGAAATCATTAGAAAAAAATCTTTCGAAGAATAGGAGTAATTTTCCCGCACTGTAAAAATTCAGAGGTTACTACTGTGCAAAGTACGGCGTCGCTGTACATGCCGCTTAAAAATCTTGTACGGAGCACCGAGTACGGTACGGTGACGCAGTAGCATCAGAAATATCTCTTTTAGCGGTACACTGCGAGAGCACTGTAAAATTTTAAGTCATCACATTACGACAAAGTGAGTACTTAATTTTGCTCTTGAAAGGTTCGTCACAAGGGGTGGGGTAAATGTTGAACCACAAATGGTTCATCATAGTGTGCCGAATGTTACATGTGATATGACGACTGTTTCATCTCAGCTCACGAAATATTCGTAGCATTTATCGTAACATTATTCGTAACATTTATCGTCACATGAAGGTCGGTTCAACAGTGAGTACGGCTTCATACCGCACACGGTTTTTACGTTACAGTGGCGCCGTCATCTGCGCTCCGCACCAAATGTCAGACGCACTGCAACGCCATTTTCTCAAGTACGGATGCTCCTGGAGAATAATTAGCGGCACCCCGTACTTTTTCCCGTCATTTTTTTATTGCAGTGCGGTTGATTCAAGGGAAACTCTTTCTGTACGCACGACAAACTACTGCGGAAATAATTTCGGAAATCGAACGCCGCGATAAGCCACCAAATTCATGTCAAGTAGGAAGAAGGTTGTGATTGGGGGGAGAGGAGGGGGGGGGGGATCATCAGATCGGATGTCGATTTCCGTCCGGCGCAGGCCCGGACTGCGGAGCGGCGGGCGCGCGAAATCAGTCTTGCTATCAGCACAACATCCCCCCCCCTCCCCCTTTCCCCTTCCCCTGGGGGGAAGGGGGGGTTGTTTTCAAATCAGACGGGAAGGAAGCCGGAGAAGAGGGCAGAAGAGCGGAGACGGCAGAGGGCGACTGATAAGGGAAAGGGGGTTGGTGGTAGGGAGTGGCGGGGCGGGGAGGCCGGATCACATATATGCGCGGGTCCTGGGTCCGGACGACATACAGCCAAGCTCGCCCCGTCGCGTCGCATCGCCTCTCGTCTCGTCTCGTCAGTCAACGACAACAAACCCCAAACCCACCAACATGTCTCGCAAGATTCTGCTCGCCTTTGTCGTCGTCATGGTCTGCGCCCTGGCCTTCAGCAACGGTGAGCGAGAGGAGAGGAGGGGAGAGAAGGGATTTGAGATTTTAGATTTATTTTTTTGGAGAGGGGACAAAAAAGGCGATGGTATCCATCTCCAGGTTGGGAAAATAAGCAAAACTTTGTCTCCTCTTCAGACCCACACACTAAATGGGAAGGAACTTTTTAGTCGATAGAAAGTGACATTTTTGTGCAAGGACAGTTTCCAATCCATCAAAGGACAAATAAATTTGCATCTCTCTAGTGGCCAAATAAAAAAAGTTGTTCATGACCAGGATACTATTTTGTCGCGCGCAAAATGCCGATTTGCACCTGGTCAAGATGTGCACAAAAATGTCATTTTCTATGGACAAAAAAAAAAGCAGTCCCTTCCCATTTCGAGTGCAGTCTAGATCCGCCCCTGGCGCCGCCCCGGTCTGTCTACGCGTCATGTCAGTAACCTTAACCTCTCGCCCTTCTGCTTGCAGCTGAAACCCCTGAAACCCCTGAAAACATGGGCGATGGAGAGAAGCACTACCGCTCCCCCAGAGCCTCCGAGTGCACTGTAAGTGTCCCGTGTGCCCCGGCCCGGCCCGGCCCGGCCGTGTGCTCCACCTCGCTGCGTCTCGACTCAATCCATCTTTTTCTTTCACAGGACGCCCAGAAGAAGGAGTGCGTCAAGGGCTGCCGCATAGTGAACGGCAAAAAGGAGTGTCTTCCGTGAGCGGCGCGGCGTGACTTCGTTCCCTTCTCTTTCCTCTCAGCTATGATTCTGGTTCGCCACGCCGCCCCGCGCCTTCGACTCGCCGTCATTTTCTCAAAGTAAATCGCATTGATGTCACCCCTATCTTTTTCTTCGCAAAGTCGAGAATAAAATTTTCATCCATTTACCTGAGTAATTGTTTCTTGGACCGATGCCATTTCATGCGACACAACTTGGTGAGTGGAGGGGAGGGGACGGGTTGGGGGTGGGGGGACGGCGCGGGGACCCATACACCGGCCCGGTCCGGCCCCGCCCGGCCCCAGCAGGCTACTCGGCAGGACGCGACAGAACACATCCAGTCAGCGTCAGGCGACCCAAGCCCCAGGTTCGCGACGGTTCCGTTCGGTTCACAAGTACACAAGATGGTTCACGCCTTGTTCCTCGTCCTGGCTGCGGTGGCCTGCCGCGGCGCCCAGGCCGCCAGCACCGGTGAGAATACAGGTTGTCGAGTGAGAGCAGTGACCCGGTGGGCGTGCGGGTTTGCTGTAATGCATGCCCACTGGGCCATTTAATCGTTTCTACTAGACTGGCGTGCAAAGCTGCAAGTCCACGGAACGGGCAAAAGTCCACTATTTTTTATAGTGAAGTCTGAACACTTTCTGAGCGGTGTGTCCACCCTTATGGGGACACAAAAGTAGTAGTTTCGTGCAATCACTAGCAAGTTTTCCTGAAGTGTCATAAGTCTAACCTAAACCTAGAAGTTTCTTAAGCCTCTGTTGAAAACTGAAAATAAACCGAATTACTGAGGGCCGCCTGTGGGAGCTATCGTGGAAAAGGGCCCCGCCAGTGAGAGCAGTTAGGATGGGGCCGAGTGAATGGGGGGCTCCTAACTACGCTGCCCGGCCGCGGCCGCGGCCCCGGCCCTGCCCTGGAGAGGTTGTGGCCGTCGCTTTGTCTCCCGTCCCGCCACTGCTTGCGGCGCGCCGGGCGCATTAGAGCCGCCTAACGCCTCACAAATACCTACTGACAGCAATGAGGCGAGGCTGTCTGCTGCAGAGAGTCTCCTGGGACTTCCCCGCGGGGCGGGGTGGGGCGGGGCGGGGCGGGGCGGGGCGGGGCGGGGCGGGGCGGGGCGGGGCGGGGCGGGGCGGGGCGGGGCGGCGCTCTGCTCGTTGCGTCACCTGCGCTTCACTCGGTGACCGGCGCGTCCTCAAACGTGTTCCGGTTTAACGTAGAGTTCAGAGTCGGTCAGACAAAAGCTTGTTGAGGTAACTCGTGTGTGTGTGGGGGGGGGGGGGGGAGGGGGCTTGTGCAACCTAGACCTGCAAGTTGTTCTTTGAGCTCCCACTACACTCCTCTCACAAGAAAATATGCACGAAAAGAAACGCACGTTAAAAAAATGGGAGGCAGGAGCTTTTTGCAGCAGAATTTGTCCGCATGTATCCGTCGGCCGGATTTATGTGTGTTGCAATTTTAGCAGTGCCTTCGGCTCTGGAGCTGGTCCAAGTCGCGACTCAAAGAAATCAGCGAGCCAAAGAGCTGGACGCGACGGGACGGGAGACAACTTTTCTTGTTTAGTTTGACTCTTTTTTCCGTCGCGGGTCGGGTCGGGGCCGAGCGGGGCGGGGGGGCGGGGCGGGGCGGGGCGGGGCGGGGTCAGGCGGGGCCGGGCGGGGCGGGCTCGACTTGTTCCGGCCTCCGTGGGCCGTGTGGCACTGGGCGGCCTAGCCCTGGCGGTCGCGGCCCCGTGCTGCTGCGGCGAGGCGGCGCTGCACTCAAATCAGCCAGACCAGATAGAAAAAGAAAAACAATTTTCTTATCTGAGATACAGGGGGGGGGGGGGCAAGCATGACTCCTTCGCCCCGTTCGCGCACCTCCTTACAACTTCCGGTTGCTGTGACGATGTGACTGAGGGCATGGTGACGGTGTGACTGGGCATGTTATGACGGTCAGCCTGCGAGGGCACTGTGACGGCGTGCTGAGGGTGCTGTGACGATGTGACTGTGACAGCTGGTCGTTCTGGCACGGCAGGCGCGTGCGACCCCGGCGCGTGCCGCAGCGACGCGACCCTCCGCCACCTGCACCACTACTACGGCGAGCTGGACTGCAAGCCCGTCACCAAGGCGGGGGAGTGCTGCCCGTCCAGCTACGACTGCGGTGAGTCCCGGCCCGGCCCGGCCCGCCCGCTTCACTCTAAAAAGCTCATGCGGTGATTTTCACTGTGAGCTACGGTGAACCCTGCAGCACTGTAGCTTACGGGGAATTTTCACCGTAAGCTACGGTGAACGTCACTGTAAGCAATGGTGATGCGCCCTGATTCACCGCAGCTTACAGTGACATTTACTGTAGCGTACAGTGAAAATTCACCATAAGCTATAGTGCTGCAGGATTCACCGTAGCTTACAGTGAAAATCCCCGTCAGCTTTTATTAGCATCCCTTAGTCCCTTGCACGCCCTTGCACCTCCACTCTCGTTGACTGCGGCGCAGGTCACATGGCCACGCGAGACAAGTCCGTCTGCTACTTCAAGGGCAAGGCGTTGGACGTGCGGCCGGACGTCAGCGCGCTCGACCCCTCCGTTTGTCTGGCGGGCTGTTTCTGCAGGCAGACCAAGGAGGCCGGCGCTGTGTGAGTCCATTTTATTTTATTTTTTCCCGCCTCTTCTTGTTTTTTTTCTTCTTTTATTTTTCGCGAGAGTAAACAAGCTGTCGCGATGCATACAGAACGGCCCGGCCTTGCCCTCCTCCCCCTTCCCTTCCATTCGCGGCCGCCGCTGCGCCGCGGGGGAGGGGGGGGGGAGAGTCTGTGTCACTGTCACTGACTTTGGCATCGCTTTCCGATTGCCTGCTCCTCCAGGGCGATGCTCACCTGCGCGCACGTAGAGTGCCCCACCCTCTTCAACCCCTCCCTCATCCCGGAGGGCTGCGTGGCCACCTACTCGACCGAGAAGTGCTGCTCCGACGGCGTCCTCTGTGAGCGCCATTCTCAATGCGTTGTGCACTTATACTGATAATAACGCTCTCCGTAGTAAAATGATAACACGTTTCCCACACTTTCTCCTCCGTGATGCAGGCTCCCAGAATACGACCGCCGAGACCGCAAAGTGCGAGTGGAAGGGCAAGACGTACCTCGAAGGCCAGAAGTTCTACCCGGAGGAGGACCCGTGCAAGACCTGCATCTGCCAGAAGGGTTTCGACGGTGAGCCTAGCGTCCCTCCACACACTAAATGGGAAAGGATATTCTTGTACCTCGCCTAGATGTGCTCGAAAGCTCATCCCAGCTACGTACAAAAATCGTTCCTTCCCATTTAGAGTGCACTTCGTCAGCACGTACTGTATGAGCAAGTCTTTTCTCACCGTGCAATATGACTGCCGCAACCAAACATTCCTCTGAGCGCCCCGCCCCCGCCGCTCTGTGCCTGCGCAGGCACGCTGGAGGGGCCGTGGTGCCGACAGGTGACCTGCGGGCTGGAGCTGCACTACACCAACTACATCACCAAGGGCTGCGCGCCCGTCTTCCTCGACAAGAGCTCGTGCTGCCCCATCGAGTGGCGCTGCCGTGAGTATCAGACATACCTGCCCCTGCAAGGCGGACTGCAAAAGTCACACAAATAACTTATTCGCTGCTCTTTTCACCCCGCCCGTCCCGCCCCGTCCGGCCCACAGCTGCCGATGACGACGTCGTGGTCGCCGTCGCCACCAGCAAAAACCCCGGTGAGTCCTACATCCCTCAACTAGAGTGCTGGGACTGAGACTAGACTCTGCCCTTGGCGAAAGTCGCGTGCCCCTGCTACTTACTGCACGGTGCGCGTTGGTGTCGGGGGGTTGCCTACCCTAGCGCATGAGCGTGCGCGTAAGGGAGGTATCAGAGGGTAGGAACCGTCGCCAAGCGAGACCCTAAATTTTGGTGCAATATATGCACCCTGATGTGCATTGGCGCTACTAGGATGCTCACTGTTCTCTGTGCACTAACGCGCCCCGTTTCTTGTTCCGCCGCCCCGCCCCGCCCCGCTCTGCCCGCAGAGGACCCCGAGGCGCCGACCTGCAAGTGGGGCCCGCTCACGCTGAAGAAGGGCGAGAGCCTGGCCGCGCCCAAGAGCGGCTCTGGCCCCTGCCAGCGCTGCCGCTGCGAGGTGCCGCCCCACGTCACCTGCCAAACGGACGGGCAGCCGTGCGGCCCGGACGCCGCGCCGGGCGTGGCCGCCCCCGAGCCCGCCCCTGAGGTGCCCAGCCCCGTCTCCGCCTAGGCGCCGTGTGAGGTGAGTACCACAACAGCATGCACTGGAAATCCAAGTGTACGAATGTCGCTCACTTGTAGGTGAGCAAATAAAGATTCGGTCACTTGTAGGCACAAGTGAGTGAATGGTTATTCGCTCACCTACAAGTGAGTGAATTTATTTGCTCACCTACAAGTGAGCGACATTCGTACACTTGGATTTCCAGTGTGGGGCCTAAGCCACCCCTGAGCTCGTGCATCCTCCCTCCGCCCTGACCTGACCTGACAGGCCTGACTGCTTACAGTGGCGCCCGGCCCGGCCCGCGGGGGTAGGGACGCGTGCTGGAGGACCTCATAAAATGCGTCCTCCTTCATCTAGCAATCACGGTTTGTGCTCGGGAATGTAATCAGATTGCAATGACGCTTTCCATTTTTCCATCCCAGTCATCTTTTTATATCATATTTTCTTCTCTCTGATCTTTGTGAGCATCAGTATTAATTTTAAATGTATTTTTTTTATGTGAGGGTGAAAAGCAAGTAAAGAAATAGATATGTCATAAACAAAAATACTCTTATTTTCTGTGTACAATGAACACTTAGAGCATCACATGACAGAACACGTGCAGCACAAAAATCACATCAAACAATGGTTCACAAAACCAAAAACAACCCAAAAAAAGGGGAAAAAAGAAAAAAAAAGAAAAAAAAAAAAAGAAAGAAAAAAAGGCTCCCAAAAAGAAGCAATAAGTCATTTCTATTAAACACAATAAATGTAGTTACCTTCTCTTTGCACCAACTATAAACAACAGGTGCAATATTGAACGACTAATAACATACTAACATACAGTATGGTAGTATCATTATATTTTAATCCATCACATGGTTGAATACCTCAACAAAGGCACTTAAAAAATCACAGGTACAAAATGTGCAAAATATCAGTCAAATTCATATTAGTTCTTGGTGAATTGAGGTAACTTAAGAACAAACAAATATAGCATAATAAGGACTAAGGAAAACACTGTTTGTTGATCATTACATTAAAAGTACAAAGAAATAAAGATAATAATATTAATAAAAAATCTACACAAGTCCATCATTTAAGAATTTTTAGGTTGAAGAAATCAACTGTACCCAATATCAGCAAACCTATTGTGTGTTTTATTAACTATTCTCTCAAGAGAGAAAAGGACCACAGGCACAGTAAATGCCTCTTCATTAAAACCAAACTATCATTCTATCCCCTAAACGGAAATAAATTAAATAACAACCGTATTTTAGAGGAAGACAGGAGTGCCATGTGTACAGGATCCTTGATCGTTTTTAAGTTTACTAAATTGATTCTAAAAGACGGATAAAAATTTAATGAATCAACATTTTACATGCCCCCCTTTTTCCACACACACACACACCCCTCAACATACAAAAAAATCTCTAAATGAGAGCTGGTAGATTCAAAACAATAAAACAGAAAATAAATTCCCCACTGTAAAGGATGATTTGAGCAACGTTGCTCTTGTTAAATTAAAATATGTGGACATAATAAGGTTGCTATACCTTAAGCTAAATGACATTTGGGTCAAAGTTTATGATTGGGATGTAAATTAATTTGTTGAACGGTGTGAGTGTTAGATTAGTTTGCAAGTTGATCAGTAGTTCTTAAACAACCACTGATAGAAAAAAGTTTGTGTCAAACTTAGAGACTAGAATAGCAAAAATAGTTTGAAGAATTGTTTATAATTTGGCTACTTACTGTGCCAAATATAACAGAACAAACCCAACCAGTATAAAATGAATTGAGTGGGTTTCCTTAACAATCATCACAGAGGCCTCGGTGACTCACTCAAGGCCCCAATAAATATCTTGAAGTTGTGATGAGCTTCATATCAGTTTAAGATGATTGAACGTCAATAGTGTACTATGAAATATGGTTAAAGGTAACTTTCAAAGTTGTTTTTGCAACTAATGAGATAGTTGTGTTTGGCACATGTGTTTTCATCTGTTGCATCAGGGGATAACTACAGTATGTACTTGTTGTCAACCTAAATTGAATGATGAATAACATGTGTTTCTGTGCTGCAATCCAGTTTTGTTGAAGTGTAAGTTAAACCCTACAAAATGATAATATAAACATTAAAATGAAAGTGGAAGGTGGTGGTCTAACGACCTGTGTAAATTTGAAGAATAGAACCAATGGTCTGGAAGAGATGATCAAGAGCTATAGGCGAGGGAAAACTAGTATTTTCGAGACTCAGCAGGAGTTTAAAGAAATTTTTTCTCATATCCCAGCAAATAACATCACCAGAACAGGAAGAAAGTGAGACAAGTGTTTTCCACCATGGCACTGATAATATGCAAGTCGCCTATAAAACATTTCAAAATTAGACATTCCCAGAGTAATTTCTGATAAATGTAAAATTATGTAGATTGACTGCCTTGAGACAAAACATTCCATTTAACAAGATGCTAGTGGATATCAAAAACAAACAACACAAAAGGCTACTCCAGTGCTCATTGTGATCAGGAAACAGATTAGATTCTCAAAAGATTGAAGATGGAACTGTTCTGCAGCTCATTCTGTTCAGTTCGGATACAGACAACCCCTAGAGTCAGACACTAACAAAGAGACAAAAAACTTAACAAAGCGTCAAACTGGAAGGTCATCAAATCAGTCTCATTCCATACCTGATTAGAAACCTTACAATTACATTTACTTCCCTACAGGAAAAATTATCATGTTACCATAGGACTGATATAATTTTACAATTTGTACAATGTGAAGAAACGCAATTCTGATCTTACCCTAACACTAACAACATAAATCAAGTCATTGCACAACAAGTACACAACACTCAGATATTTAAACCAAGTACACTATAAAACTGACAGACTCAAACAGAAACTATATATTTTAATTTAAAAACAAAAAATAAAAGAAACAAAGGAAGATGTTGAGTTGATTTTTTGCACAACTACTGTAGTATCATTTACAGAGAATGCAATAACAAGCATTAAGATAGTTATTCTTTATCTTTGTTTAAGCTATGTCATGTCAGATTGGTTTGAGGTTGATTAAGCCTAATAGTGCTTAAAATGGTCAGTCTTCATTATCCAAATCATTTATGAAAACAAGTGGGATCAGTATATAAATATATCTTTCCCTGAAATCTATCAAAATGCATCCACTTTAGGATAGGAATATTAGAACATAAGCTTATAGAAAGAGATAAAGTGCACAAGAATGATAAAACTCATAAACAAGGAGGGGAAAAGAAAAAAGTGATTTCACAACTACAAATACAAAATTAAAGAGAATGCAAACAGTGAATGGCACCAAGGAAGTTCAAGAAACACAATACATTGCGACCAAGAAAAATTATCAGAGTGAAATTTGACATTAGAAAAGGATATAACAAATCACTAACAAGTTTTTCTGCTAGTTTAAACACAAGCAATATCATACATGGCATCTAGCATTTTGACAAGACAGCACACAGAAGTAATAAAATCATAGTCAGATTACAAAAGTTAATTCAAAGTTTTGTACTAAATATGGTAAATATGGTGGTATCTTAACACAACAAAAATTTGATAGCTACCCAAATCTGAATGGATAGAGCCCACATGTACATAAAACATGCCTGAGATCAATTTCAAACAATGATGCCAAGTATTAAGCCAGAGAAAGAATGTCCTTAGGTCTATACAAATATCCGGCCTGCAATATATTTTCTCATAATGACAAAAATAAATTATTCACAATATATATCTATACTTTTTGGAAACAAATAATTTGCCCTCAACTATACATGGTTATTGGTGACTGGACTGGAAATACAGCATAGTGCTACACTTTAAAACATACAGACAAAATGTAAAATAATATAAATCATCAGATGCAACAACCATTCTGGAACTCCAAGGGCTCTTATATTGTGATTTTATGTTGATGGAAAACCCCCACCTAGCCAAGAAATCACTAACCAAGAAGCACAACAAATTATTATACTACTGTAGAGTACAGTGAAGTTTAACTCAGCCTCAGACTAGTACTGTGCTTTAGGCTATAAAGCAGAAGGGGAGGCGAGAAAATTCTAAATCTTGTAATTTTTTAGGAAAATTAAATCAAAGGTTGACTTATATTTATAACAAAACAAAAACAAAAAATTGTTTGTATGTACAGTTTTATGAGAAAAGATAGATTATCACACACCCATTACACAAACACAAGGAAGTATTCCATACACTTGTGAGTCCTTGGTCAAACAAGAAATACTATCAATGGTGCAGAATAGGTCCAACTGAAGACCCTGATTATCAAGCTGAGGAACAGTTGCAATGCCTATACTATTTCTAATAAACAGGGCTTATCACCAGTTGCCACCATATGGCTGCCGTGGCATTGGCGGCCCCCTTCCTCGGAAAGGCCGAAAAAAACCTCTACCTCTGCCACCTCTCTCATGCATTGGAGGAGATCTCCAATTCAGAGCATGCCCTCGAAAGCGCGGCGCTCCTGGAGACAACACGGGGTGGCCCATGGCCAAACCAGGAGGTGTGCCGGGTACACCTAATCGATTAGGCTTCCATGGGCGTCCTCGGTTGTTATGATCATTTAAGTCACTTTGACCATTCCAATCAGCTTCACCTTCATCAATTTCACCATTGTTTTGCATAAGTGCACCAAGGTCAATCTCTTTCGAACCATTGCCAATATTTATTCCATCCACAACTTCTTGTAGTAACTGAGGATCCATACTGGCAACCATCTCCTTTATATCTTCATCATCTGACAGGCCCATGTTGAGATACTGACCAATCGAGTCAGTGTCCGATTCCTCTGGACCAGAAGACTGCGTTCCTGATGGGGTAACTTGCTGGGCAGTTGGATTAGATATTGGATGAGGTGATGCTTCAAGTGCTCTCTGGGCAACCAAAGCAGAAGGTACTGGAGACCGATTTTGCATTGCCAATAAAGGGTTGGGAGGTAAAGCGAGATTAGGGGGTAAAAAGTTCATACCAGGATGTCGAAGCCTTAGAGGTAACCCAGGGGGTGGACCAGACAATGGAAGTGCTGGAGGAGGAGGAATGGGAGGCATTGAGAATTTACCAAAGTCTCCGCCCAATGGTGGAGCAAATTGTCCATCAGGAAACATAGGGCGAGGAGGAGGGAAGGAGGGTCTAGCTGCAGGAGGAGGCACATTAAACCGTTGAGGCGTGGTCTTGGTAGCATTAGGCAAATGAGGGCTTTTTGACTTCCCTAATTCTTCTCTCTCTTTTATGGGAGATTCAGGGTTGGCCAGAGAACTGCCACTTGACCTCTTTGAAGGAGAATGTTCTCTTGATCTGCCTTTATCCTGATGCCTCTCTATTTCTTCCTCATCACTCATTTCCATATCAACACTTTCAACATTATCACCTGGGCGGGTCTGCTGTCTTGGTGCATGAGGTGTGCGGTAGTCTTGGTCAACATCACCCCACAAATTGGGAGGTAAAGGAGGGGGCTGAAGTTCTCTTGGTGATCCTGTTAGACTTATAAGGTTTCGATGATCAACATCTTTTTTGAAACGATTATTCAAAATCCGATGATCTACATCTTTGGGAGGGGAGGAATGGGTTGGAAATGAACGATGGTCAACATCAGAATTTCGGTTGTGACCTGTGTCATCATACTCAACAGGTTGGCGAAAGGACTCTTTCTCAAAACTGGGAGGCGACTCCTGAAACAGAGAATAGAATAACATTCAACCAGGTAACTATTATACCAACTAAGAATAAACAATTAGATTGCTTTTTGGGGGGCTCAAGGGTAGGGACAACTTCATAACTACCTATGGTAGGATTTTTTGGGAAAAAGAGTTCTCAAAGAGTATATTTTTTAATAAAAGAAAGGAAACCCCACGCATTAAACTATGGCTACTTTTCTGGAAATAGGTCTGCCTCACTAAACCAACAACTTAGAAATCAAGTAAATTCTAAATAAAAGGAAGAAAGAAAAATAAAAATAAAAAAAAGAAAAGAAAAGATAGTGGAGTCCTACCGGTGTCTCAAGATTTTGTGGCAGGGGTGGTGGTGGTACCTTGGGTACGGGAAGTGCTGGCATCCATTCACCTCCTTCTTGGGGGTTTGGGTCATCCCTAGACCAGTTCGAACTTGCCGCGTCTCGCCATGTGGGAAACTTCGGAGGCAAAGACGTGTTCCATGAATCGTCCTTCTCACAATTATCTTGTGAGAAGTTGTCAAATGGTGGTGGAATTGGTGGTGGTGGTATGGGGAGAGGAGCTGGTGGCGATGAGGGTAATCGATAATCACTGGGTAATGTAGGTGGTGGAACTGGAAGTGGATCACCCAGACCAGGTATTGCTGATGAGTTGGGTTTAGCACTAGACGGTGCCCCTTGGGTCAAATTATTCAAAAAATTTGTAAATATTTCATAGCTTTCCACTTTTCTTCTACCTATCACTTCTATCGGTTTACCCTAGGAATACATTAAAAAAATAATTAGACAAGGGATCATAAAAAATAAAAACAAGAACTGATGAAACAACATTACGATGAATGTTTTACCTCAGGTTCATCTTCCGATGTGCCCGAAATGTTGGCTCGGTTACTTCCATCATCAGCAAAAAGGTTGCTCTGAAAAAAAAATATATGTTGCCAATAGAACGAGACATAGAGCCTGAAACCTATTATTTAAACCAGAAGCATACTTTTATGTCAAATGGGAGAGAACCACTCCCCATGAAACTTGAGAAGCAGTTTGGCATGTTGTCCAAATCACCGCTTTGAGTGTGAGTTCTTGAGGGTGGGGACACAGTTCTTGTATTCTGCATTAGCTTTCCTGAAAAATTTAAAAGAAAAAGGGAATATAAAAGGAAAGTTTGGAAACTTTACCTTCCTGTGAAGGGAGAGACATGACTTAAACACAATCTGCACAACATTCCTGTAAATATGCATGCATTTGGAATCTTTTTTTCCTCCTTCAATTCCCTTTAAAACAACAGTTTAATCTAGTTCCATTTCTTCTCTCATCAATAGTTGTTACTATTTTTTCAGGTACACCATAATTACTCTAAGAAAGGAAAATTAAGGGAATTGAAGAAGAAAAAAATACAAGTTAAGTTGCTGACTAAGATATTAATTTATTATTGCTCAATAGTAGAAAGTTAATTCAGTTAAGTACACAATTTGCTTAACAAATGTATGAGAGACTATAAAGCAACACTTGAAATGCATTACTGCACTAAATCAATACATATTCTTAAGTCCTCTTTAAAGTCTTAATTATTATTTTCCCCTATTTTTTTTGAGAAGTTATGTCTATGCTATGCAAACTTGTAAAATCCAAAATGAATATGGCACCAACCTATCAAGGATTTAACACTACAGAATAGGGAGAAACGATAAAAATATCAAGAACACACAAGGAACTTTACAGTTTGCTTCTTAATTTTGTTCATGGTAACTATTATGATTTCATTTCATCATACACAGGACAACCAAAGACTGGTTTGGATTCCCCAAATGTGAGTATTTTGAGTTCCTGAAAGTAATTTTGAAATGTAATCATAAAATCCTTATGCTAATAGAAAACAACCAAAAGCACGGCAAAATAACACATCAGGAGAATGAAATTTAAGGCCTAGAGAAAAGTAAGGAGGTAGATACTTTTTCAAGCGTTTCATTTCTTTTAAAAATAAAATTTTAAATTAGAATTCAAGCATATTACAGGGTTGATCATAAAGAAATCACAGGACTTAACACTCAAGTAAAAGAAGAATAACAAACATTCAAAAGGATACTGAATTAGGAAAAGAAATTCATGTCATGGAAGTAAAACAAAGATTTACTCATTTTGCAAATGTTTTAAAATTACCAAGTAAATCATCTTGATAGGCAATATTTTGAGTCGACAATTGCACACTAAATATCATAGAAATATCCTATTTGTTTTTGTCAGGTACACACAAATCTGTACTAAATAAAATAAACTTTACAGGTAACAAATAATAAAAAGAAAAGTACCCATTTCTTTAAAAATGTTAACGTTTATCTCTCATGGCTAATTAATTCATTACTAAGCTCATTTGATACTTCTACGGGTCCACTAATGTTTTCATCCTCTAAGCATTCAAGGAGTCCTGTTAAATCCTCATCAGTGGGCAGGAAATCACTTCCTGGATCAAGGGCACCACCATTTGTGACACAATTCGTGTTTGTGTTTGAAACAGAGGCTTCTGAGTCAACAAATTTTCTATTTTGTACTACCTCTGAAGATAACAAAGCATCTTTTTGAGTTGAAATAAAGGCATTATTAACATTCTGATAACTTTTAGTCTCAGATACTTGTTCTTGCCCTTTTAAAGTAACAGCACTTTCCTCTGAGGCAACAATTGCATCGGTATTTTGGAAAATTCTGTCCTTTGATAGCTCTAAATTTTTTGAGCATGGGGTAAGAGGTAATTTAGTATCACAAGGCACTGAATCAACACGGAGTTGACTACCAGAATGAGATATAACTTGTGTTAAACACAAGTTAGATGGCATCTCTGGATCCTCAAAGCTGTCATCTAGCTCTGTTAAATCTGAATCTGAAAATGTGGGATCTGGCAAAGGTAAACATCTTCGCCGTAAATGGCCTGGCATGCCAACCAGCTCAAAGTAGGAAAACCGTGGGTTTTCCTCCTCTGAGCTATGATATGATATGATACTCATCAAATCCTCATCAGAATCACTTTCCACAGTCCCTTCTAAACATTGCACAATACCTGAGAGATCATCATCGTTGGGAAGATCGATATCAGAATCAGGAGAGGGTGACGGGGCATTAACATCTGGGGATGGCAATGGACTTGAGAGAGTTGGGATGAGTTCATCTAACTTTCTCTTCAGTGATTTCACACGACTACTGAAATTCCGGTAAGCCTGAAAAGTGCAACACATTAAATAGAGAGAGAAAGATGTATTTTAACTATAAATGTACAAAACCAGAGAGCACAAACTTACATTAAATACCACTCTAGCATCATTCTTCTCATTTTCATAGAACTTAGTACCTTGCTGAAGAAGGTCAATGACAGTTTTCCTCTCAGATATCTCAACTTGCAGCGCTTTCCGGTAAGCTTCCACCTGACATATTGCATCATCAAGCTCTCCAGCTACACCATCTGCATGTTTACGGTCTGGAGCAAAATACAGTAGCAAAATGTTACAACAGTTGTTTTGTGATCAGACATTTCTTTCAAGAGTTTAAACAGGTTTTACCTTTCAACATTGTTCTAAAGGCTTCTAAATCATTGAAGTTGACAAGTTTAGAATCATTGACAACTTTCAGTTTCAGGTCCGTGTCATCTTCCAAATCTTTACACCTGTGCATTCTATCAAACAGGTTGGAAGCCTTGAAAAGATAAAAAATTAGTTAGTATCAAATAGTAACCAAATTACTGAATCAAAATTACATGGGTAACAACAAATAATTACACTGAATTCAGCAGATGTTGTTACAACAGTGGCAGATGATGTTGGTTTATCAGATGGCTTAGCTTGAGGAGTAGCAGGTGTTGCCTTTTTAGCAGTAAGAAGGCCTCTAAGATCTGTTAAGAACTCTTCATTGTAAACATTTCTCTCACCCCAGATCTTGAAAATCCGAAGTATACGATCCATAACTTTATCATGTCTGTATTTTAAGGATAAATTGTGTAAATGACACAACTAACATTTGTGGAAAGTACAAGAATAACAAGCTCATTACATACCGAACCATGGTGGTGGCTTTTTGTAATGCAGTACCCCAACTTTCAACAAATTCATAATTTTTTCGTTTACTATACTGTATAACATCATTTGCTAAATAAAACAATGTCAATCGATTTTCAACCCGCACTGAAAGAATAAATGAAATATTAGAGTCTTGATTTAAAAGGAAAATAGGTAATGATGCCATATAATTGATCTTCTCACCTTTCTTAAGAACACTGAGCCATGTGGAAACAATTTTTTTATGATGCTGTTTGTGTTGAAGGCACCAATCTGACAAGGTGGAAATGCTCTCCTGAGAATCCTTCAACCCTAACAGTTTCTTCTCAAATGCCTGTTCATTGAACACTGACATGATTCTTTGGCTAGAGCATCACCATAATTCAGTCTACCAAAGTGTAAGTCTGTAATAAATGATAAATAAACAATTAGGTTCAAAAATTAACTTGGTATTTGAGGGACTACAGGCCAACAGCTAGGATTTTGATTCATAGAACTGTAAATGGGGGGTAAGTGTGTGGGAAACAGTAGTGCAAAAGAAAACGAAATGGCATTACGTCTATCATATAATAAAAACTCACGATTAGGCAACAAACCGTTTAAAAATAAAGCAAGCAAAAAGGTTCCATAACCTAACAAACTAGCCTTCCAACAAAACTGAGATAAATTAAGGTACTTATGCATCGGAATATTAATATTGGTAGTTGAAACGAAACACAATTTTTGGGGGAAACAGAGCAAAAACATAGGCAGAGAAAGAATATAATCAATATGAAGCGACGAAACCGGTGAAAAAGAAGTTCACTTAGTTGTTCGGTTGTTCGATAATACCCTTAACCAAGTCCATTATAACTTGGGAACTCAGTCAAATCGCGCATTATGAGAACGAAACTTAAAATGCACAAAACTTACCAAAATGTTATGCGATTTGGATCCACAGCCGAACGTTTGAGAAAATTCTCCATTGGCGCTACGCTTTTTCAGTTTTTCAGCAAACAAGTCTGTATGTTGGGGATGATAGGGGACTCTAACTGTTGATAAACAATCTGAAAAGAACTTCAGTGGATGGCAACATTCACTTGGATCTAAAGGACACTTGAAAGGGCAGTTTGAAAGATCAACATCTCCAGACACTACAAGGACGCCGAGCACAATTCACAAATTTCATACAAACATCCACCATGTTTTCTAACACATTCTAGGCAAGAAAAGAGTGGCGACTCTGGCGACTCGTTACGTCTGGCTTTTGTTTTCTGATACCGGGACCGGAATTTCTGTCAGTCTTCTAGCTCATCAACAAAATTATCCTTCTTCAAGAAAGAAGATACGAGACTCCGTGCTATTTACATGGAAAGTGTTTTGAAACGAAGGTAAATACAGTGATTATTGCTTAAGATAAAATTCACTTCGACTGCAACAAATACTAAATTGCACTTTTGAAAGCGCAATGCGGGAATTTGTTGCCATAATGCTGGCAAAAGAGTTCTGCCCCGCTGAGGCATTCTGGGACAGAAGAGGAACCGGATATTAAATTTGGGGCGGGGAAAGACCGCAACGCAAATATCATTCGCATTTCTGATTGAAAGCTTAGCGCTGCGAGACAGTGATACGAGTTGAGGGCGTTTCTCATTCGTAATTTTATACCATCGCTTGAGCAAAATACGATTATTCTTAAGCGGTCGTGCTAAATTCTTATACACATGTGAAGAGGTTAGTCTCGCATCAGGCCCCATCAATATGGATATGAACCAAAATCCAATAGTTTACTAGATGAGTTTCCTGGATCGCCCACCAGAGCGCGCCAGCAAAGAATGATGCCGAAAGCCAGACGAGCTTTCAGTAGGTGGCTGTGGGGCAGTCTGGACGTACGCGGTGTGAGTGAAAACAGATTGCTTGTGTTGTGACGGCTGAAAGGATTGTTTTGGTGTTCAAAAAGTGAAATTTATAAACTTTGCTAGAATCGACTTGAACCATGACGTTTTTAAGGGGCTTGAGACGTGTCCGATATGTCGTCGAGACTTTGGTGGTGTGGTGATAGTTGTAGGCGGATGCATTGAGAATCGAGTCGTGAAGGAATGTGGAAGTGGGACAAATGTTTGTGTGATTTTGCCACCTGAATCCTGCAAGGAATCATGCAGTCGAGGAGGTTCGACATGTATTATGGATACCTAATTTTTCTACTATGGCGGGTAAGTTCTGAACATCTATAGTTTTAACTTGGGTCTGTCAACCTTGCATTCAACAGGTTGCTTACCAAAATTTGCTATTGTATTACTTCCATTGCAGTACATTTTTTCAGTTTTGAATTCATCTAGTTAAGTGTTCAGTCAATACTTTGTTACCACCAGGCGTTGGTATCAATAATAGTTCATTTCATGTTTTCCTCTGCTACCTGGTGAAAAGAGTTTGGGCCCGCCCACCTGTTGCAAGCTGAAGCAGAAATCTTATACCTTAAGCTCAACATGTGTTTTTGGAAGATTTTTTAAAAATTATTATTGAAGAATTTCTTTTACTGAGGTTATTTACTTAAACTAGTATTTCAGTGCACAGCTTTATTATCTTACTGCACAGTGAAACCTCATTTTAATGTAATTTTAAGCAAGGCAAAATCATTAGTTTATTTTCTTGTCCATAAGGCCAGTCTAAGTCTAGTTTTGATGGTTTGAGGTTCAAGTTCAGTGATCCTTTCAAAACATATTTTTAAAATTATTATTTTTATTTTATTTATTTTTTATATCTTTTTGAATTGTTTTAATATTTGATGATGTGTTGAAAGTCACATGCATTGCCATAGTGATAGTGCCAATTTCATCTACGTAAGACAACTGTCAGCTTTTGCTACAGTGTCTACCTGTTCACATGCCATGGCTCACCTTCACTTCCTCTAGGAGTAGCAGGACAGCAACCCCAGTGCCTGTCTCCAACCCACTGATATGCGCTAATGATTAAGGTAGGGTCAGGGGAGACCCAAGACAATTTTTTTTCTCCCTTTATCATCCCCATCAGAGAAATTTCCCCCACTTGGCAACACTGTCTTTAGACCGGTTTGGTTTGGCGAGCGGGCCTCTCTAAGACAGTCGCAAACGCAGTCGGGGGGCGGAGGCGGGAGGCGGGAGGCGGGGACTGCAGCAGGACGAGGGACAAGGGGGCGAGGGCGAGGATAATCCGGGAGCGATCAGGGCGCGGGCCGGCGCGGCCCTGCCCGGGCGGTGTCATTAGAGAGTGCAGCGGATCGCTGACAGGGTAGGCAAAGCCATTGTGTTTGGCGCACCAGCAAGGCCCCGGACCCCCAGGCCCCGGACCCCGGGCCCCGGGCCCAGTCCGGTACGGTCAGACCCAGCACACCCACCCGATTAAAATCTCGACAGGAAACCGACCGCTTCTGCTAACAGTGTAACCCCGGCGTCGCCACGCCGCCGCACCCGCCACACCCCGCGGGGCCCGGCCGGGGGCCGCCGTGCGCGCCGTGCCCCCAGAGCGTGCGAGTGCGAGCGAGAGAGTCAGTGCGTCTGAGGGGGTGAGAGAGAGAGAGAGGGAGGCGGTGCGGTACGGGCGCGGCGGGCGCGGCTCACTTTCGCTGCCGCTGGAGCCGACATCAAGCTATGCCACTACGTACCTCTACTGCCGGGGGCGTGGCGGGGTGTGGTGGGGCGGGGCGTGGTGGGGTGTGGTGGGGCGGGGTGGTTGACAGACTCGACTCATGCGCAACCTCTTCGTCAAAGCGCCGCGCCATTGCACGCACAAAAAGCGCTCCCCCACTGTGAAAAATTGTTGCACCGGGTACAGGAAAATTTTCCATGGAAAATGAATGTTGTTCAATTATAATTCAAGATTGTAAATTTACAAGCTCTGCGTATCGACTTGGAATCGAGTGACGAGCAAGAGCGGGAGTTTGTAGTACATGTACGACACACATAGTAAATGATGTATTACTAGTCTAAGTCGAAGACTTGAGGCTGAGCTTAATGCCCTTCGGGCGATTTGAGATTTTTTTTCCGTTTATAAAAATTCCAATGTTGCAAAGGTTGGCAGCAAGTGAAGGGATTCGGAGTGTTTTCATTTGCGTTTCTCTCCACTCCATAAGGCCTTGGCAGAGCATTTAGATTTAAATTCAGATTAAGATTTCCATTTAATTTAGAAATTTAAGTTGGCTCAGCCAACAAAATTTATCGTACATGTACGAACACATTTCTCACAGTGCCGTGGCGGGCGGGGCGGGACGGGGCGGGACGGGGAAGGCGTGGTGTTCCACTTGTGCTCGCTGCCTGCTAATGCGTGGCGCCCCCGGCCCGGCCCGCGAGTCCTCCTGCACGCTCTTCCTCCTCAAGGCGATGGAGGCTCTCACGCCGACCAGGATGCGGCTGCATGCGGGCGCCGTGCCCGTGCGGGGCGGGGCGGGACCTGCGGGACACATGTCGGTCCCGGATGGGATGGGGCCTTGGCGGCGTCCCGTCCCGGTCCCGTCCGCGCCGCAGGATCCTGGAACTCACTGTATCTTAACTCAAGGTAGGCGCTTAACGCCCGTAACTTAAGGCCCGCCGCAAGCCGCGCGCGCCCATACGCTCGAACAAATGTTTTTCCCGCCAAAATACCCTGCGCGTAAGGCCTGTTAAGGACCTTGTCATTAAGGCCTTCGTTAACCTCGTGTCATGCAGGCGGTTCAGTGGGCGGTGTTAAGCCGGTATGAGCAGCCCCCTCCTCTCCTCTCTCTCTCTTCTCTCCCTTTCCCTTTCTCTCTCCAGGGCTCCTTAACTTATCATAACACGAACGAATGTTAGTTACTTAACGTAACGACAGACATGCACCGATAAAAGTTAAAGTTATAGAATTTCAAATGTGTCCCAAATCATTCAGGAACGATGGTACACGTGATTTGCACCATCCGAACCAATAACTAATTTGAAAGAGCCAGAATAGAAGTTACAAGTTGTAACTTTAACGCTTAACGTAACTTTTAAGGAGCTTAAGTCGAGGCTTAAGTAATAAGTTACGGATCCCTGCTCCCTCTCCTCCTTCTCACCTCTCCTCTCTCCCTCTCCTCCCGATCTCCTCCTTCTCCACTCTCCTCTCTCCCTCTCCTCCACTCTCCTCTCCTCCACTCTCCTCTCTCCCTCTCCTCTTTCTCCTCTCTCCCCTCTCTCTCTCTCCCCCCTCTCCCCGCTCTTCCCTCCTCGCGGAGCAGGGCGGATGCGACACGTGTGGGTAGCGCCGCGCCTGCCTCCCCCACACATGCGCCCTCGCACCCCCGCACCCCCAGCGGCCACGGGCGGAAGCAGCGCACTGTGGGAAAGCGGGCGCCGGAGCCCTCTGCGTGCCTCTGCCCTGGGCAGAGGGAAGTGTACTCTGCAAAAGGGACAGAGAGTAGAGAATAGAAAAAGGGGGAAAATACTATGATAGTGTAACCGAGCCCGCGCACGCGAAATGGAGGGTAAGCTGGCTTAGCAAACACGTTTGCTCCTATGGCAACCGCAAAATAAGTTTGCTACCACTGATAACGTTTTTGCCCTTGCTGCAAACTTTTTGTGGGTGCACACCGCGGAGGTTCGACCCGGGCACTTTCTGAGTGCAGCTTCTACTTAGCGATGATCAAATGAAATGTGGCATTGAAATAAAGTTTTTCAAAGCAGCAGAGCACATCGCCTGAAAAAAGGTGGTGCTTGATGTTTTTGCGGTGGTCGCGGAAAGCTTGTCGCCTTGGTCGGGCCCGGCCCGACCGACAGACATTTCCTTTTGATATAGGATTACTGCTTGCTCGGCGCGGCTAGGCGGCCCGGAGCGGCGTGCGGTGCGGTGCGGTGCGGCCCTATTGTCTGGCAGGCAGAAGCCATCTTAGCGCCTCTCTCTCTCCCTCTAAGACTACAACAAGAAAAAGAACGAAAAGAAACTACATATTTTTCTTTCTTATTTAAAAAAAAAATTTTCCCCCACTTTTGCAGTGTTGACCGTACCGTACTGTACACTGTCCGCCGCACCGCGCCCGGACGGGGGTTGGTTTAGTGTGGGTATGTGTATATTTGTTCGGGGCGCATCGCTGTTCAGTCTCAGCGGCGCGGCCGGTCGCTGCCCCCCCCCCCCCACCCCCGACCACCACCGGAGCTGCAGCGCGCAGTGCACTCCCAGTGCAGCGCGCTGCCACCGCCCCGCCTGAGTAAGGGGGAAGACGACTATTTCGGCCCCCCGAGGGGCGTGGCGGGGGCCTCGTGGGGGGGGGGGGCAGGGGTACGACCCCCCCCCCTCACTCGTGAGATAATATTGGCTGTCTGCAGCTCCAGCAGTTAGGGGCCTAACTGCAGCTGCCCTCCCTGCCAGCTCCTGCTCCTCCCTGTGTCGGGCGGGACCGGGACGGGTACACTGTCGACAGAGTGGTGCGGAGCTGTTTAATTAAAAGCCGTCGATGCTTGTGCTGCGGTGTGTATTACACAACCCCGGGCGGGGCGGGGCGGGGCGGGGCGTTGTCTCACCGGTACGATGGCTCTGATGCCTCTGCTTGGCGGCTTTTATTTTTATGTCTTTTTCCCTGGCGATGGCGCGGTGCCACGGCGACGGCGCGCCCCGCCGGCCTTCCGCGTCCCGTCTCCCCGCGGTGGCAAATTAATAATAACGCCATTGAGAAAGAGAGAGAGAGGTAGGGAGAGAAGTGGGGGGGGGGGGCGACTCACGCAGTTTGGCCGTAAAGTCTCCGTGCGCGGACGTCTATCTCTCCTGACTGATTTGACTGCACCCGACCTTTTTGTCCTTACAAATTGTAGTAAAAGAGCGCCCAATCAGGATGCGCACCAGGTATATTAACACATTGAACAGGGGGCCGTCGTGACCACTCTGTGGTCACACTCTTGTTCGAAATTTTGAGGGGGTTAAAAATGTCCCGCGCTGTTGCGGGGTCGGGAGCCGCTAACGATTTCGCTTTCAGAGTGCTTTGTGTTCTGTCTGAAGTCATAATGTCGTCTTTGGCTACGACATGGAAACCACACCTTGTGTCGTCTTCTGCCGTCTGTCCAGTTTATGGTGTCTTTACGTCTGTACGCACTCACGCACACGCCTAGCCTCTTCTCGCCGCCGCCGAAGCCGGAGCTCGTTCTGTTTGGTAGCCTGGTCCCCCGACTCTCCACTCACTCTGTCGCTCCGCGCCTGTGTGGGGCCCAGTGCCCCCCCGCCCCGCCCCGCCCCGCCCCGCCCCGCCCCGCAGACCTGTGGAAAGTAAAGTGTGCCCCCGATCTGCGGCGAGCGTGGCGGTGCGGTTCGGGCGGGTGGGCCTGGCCGGGGCGGGGCGGGGCGGGGTGGGGCGCACGGAGGAAAGTAGAGTTACGCCCTCTCTCTCGCACACCGCCTGACCAGCTAATGAGTGCGACAAGGATGAATGGCTCGAGCCCGGGCCGGGGGCAAGGCCAACAGAGGCCACGCCACGCCCCGCCCCGCCCCGCAGGACCACCGGCCGGCCGCCTGTTTGAAAAGTGTTTTTATTCCTTTTACATTTTGCCGGCTCCTCGTTTTCTCCATCCTCGTTGCACACACACTGGACCCCGCCCCCGCGGCGCTGAGAGACAGAGAGAGGCGTCGAGAGAAAGGAAGCGTCGCTCCTCCTCTCATCCTGGTGCCGCGCATGCAGGGAGCGGTTGGTCAGTTTTCCCGACAAGAATTCAGACCAGGTGTGCCCAAATTGCTGTGAGCCTCGCTGTGAGCTCAGTGTAAAAATTTCAAGCGTGTTTTAGTTTTAACTTGTTTTAATTTTTTTGAAGGGCGCTTATTTTACGAACACTCATTGTTTTTCACGGAAGCGTTTCAGGTATGCCTCTAAAAATTAAGGGCTGCACTGGAGCTCCGCGAGGGCTCGCGGGTGTCTTGCGTGGCAGTCTCGGACTCGCTTCGCTCTCGTTCTCAAACGCAGCAGAACTCATCATTCGAATGTTTCAAGAGAAATGAGCGCTTTCTTGTCTCGTCTTCGCTCCACTGGCTGGAGGGAGGGGGGGGGGGATAGTGGGGGTGACACACCTGGACGCGTCTAAAGAGAGTGTGTAGAGTGAATCCTTCCAGGAAAAAGCAGTTTGTTTCTAGAGGACAGGTTTGGGGCCCTCCACTCCACTCTGCTCCACTCCCCTCCCCTCCTACCCCTCTCGCTTTTTCTCTCTCCTCTGTCCTCTCTCTCTCTAACTCTCTCCGTCCCTCTCTCTCTCTCTCTCTCTCCCTCCGTGGGCTCCAGCCGCGCCTGGCTCAGTCTGCAAGCAAGGTCACAAGCACTCGGCCCGGCAGGGCAGGCTAGGCCCCCGCCAAGTGCCGCCTCCAGCCGTCCAGCTCCGTCCGGCAGTCCTGGAGCCTCTAGACACCAGCACGAGGGGGGGGGGGGGGCATAACATGCACGGGGGGCATATTACAAGGTGACTTTCGTGACTTTCGTGGTTGTGCTGTACCCCGTGTGAGTATGCAACCCGCCCGCATACATGCAAGCGGTACACTAAACTACGAAAGTGCGCGGGTTTTTTCAGCCACCTGGTATGCACGGAGGAAGGGGGCGCAGGGGCAGGGCTAGTTATGCGCTTTGGAAAAAGCCAAGGTGTGACTTCGCACCGTTTAAACATGTCAAAGATTAAATGTTCTTGCTTTGGAGCTTTTCAACGCGCCAGGCGCTTCTCTCTAATACCCCCGTAATGGTGTTAAGTCACGCCTTTGTTTCTCCAGTGCGTGCAGTGCGCACTGTGAGAAATGTTTGTAAGAGTTACGGGAAATTCTCCATGAGAAATGTAAAGTTACGATATCAACTTGTAAAATTACAACATTATAGGGACACTTGGTATCGACTTGTGATTCCAAGTCGAGCACAAATAGGCATTCGTGAATTTTCAATTTCGGTCGTGAAGTTACAACATCGTTTGTAAATCACAATTTTCGAAAAAAAAAAAAAAAGTCGTATAAACTTTCAGAGATAATTTTTTTACGGTGCGTGCACGGCGCAGCGCGGGTGGCTGTGCCAAGTGCATCGCCCCCCCCCCCCCTGCGCACGCGCGTGACGTGGCGCCGCGTGCAAGTGCGTGCATGGCGTGCGTCTCGCTGATAGCCAGCCACGGCCGGCCTGCACGGCCTGCACCTACCCGCCATGTTTATGGATTCAATTCCTTGTCCGGCCCGGCCGGCCCGCTGCGCCTCGCCGCGTGTCGTGTAGAGGAATGACCTTGCTGGAGGCTGTGGGTGCTGCTGGCCTGGCGCCGCGGTGGGGCGGGGCGGGGCGGGGCGGGGCGGGGCCGGGCCGCCGGACAGCGGCACCGGAGCAAGACCAAAGGTCCGCGGGGTGCCGAGGCAAGGGGCGCCGCCGCCGCCGGGGCGTCATGTGTCTCTGCTGCAACGAGGGGAAAACAGCTCAAAATAGTTTAATTTTTATTTTTACGTTTTCAAGTGTGAATTTTTCTATATTCTTGTTTTTCCTTGCGAAATTTTTCTTCCAATTTCTGATATGTTTTTTTTGTCTCGAAATTTCTGAAAAGTTTTAAAATGTCTATGATTTTTTTTTTTGTGTGATTTTCGGAAATTTTAGTCGCTTGTGGTAACCAAAATCTTCGAGTAGTTGTTGAGCTGACCGCTCCGCTCGCTGCGAGAGGGTTTGGTTTGAGTTCCTCTCGGTCTTCTTTGAAGGAAGGCGAGCCCCTTACGTTGGAGCCGTGAAGTAAAGGATGAACAGCCGCTTCTTTCAGCTCCTGCCAAAGAGAAGGGAACGTCCTGCCCTCCGTCCCGTCCTCCGTACAGAGGTCTGTGCCTGGCGCGGCGTGCCCGTGCGTTCACCCTTTGGCTGCTACACGGCATTACTAATCCGGTAGATAAACACCTTGCGGCCGTCGGTCAGTGGCTGCCGCCCCACCCCGCCCCGCCCCGCCCCGCCTTTTGAACGAAATCCCTCCGTGTCGTGGATGTTGAAAAGATGTGCGTACCTACCTAGTCTTTCAGAACGAGTAAAAAAAAAAAAAGGGAAAAAGAGAAGGAGCCACGTCTTCACGAAAGAAGCGTGATTTTCGGCGGCGACGAGGCGGCCACTATAGCCAGTCAAACGCGCGGTTGCTATGAGGACGAAGCAGCCATTTGCTCTGACACCTGGACCTGGACCCAGGTTTCTGACACCATTCACCATGGAACGTACCGACTAAATGTGCTTGTAACTCTTATTTATACGAAGTTACGCAATCAAACTTGTAGCACAAATTTGTGCATTGATTTGCACCCTTCTGTACGAAGGCAAGCATTTTTGCACACAAATGCGTGTGAAATTAATTGAATATGTTTAACTTTGCTCAAGCGTTTGTACAACAACATACGACATACGAACACGTTTAGAGTGTACGACTTCTAATTTTATTGATAAAGCTATCCGTCCATGTAAGATGGGGAGGTCACATTTTCTTTTGTCGAAAACAAAAAATCAAATGCAAGGACATTGCACATTTTAAAGAGGCCTTAAAGCATCGATGCCTTCACAGGGAAATTAAAAGCCCGCAAATTTCACTCGTTTGGGGAGTTTCCAATGCCTCTACTCCTCTTTTTCCTTACCCCAGGAAAGGTGTACAATGTCCTGCCTTCGTTTTACCAAGTGCTGGCTCATTTACTGGCGACGGAAACCCTTGCAATTTTCGCGGAGGCGGCAAGTTTTTGTGTTGTTCTTTTTTTTTCCCACGCTGCTCCCGTGGCGGCGCGGAGATCCCCCGGGCGGTAAAGACATTTTATAAAAGCCGGTTCGCTCGGGCCTTGCCGCGGTGAGAAATTTTGCCAATTTTTTTTTTTTTTTATTTTATTTTATTTTTTTTTTGTGGGTGAGGAGGGAGGGGTACGGGCGGGGGCAAGACAAGGAAGGGCCTTTGCCGATTTGGCAACTCAGCTGCGGCGGGGCGGTGGCGGTGGCACCTGCAGGTGGTGCTCGGCGCCGCGTATCCCTGTCGCGCCGGTTGTCTATTTCACTCGTTTCACTGACACTTTTGGACCAGGACGTGGGTCACTGTAAATACCCGAGAGCGAGGAGTCTCCAGGAGAGTGATAAATTTTCTCCCTCTCTCTTTGACAGCGAGGTTTTGTTTTCTCGCTATTAGAGCAATACCATAGGTGGCTGAAAAACCCCGCGCACGTTCGTAGTTATACTGTACCGCATGCATGTGTGCGGGCGGGTTGCATACTCACACGGGGCTGTAAGGCGCCTCGGTGAGCGACGATAGGCAAGCCCGCCTTTTCAAGGTAGGACTTAGCACCTTCGTGTTTCCAGTGTGGGGCGGGTTGGGTGTGAGCCACTCTTACGGTACCTGCCGCCCTGAGGGGGTACCTGCTGGGTACCTGGCGGGTATCTGGCCAAAACGGGCAGGGCAGGACCGGGCGGCCGGGCCGCGGTACCTGTTTGTCGGGTGAACCCCCGCCCCACCCCACCCCGCCCCGCCCCGCCCCGCGCCCTCGCAGCCAGCTGTTGCATGGCGATAGCGGTCGGGCGGGGCGGGGCGGGGCAGCTCGGCTGGGCGTAGAGTGGTTAGGGTCAGGTGACGTCACGTCCGCGCGCTGAACCGTGAAACAGAGGAGAGCAAAAGGTGTTCGGACTCGGACTCTGTTCGTGATCGTTTTTTTCCCTGCTTTATCTGTGTGGTGGGCATATGGTCCGTGTAACCTAAAAACACGTAACTGTGTTGCGGGTCTGCCTACACTGGAAATCCAAGTGTACGAATGTCGCTCATTTGTAGGTTGTCGGTGAGCAAGTAAATTCGCTCACTTGTAGGTGAGCTAATAACCATTCACTCACTTGTAGGTGAGCGAATAACCATTCACTCACTTGGCTGTAACAATTCGATCTTCACTCTGGCAACTTATTTTTAGTTCCCACAGCGAATTCGTTGACTGTCACGATATTAACTAGTTAGTTAGCTATGACGACTAATCTTTTTTTTTCCGTCTACCTTGTTTAGTTTAGTGTAGGTGTCTTTTCTGTCCCGGTGGCGGGAGGCGGGCGGGGCGGGCTGTGTATGTGCCGAGCCGGCCAGGAGAAGGGTGATGGCGGGACGAGACGGGCACGAGTATCCGGCCGTTAAATGTTCGCATTGTTTACCTTCAAGTCGAGTGCGGAGCGGCGCGGAGCGGTGCGGGGCGAGGCGTGGGGGCGAGGGTCTTACGCCCCGCCCCGCCCCACACCCAGCCCCGCGCCCTACCCTACGCCCCGCCCCGCCTCTCCTCTCCTCGCGAGTCGGTCTGGTGGAATGTTTCCCAATACTCCCGCGGTGTGGTGTGCTCCACGCGAGAGGAAGCCAGGCATTCCCCCGCGGCCCGGCCGGCCCGCACACGCGCGCGAATAGGCTTCGTCTCCCGCAGAAAAGAAAAGTGTATTCGGTATATCGGCGCGCTGATTGTGTTGAGTTGAGCGAAGAAAAGTCGAATGATTTGTACGGGTGTGTGGGGTGGGGGTTTCTTAACCCCTCGGCACGCCTCGCATAGCGCAACGCGCTGGCCAGACGCTTGACTCGCCGTTAAGAATAGTAATGCAAGAGGCTAGGGCGCCTTGGAGTTCCGCCACCCTGGCCGCCCCGGCCGCCCCGCCACCTCTGCGCCCCAGAGGCAGAGAGCATGAGAGAAGTGCAAGGGGGAGTAGAGAAGAGGAAACTACCCGAGTCGACTCAGTTGGCCGCTTCGATTGATCGAAGTGATCCCATTTAATTGGGAGCGGAAGGGAGAGCGGACAGGGAGAGGGACAAAGAATAGGGACCAAGAGAGAGAGAGAGAGAGAGAGAGAGAGAGAGAGAGGGGGGGGAGGGGTAGGGGGAGGAAACGCAGCGGATCGCGCAAATTTAGCCGGCCGGCGCCGCGGCACCTGCGCCTCGTAGAGGAGCGGAGACCAGCGGCGGTACACGGTAAACTCCTTGGAAGAAATGCAACGAAATACTGCTATTTTTTTCAAGGACCAATCCTTGAAAAGCGGCTAAAACACACGTTGCTAATCAAGCACATCCACACATATTGGGAAAGTGTACACTGTGAAACCAAGTGTTCAACACTTGTAAGTGTGCAACTTCCAGTATAACAGGTGCGCAACTCGGTATTTGTGCAATTGGAAGTGTCAAACTCGACAGTCGTACACTTGTAAGTGTTTAACTCAACAGTTGTATACTTGCAAGTGTTCAAGAAGGGAAATGTTGCACGGGGCAGTTGAACACATGCAACTGCACAAATGTCGAGTTAATCACTTACAAGTGTACAACTGGCAAGTTTGTCACTTGGAATTGCACAAATACCGAGTTGTACACTTGGACGTGTAAGACTGGAAGTTGCACACATTCAAGTGTTGTGCAGTTGCACACTTGGTTTAACAGTGTACTCGTGACGCGTCCTGCAGGTTTTGCTACCTTTTTTTCCCCGCTTTTTTTTTTTTTTTTTTTCGGCAGTGCACTTGTCGCGCACGCGCGCGTCATGTCCTGTCTGCTCCGCTCGCATGAATGGCGAGCCGAGTGAATGAATGAATTCTGAACGGATACTGAATGTCGAGTGAATGAGCTGTATGCAGAAGGCGCCTGCCTACCTCCGCCTGCCTGGGGGCCGGACGTGCGTGTCTCGCGCGGGCACACAGCAAAAAAAATAATTTTTAAAAAAAATGTGGATCCGAATGAATGCAATTTTGTCGCAGATGTTATTGTGTCGCGCTGTCTGTTTCGAGCCGCCTGTCGTGTTCCTGCTGCAGGTGCTGCTGGTGTCGCTGTGTGCCTGGCCGGCCTGGCCGCACGCCGCGGACGGCGCGGACCTCGTGATCCAGATCCCCGGCAACCTGAGTCCGGACGGCTCGTACCGCCTCGACTACTCGCCGCCGCACGGCTCCCCGCCGCCCAACGCCACCATCGCGAGCAGGGACATCGGGGACGTGATCCAGTTCAGCCAGGGCCTGCCGGGCACCAAGTATGAGTTCTGGCTCTTTTACTCCAACTCGACAGTCAACGACTGGCTCACCTGGACTGCCTCCATTACCACTGGTGAGCCTCAGCCTCCACCCCCGTCTTCACTGTTTCAACGCCACCCTTTTTAACTACTTCAACATATTTGTTTTTTTTTAAATTTATGTATTTAGTTTGAAAATAAAGAGTTGGTTTTCTTTGTTTCTAGCACCGGACCCTCCGACCAATTTGTCAGTAAATGTACGCAGTGGCAAGGTTGCCCAGGTGTCTTGGAGCCCACCCGCTGTGGGACATTACAACAACTTCAAAGTAAAGGTAGTGAACTTGTCGGAGTCGCCCCATCAGCAGCCCGTGCTACGGTCGGAAGAGGCAGTGAGTCCGTTCACATTGAAAGATCTTATGCCTGGTGCAACGTATCAGCTCCAGCTTTTCACTGTGTATGATGGAAAGGAGAGTGGAGCATACACTTCAAGGAATTTTACCACAAGTAAGCAATATACAAAAATGTTTTTCTAGTGTTGTTAATGTGCTTTGATTAAACACATCTCTTATATTCCAGAACCGAACACTCCCGGTAAATTCATTGTATGGTTCCGTAATGAAACAACATTATTGGTATTGTGGCAGCCACCATATCCTCCAGGTGTCTACCTGCATTACAAGGTTTCAATAGACCCTCCTGATGCTGTTGAAAGTGTTTTGTATGTCGAAAAAGAGGGTGAACCGCCTGGTCCTGCACAGGCAGCATTTAAAGGACTAGTTCCAGGTACTAAAGCTAGATTAGTAATTGTTTTCATTAAACCATTATATTTTTTATTTAAAAATCTAATGATTAATCATATTTTTAGGACGCGCTTATAATATATCTGTGCAGACTGTAAGTGAAGATGAAGTATCTGCTCCCACTACAGCACAGTACAGGACAGTTCCTCTAAGACCTATGAATGTCACTTTTGATAAAAATAGCATTACATCAAATTCCTTTAGGGTTCATTGGGAACCTCCAAAAGGAAACAGGTAACTGTCAATCAAGAGATTTATCAGTCATTTCATTATCATCCCTAAGCTAACTTTTATTTATTTCCTTCAGTGAATTTGACAAGTACCAAGTGTCCATTTCTGTAAGAAGACAGCCACCAGTAACACGAAATCGAGATGAACCAACACAGTGGGAATTTCGCGATGGTTTGGAAGCAGGCAAAACCTATCAAGTCCTTGTGAAAACTGTCTCTGGCAAAGTGACCTCCTGGCCAGCATCAGGAAATGTGACATTAAAACCATTGCCTGTCCAAGACCTACACTCTGCCACAGATGACAAGACGGGGGTAGTTAAGATTACATGGTCTCCTGATAATTCAAGTTACCAGGAGGGCTACAAAATCACTTACCATGAAGTTGAAACATATAATGGTGACAGCAACTCTGTGCTGGTTGACAAAGACCAAACATCACTCTCCTTAGAGTCCTTGTTACCTGGCAGAAATTATTCTGTGACAGTTCAGGCCACAAGTAATGGACTAGATTCAAACCACACAAACATTTATGTCGCCACACGTAAGCTTTTACTAATTTTTGAAAAGTTCACAACTTATTCATGTTGGCTTGTTACATCTGAGCTATATATTTTTCTGTAATTTCAGTTCCATCCTCACCTATCATTGAAGACTTGCGCCCCATTATAAATGGACTTAATATTTCATGGAAATCAGATGTGAATTCAAGGCAAGAAAAATATGAGGTCACCTATGTTAGAAATGATACAGGTAAGGATAACAGCCTCAGTGGTTTGATCAGTTTTGTTCTTTGACATAACATTTGGTTCTGAATTTTCTCCAGGGGCTCGTGTTACCACCTTGACAACAGAATCACGCCTTGTACTTGACAATTTGTACCCTGGAGCTGGGTATGAGGTTGAAGTCTTTGCTGTTAGTCATGGATTACAAAGTGAACCTCATGATTACTTTCAAGCTGTGTGTAAGTTCATTTCTGTATTATTATTATTTTTAAATATTTTAATCCCTCTACCTTTATATTTAACAATAACACTTAGAGTTTTAAAAAAATATTATTGTTTTATATATTTTTGTTAGCGGCAAGGAACTTTTTGTAAGTCCAAATAATGGCAAGTGTTCTTGTGTTAGGAAGAATTTTCAATTTCTAAGGTAAAATTAAGAAACTAAATTATTTTTCCCAAAATGCTATAATTTTTATTTTTGTTTTAGATCCAAATCCACCGAGGAACTTAAGCATTGAGAAAGTTACAAGTAATTCTGTATTAGTGCGTTGGGAAGCCCCAAAAGACTCTATATTTTCTGAATATTCAATCAGGTAAATTCAAAACAAATCTGACTGTATACAGACTGTTTTTAACTCGAAATTTCACTGAATATCCCCCAATATTTCAGGTACCGCACTGAAGAAGATGAGAGATGGGTAAAACTACCTGCAGTACGGGAAACAGAGGCCGAAGTTACAGATATGACCCCAGGAGAAAAGTATATGGTTCAGGTTAATACTGTTAGTTTCGGAGTGGAAAGCAATGCACCTCAAGAAGTCAACCACACAGTTCGTATGTATCAGACACATTTATTTAATTTTACACTCTCTTTATAATTTAAAAGTGCAAAGTGTAATCAACCTACCATGTGATTTCAGGTCCAAATCCAGTCTCTAATATTGCCCGTTTGATTGATTCTAACAATGTGACTTTAGAATTTCCTCGTCCAGAAGGTCGCATAGAGTATTATATTATTATGTAAGGATAACCAATCAGTCTGGGTACCATAAAATTTGTCTGCTAAGCTCTTACATGTTACTAGAATTTATTACTACTGTAATGTTACCAGGTGGCAAGCTGAAGATGGAGGTGTTGACCCTACCCCAAAATCTCGTAACGTCAATGACACTGGTGATGATGAAGGTGTTATGGTTAGAATTCTGATCTCTGATCTAATGCCGGGAGTAAAATATGCAATGGAAATACAGACTGTCAGCTATAATTTGCATTCAGGGACTACTAAACTGTCAGCCAGAACCAGTAGGTTACTTAATTCAATTGGACACATGTCAGAGAGAACAAGCATTTCATTAATATTTTGCTCTTTTTTCCTTTCTTTTTAGTGCCATTAATTCAATCTGAGGTCCTAGTGGTGAGCAATTTGCAGGAGACTGGTCAATTAACTCTCCGTTACACAAGAACACCTCAGACTTCTTCTCACTTTGACCGGTATAGATTCCGGTTGTCAGATCCATCCATTCCAGATCGCGAAAAGCTTGCAAATGATACTGAATCATCCAAAGTAATATTCACAGGACTTGTGCCTGGCAGGCTGTACAATATCACTGTCTGGACTGTTTCTGATGGAGTTGCCAGTTTACCTCTTCAGAGACAAGACCGAATGTGTAAGTTATCCACATAACTGCTGTTTTTCAATTTTTTTAAAAATACCCCACATGTAATACATTTTTACTAATTGTATCATTCTCCTTCCTTTTCTTTAGACCCTGAACCAATTAATGGAATTAATGCATCGCAGATAACAGACACAGAGATTACCCTGACTTGGGAACCACCAAGAGGAGAATTTAATGCCTTTGAGGTGTGTGTGATTGTATTTCTGTAGTTCAGGTGGTGAGATAACAATGTTATCAATAGGCATATTACTAAAATGTGATAAACTTTTATTTTGAAATGAATACAGGTACAATATTTAAATACAGAAGGGCTGTTAATTCAGAATTTAACATTAGGAAACTCTATTACCATTAGTGAACTGAAACCTCACAGGAATTACACTTTTACCGTAGTTGTGAGATCTGGCACTGAGTCTTCTGTTTTAAGAAGGTCTCTTCCTGTGTCTGCCATTTTCCAGACACATGAATCTGTGCCAGGAAAGGTATGTGCATAGTAAATATTTTCTGTAACATTCACTCCTTTCTAATTTTGAGTATCCTTAAACATCTGTTTTTATTCACTTTTTAGGTAGAAAAGTTTTTCCCTGTTGACATCTTACCAGGGGATATATCATTTGAATGGGCTTTGCCCAGTAATCAGCAGAATGGCATTATCCGAAAGTTTACTATTACATATGGATTAGATGTAAGTTTTTTCTTCAAATACTATTGTATATTGCTTCAACTTATCAGTTTGCTATGGTCTTTTTATGTGTTTGTATTAGGCCTTTAACAGCTCATAATTATTTTTCTAGGGTTCTACTCACACCCAAGTAAGAGACTTCAACCCTTGGGAAATTCATGGCACTATCAAAGGTCTCTTCCCTGGAAAAACTTATGTTTTTAGAATCCAAGCAGAAACAAGAGTTGGTTATGGACCTGAAGCTGTATGGAAACAAAAAATGCCTATTTTACCTCCTCCCAAAACTTCGGGAACTTTGGTTCCCACTGAAGTATGCCGTAGCACCACTTCTATTCAAATTCGATTCAGGAAAAATTATTTTTCTGATGCCAATGGCGTGGTAACATCTTATACTATTATTGTTGCTGAAGATGACACAAAGAACTCATCTGGGCTTGAAATGCCAAGCTGGAAGGATGTTCAAGCATACAGTATTTGGCCACCCTACCAAGTTATGGATCCCTATTATCCCTTTAAAAACTCAACAATTGAAGACTTTACTATTGGTTCAATGAATTGTGACAAAACTCGACCTGGGTATTGCAATGGTCCTCTCAAGTCAGGTTCAACGTATCGTGTCAAGGTTCGAGCATTTACTGCTCCAGATAAGTTCACAGATACACACTACTCCTTCCCAATCCAAACAGGTTTGTTATTCTTTCAACCTACCTAAACAGTTTATTTGTTTACTAGTGAGTTTACAGAGCTCTAAGACCTATCTTTACTTACAGACCAAGATAACACTCCAATCTTCATTGGAGTTGGTGTTCCAGCTGCCTTAGTTGTCTTACTGTTAATAACAATTCTCTTACTTCGGCGGAGAAGGTCTGCTCACAAGAAAGCAACTGACACACGCAACAATGACAATATGTCATTACCAGACAGTGTCATTGTGACAAGGTAAAATTATCTATTGAAAAATTTGTGAATGACTCAAAGTTAATGTTTTGTGTAATATTAATATTATTTTTTTCCATCAATCTAGTCGAGCAATACGCCTGGAGAACTTTGCAGACCATTACCGCCTCATGTCCGCAGACTCAGACTTCCGTTTCTCTGAAGAGTTTGAAGAATTGAAACACGTAGGTCGTGAGCAAAGTTGTTCAGCTGCTGATCTTCCTTGCAATCGTCCAAAGAATCGTTTTACAAATATTTTGCCATACGATCACTCAAGGGTCAAGCTTCAACCTGTAGATGATGAGGAAGGATCAGATTACATTAATGCAAATTATGTACCTGTAAGTAGCTACCAATTTTTACAATTTCTCACCCTTTTTCTCCTGTTTAATGTTAATCAATAATTATTGGTTTTAAATGTTTCTAGGGACACAATTCTCCTCGAGAGTTTATAGTCACTCAAGGACCCCTACATTCTACAAGAGATGACTTCTGGAGAATGTGCTGGGAGTCTAATTCACGTGCCATTGTAATGTTAACTCGATGCATTGAGAAGGGGAGAGAAAAGTGTGATCATTACTGGCCTTATGACACACTTCCTGTGTACTATGGTGACATTTGTGTTACCATTCTAAATGACAGTCACTACCCTGACTGGACCATTACTGAGTTTATCATGTGTAGAGTGAGTTTCAAGAGTTTCAATTCCAACAGATTTTTGGTGATGAACATAATTTACTAATACCATTTTCTCACAGGGAGAGCAATCTCGTGTAATGAGACACTTCCACTTTACAACCTGGCCAGATTTTGGTGTGCCCAATCCTCCTCAAACTTTAGTTAGATTTGTGCGAGCTTTTAGAGACAGAGTTGGGCCTGACCAGCGGCCAATTGTTGTGCATTGCAGGTGACCTATATCTATTTATCTATTATTTATTTTACTTTGTTGAAAGCAATCCATAAATTTAATGAAAATTGTTTGATTTGCAGTGCGGGTGTTGGGCGCTCTGGTACTTTCATAGCTTTGGATAGAATTCTCCAAAGTTTGTCACATTCTGACTGTGTAGACATTTTTGGCATTGTCTGGCAAATGCGTAAGGAGAGAGTCTGGATGGTTCAAACTGAGCAGCAGTACATTTGTATACATCAGTGTCTGCTAGCTGTGCTGGAAGGAAATGAAGGTGGAGGTGGCCCTGGCTCCACACAGCGAGAGGCTCATCACAACCAAGGCTTTGAAGGTAAATGTTTTACCCCAATTGAAAGGTCTATTGATATCTTATTTCATGTTCCCCAGAAAAACCTGAGAGAACAATGCACACTTGGACAGGTTTTAGTCACCCTGCCAACTATCAATCTAGTGAACATATACCTGTCTATTTTAGTGAACTCTAGTATGGTTTTTGCAACATTTGTTGGCATGAGGTTTTCATTTAACATATGTGTTTGGAGTTGGGTTTCTAGCATTGTTGTACATACTCCCCCTGTCCTGGTGAAGGTATTTTCTGAATAAATTTTGGGCTTCTCTGTCTTGTTTCAATATTCTTCCCCGATGGTTCTTGGACTACAGAACAAAGTTTAATAAGTGCCTTTGTCTCTAAGTTCTCAATTGTGGCCTGATCTCCTAAATATCTCTTCTTTTCTTTTCAATTTTATTTTTAATTTCTCTGCACTTAGTTATTTTTTGCCTCACAATCCTGGTGTCCTTTTTTTATGCTTTGAAGTACAATTCATTTAATTTAAGTTTTATGGATTGCTTCAACATAACTAATCGTGCCAGAGGAGAATATTTTTGGCAACAGTGCTTCTAATTAATCAGTCTTAAAAGAAAAACAGGAAAGGTTATCTAATACTGGAATTCAGCCCCACATGTGTTTTAGAAGAG
Organism: Frankliniella intonsa; assembly: GCA_033675135.1. Classification (NCBI taxonomy): domain Eukaryota; kingdom Metazoa; phylum Arthropoda; class Insecta; order Thysanoptera; family Thripidae; genus Frankliniella; species Frankliniella intonsa. The sequence continues at coordinate 11,826,705 of CM066255.1, read as the reverse complement.
GGAGGTTGTATTATGAATGTTGTCAGCATACTTTTTTCATATATAGAATGGTGGAATGGAGTTCGTTGCGCTCTTCGTTCTGTTGCTGCATCTGTCCGCTGTGCCATGTCCTCTAAGTCATCTGATAGCTCTTCTGGTGCCACCCCATCTAAGGGCGAGAGTGAAAAATGAAAATGGTGTGATATCTGGTAAAACAGGCTTATGCCTCTTGCCTGCTCTTATTAAATGTTTAGTGTCAGTTTTTTTTTTCTTCTTTTTAATTTTGTTGGCTTGTGCCATCTTAGTTTTGCTGAGCTTGTTGTACATTTTAGGTATAGTTAGAACTCTACCTGAACACTCAGGAGTTGTTTTTACAAACAGCCTGTAAATATGATGTGGTGTTCCTCTTTAGTTGTTTGTTGTGCATGGTTTTCTTCTCTTCTCATGTGTTACATTATTGTCACTCTACTTAATTCAAACATAGAAAACGTTAATCTAAAATTTTGTGTCTTTGATTTTTCCCTTTTTTTGAAGAGGATAAGGTTTTAGCATCCTTTTTATTTTTATTTTTTTATTTTTTTAAATCTTGTAATCTAGTAATCTGATGTTTCTATCTAAATGCATGGCTGCTTTCAGTTCATTTTCTGCATGCTGTTTCTCCTGTCTGCTTACAATTGTGTTGTTTTATGAATAACGATCATATACAATATTAGTGTGTTCCTTAGAGGTGAAGCTCCTACCTGATCTCTACTAAATGGATTGATTTTTTTCTTTTTCCCTTTCAGATGATGAAGGCATCGCTGAATCTGGCATGTGAGATTCAGTTTGAATCTCAGAACATGTAAATCAACCTCGCTCCAGTCATCAATTGTGCCCTAAATTTTAATTTTAGTTAGTGACTATAAAAATGTATTAAATAGCACAAGGAATACAAACATGAAGCATGGCAGCAAAACAAATTATTGTTGACTTTTAAAATAGAATGTACTGGGCCGTCTGCCATGCTTTTGGCACATCAGCCTCTTTAAATGTGCTATAACTGTTTTTACCTTAAGATATTACTTTGTATCCTGACCGATGTATGTTGTATTTCAAGACTTTTCTCTTGCAAAACTCGTGCATTTATTCAAGAAGATAGGATGAATTGTCAATAAGATATATTGATGATGTTAGATAAATTTTATTGTGATAGATTTTCAATTCTAGTTTATTATATTTTATGTTTTCAAAACAACTTTTTTAAAGATTATATAATAACTGTTTTAAAAACTACAAGGATATGCTTGAGTTGATCTGCTTATGTGATAATGCCATCACTTTAAGATGTGTACAAAACATATACATGCAATGTATTAGGTCTAATCTTCAGAGGTCCTAGCCTAGTATGATGCATTTGTGTTAAATTATTTCTCAAAGAAATATCTGCTGTCATACGTTGCATTTATGTTAGCAATTCACGCAATTCTTTTGTATGTTCAGCCTTTTTCTTTTTCTCTTATGACAGTTTCTGTTGAGATACAGTATTTCATTTAGCTTAGGACTACATCATTAGAAGGTGTGAGTACCACATTTGGCTAAACTATCTGCCAGATATTTTTGTTTTCTTCTTCTTTCTTAACTAATACTCTTGAATCTCTTCTCATGACTAATTGGAGGTAGCACAGTCTCTATCATCTACCCCTTCACCCCCCCCCCCCCCCTTTTTTTTTTTTTTTTAATTGCTCTCAAGCTTAACTTTTATACTTTGAACTTGGGGGAACAGTGCCCTTGTGAATATTTGTAAAGCATTGTGATAATAATTTTAAGATACATGTATGCAATTAGTGTTTTGTACAACGCTCAGTCAACTCTTTTCCCCATTTATAAAAGAATAATTAATTAATTAATTTTTTCTCTCTTTTCTCACAGCATAAGCTGTGTATGTATGAATAGGAGATATACTTTATTCCATAGCTCCACTAAGCTTTAAGAGTAATGAAATTTTTTACATGGAGGGACACACCATGAAAATTACATTATCCCTTTTTTTTAAATATGCTTGATTGTAAACTGTCGTGATTTTGTAAATGTAATTCTGGTGTATGTACTTACTTCAAGACAATACAAATCTATCTATATGAGGAACCATTTTAATTATTGTTAGTGTGCCAGATTTTAGCATAAATGGTTACCATTTTAGACATAACTGCTTTCCTCAAGCACAGTTCTTGTTGCTAATTATGTTTAAGATATGTGTATTGGCGTCTTGGCTGCTTCATTTCTTAAACATGTTATGCATTGAGATAAATGCATTTACCTCATACTGCCCGAATGTCATGGGAGGTAGTTTTATTAAATTCTATCTATTATGAAGTTGTGAACCAATTGTACAGTATTTTATGTGTTTTTTGTTTCTTTTAATTTTCTCCCCCAGGCAGCGTCACATCTTTCTTTATCAATTTTTTTTTTTTTTTTTTTGTTTGTGACAATACTTGTTTCCTTTTTATTGTTGTGTGCATTCTTTTATGTGAATGCTTTTGACATTATAGGGACCAATCAGAACCATTGCAGTATGATTGTAGTCTGATTTAAATGAAGTCACATGTTTATGTTAACAAGAATAGTCTATCAAATTTTTAAATTCTTATTTCTAAGAGCTTTTTGATCAAGAAATATTATGGTACAGCCTATACCTGTAGTAGATTCCGTCCATATTTGCATTATGTATTTCTGTGACTCGCTTCTTCATGTTCAGCATTAACATTCAGTTTGGGGACTTGATGTCACCTACTTGATAACACAAAAATCTGACTGAAATTTGAGATTTTGAAATACACTAGTAACTGATCATGTTCTGCTCTTTACTGTCCCCCAAACATCACATTGTGACCTCCTCACTTAATTAAAACACAACAGAACTTTGTTCAATAAACTATTAAACAACAAAAGTATGCTATCAATCTACTACAAAATGCAATAGTTTGACTTTTCTTCAAAATGTGGTCATATTATCAATTGATCATAGACTGTCAAAACTACCAGAGACCATGCTGAGCATAGAACTGTTGAGCTTTGCTTCAACCCCTCTTGATTCTTTATGCAGTAAAGGGACGGGGCCCACACTTTCTATGCAACCATCAGTTTGGCTACCGAAGTCAGCTAACAACTTTTCTCTAGACTTTGTTACACTATAAAGATGCCCCTGCACGCCATCCTGCAGATCCTGTGGAATTCAAATCAAAAGCTCAAAATCATGTGTATATCTCTCCAGTTGCACTCAACGCTCCACGAGGCTCACTGGAGCAGTACCTTGACCTGGAAGTCCTCGCCGGTGAGCGCGGGGGCCGCGGCGGGGGCGTGCCCGGCGTGGATTGCCTGGCTGAGCGGCCTCCTGGTCCGCTGGACTGCGGGGGGCCCCCGCGAGGGCCGCAGCGCCCTGGGCCCCAGGCGGGGGCTGACGCCGCCCACCACGGACTCCGCCGCCCCCGCGTCACCCTCGGCCCCCCAGGAGCCGCTCTCGCCCTGCCGCAGCCACCGCGCCAGGCAGCGGGGCAGCGCACCCCGCGGCGCCTGCAGGCCAGAGACGGGGGACTCGCAGTGTTGCCAGGAAAGTAGGCAAAACACCGCCAAGACACAATGGGTGCGACAGGGACGGAGGTGCGGGAGAAGTCTTACCGCCTTGTTGGTCTGGCGCGGCTTGAAGCGGTGCAGGTGCAGCGCGCGGTCGTGGTCCCTGGCCGGCGCCTCCAACTTGCTTTTCTTTGCAGCGCCACTTCCTGACGGTATAAATCGTGTGGAAAAGGAGGTCGACGACTCCTAGCTTCCCCCCCGGTATTCCAAGCACCCATCTGATATACCTCGCGCTCTCCTGACGGGCTCGCCGTCCGACACCGCCTGACTCGTCCTGGATCTGGAGAACAGCCTGGACAGCAGCCCGGATGGCCTCGGAGCCGGTGGGGACAACTCCTCGTCGGCGTCGTCGTGAACCTCCTCGACAGTTACTTCCCGGCTGGTGGTGCCCGGAGCGCGCACGGTGTCCTCCACCTCCTCCACGAGGTAGCTCACCACTGGGTCATCGGCGTCCCCATCCAGTCTCACCTGAGAGACCAGGAGTGTGTATGTCGACACGAGCACTTTCCTCAACCCGCCACGCACACCCGGGGAGGGGTTCCTCCGCGCGTACCTCCTCCAGGGTCGCCTCCAGCTCGTCGATGGTTTGGGGATCGACCTCAACCACGCGTTCCTCGTCTTCAGAGTCCCCCGCCTCCGCCTCCTCCTGCTGCTGCTGGTGCTGCTGCTGGAAGGTCGGCGGTGAGCAGGGCGCCGTTTCAGTCCGCGTCCTGCTGGTCCTTCCCTGGAGGATTAGAAGCAGTTAGGATGAGCGGATTAAAGGGCGGCAAAAATACTGGCCCCTAGGCCTCGGCCTCAGGCTGCCGCTATAGCTCCTCTCCATGCCCGTTGCCTAGCAGGCAGGCGGCGATACCGTCAGCAGCACACAGGTAACTTTACTGTCAGCCCTCTCGGCCTCGGCCTCACCAGGAGTCGACTCCAGACCCGGCCGAGGGTGGAGCCGCCCCCAGCCCCAGCCGCGTCGGCCGGCTGCTGCTGGCCGCTGCCAGGCCTGCCCAGTGTCGGCGTCCCGGACCCCCCTGGGGTCGCGTCCGGGCTGGGCGTGCTGCCGCCGCTGTAGGACTCGTCCAGCAGCGCCATGTCCTTGAGGGTGGAGTACAGCGCGGACCCGGGGGCTGCGACAGGATAGCGACGCGGATGTACACGCAGAGGAACACTCACAAGATGAGCCAATGCGTGTTGCCTGTGTTGCCAGAAAAGTAGGCAAGACGTAGCCCATACACATCGGAGAAAAGCGGGCTGCGTCTGCGCCTGCCTACTGTACTAGGCAACACCTTTGCACAGGCGCGTGTATGTTGCCTAGTAGGCAGTCGCAGATGCAGCCCGCCCGCCGGCTAGTTATTGCCTACTTTTCTGGCAACACTGCTGGAAATAGAGTTAGACTGCCTCGCTCGCACTCGAGTCTCCCTTCGCTCACCCATCTCCACGCCCACCCCCAGCCCGTGCTGGTGCTCCTCCGAGGGGCTGTGCTCGGGCGTGTTGTCCGGGGTAGGCGCCCTGCGAGAGAGTTCGTCCTCCTCGTCGTCAAGCACGGCGTCCTCGTCGACCTCGTCGTACTGGCTGGACTTGTGCTCCGGCCAAGCCACCTGCGTGGGCAGCTTTGGCTCGGGCGGGACCAGCGGAGGCAGGCTGACCACGGACACGTTGTTGATGCTCAGCTTGGACCTCGGCAGCGGGGCGCTGAGCGCGGGCGGGCATGCCTCCTCCACCGTCTGTGAGCACTTGGAGCTCTGTGCGGCGTGCATCAGGCGCGAGCTGCCGGAGCACTGGGGGTCCTGGAGGAGCCCGTCGAGGGGCGCGGCCAGCACCTGCTCGTCCAGTGCGTCGAGCAGCCCCACGTCCTCGTCATCGCTGTCCTCGGACGGCGCCCAGTCCAGGTAGCAGTAGGACACGGGGGATGGTGTCGCGGGCTGCCACGCGGCCTGCGGGCCGGGGGCGGGGGCGGGGCCAGGGGTGGGGTCGGGGCGGCACCATGAGCCGAGGGCGGCCGTCTCCTGCAGATGGACAGGGGTCGTAGACTGAGTCACCCGGGAGTTGCGGGCGTAGCTTAGAGAACCACGCCCACGGGGTTACCTTTACCTCGTCGGTGATTTCGATGACGTCCCCCACCTCGAGGTCGCCCATCCCCATGCGCTCGAAGCACACCGAGTACTCCCCATCCTGCGGGCAAAACGGACCAGCTGCTTGACACCGTCCCTCTTACCCAGTGAGAAATTGGATATCGGTACGATATCAGATATCGGAAATGTGTCAGTTTCAGCAGAACCCTAGTATCTGACGCAAAAACGCACAAATTTCCGATGTCTGATATCGTTCCGATATCAGTCTGATATTACATTTCTCGCTGGGACAGTACATCTCGTCCAGCGCTAGTCCTGGTTTCGGTACCTTGACGTCGCTGAGGGCAGTTCGATGCACGCTCCTCTCGCCGGCGCCCTCGACGACCTGCACGTTGACCTGCGGCACGGCATGGAGGTCGACGAGGTGCTCCGAGTCCATGGTGAGACTTTTCGGCTCGCGAGAGTCACCGTTGTTTACAAAATGGCTCGGCCACGGAGCGCATGCGGCGAGACGCCTAGGAACGGGGGACGCAACAATGCAAGGGGTAGTTAACAGGCTCCGTCCCGTGCAGCGGGCATAAGCACCAGTGTGGTTCTGCTCTCCGGGTTTTCACGCGAATAAATAAACATACTTCACACACTTTGCACTGTATCACAAGAAAACATTTTACGACTTTTCGTTAGGAGCTTTATTTTGGCTGAGCTTAATTTTCTTTTCTTGTTTCTATAAATGTACTTCGGCGAAGCGTTTCGAAAAGTTCCCGCGTTTCAATCGTGTGAATGAAATGTAGTCTCAGGTTGACCAAACTCCGTTGATTCCGTTTCACGTTACATGTTGAGCTGAAAATGGAAGATTAGTTTTTAGCGCCTCCCTAAAACACCTAATCATACGCTTCTCTGACGTTCACTGCGTCTTATATGTTTCGAACAATGAAATTCGTACGTGCTATCCACAACAGGTTGTCGGAAAGTGTTTCTGTAGTTGGCAATGAAACTACTTGTCCCACTGGGCACTTTTGGTCAGGTTATTTGATTGAAGTTTTCTTCGGAGGCATCGACCTGAGTGAATATCTACGTACATATTTTAAATAAATAAAAATTCATGATTTGCGTCACAGTTTTGTCATATTTGTGTTGTGCCTTGACCTTCTCTTAGGTCGACCGTGTAAAACACAGAGGGCGCCACTTGTGGCATCTGGCGCATCTGGCGGATCTCGCTATAGCATTTAAGGAACAGTCCCCGGGAATTTTCTTCTCGTTCTTCTTTCAAATCAGAACTGCTTCTGGCGTGGCAGTTCCTTTCCCAGGGAGGACGCCATTGTTGGCGTTTGTAGAATTTACTTGCTAAGGAACATCCAACAACATCCAAGATGGTACGTTTATTAAATATTTGATTTGGGCACTGTTTTGTACATTAGAATGTCGGCTTTCCACCGATACTATATTCGTATACAGTTACTCCCAGAATTATTAGAAAAATTTATGTGTTTAATTGCACAACGGCCCGCAACATGTGAACGGCCGATACTCCTAGTACCTCATGTTTTCCAATTTGTTGTTTATCGAGGGGGTCGATTTTATTACGGGAGGCCAATATTAACTTTAAATCATTACAATTGCGCTTGGCGTCTGTCTGTAATTGATCCAAATCGCACAGTTTAGGTTTTGGTTGTGGTTATGTTGTGCATCAAAGGCGCGCTACGTCGCCGTGTCCAACCGGCAACCGCGTTAAAATGGAACATTCTCCGGCCACTAGCGTGCATTCAATTTATCCGGGCATATTTTTGATTCTTTTATTTCATTCTGACTTGCGTACTTCCTCTTAGTTCGATAGTCGGCTTTTGGCTAGTTTGTTCGGACTTCGTTATACTCCTTATTTACGGTCCCGATTTCCCGTCCTGGCCGTCATTTGTGTGTGTGTGTGCCAGTAAAATCTATCTAGGCAGCCGTCACAACCCTTAACCATGTTGGTAAATTGCACCATATTGCAAGCCTGCTGTGTACTGAGGATGTGGAGTGATAGTGATGTCAATAGTACAGTGCCCTCAAGCCACAAACTTTGGGCTTCTTGATCTTTTCTGAAGGATGGTATGTTTCGGGCTATTGATTCATTATGAAAAAAAAGATACTTGTTGAATTCTCCCAATTGTTCACATGTCCAAAATGAAAGTGCAGATGTCTGGTGGTTAACGTTATATGTTCATGTACTAACATATGGGTTTATTTTCACAGGTGAACTTCACCGTAGACGAGATCCGGGGGATGATGGACAAGAAGAAGAACATCCGTAACATGTCCGTCATTGCTCACGTAGATCACGGCAAGTCAACTCTCACAGACTCCCTTGTATCCAAGGCTGGTATCATTGCTGGTGCCAAGGCTGGTGAAACCCGTTTCACTGACACCCGCAAGGATGAACAGGATCGTTGCATTACCATTAAGTCAACGTAAGTGTAAACTGTAGCTTCAACAGTCGGACTTAAAATTATGTGGCCTAATTTGTCAATTTCTTGTTTAGTGCCATCTCTATGTTCTTCGAGCTTCAAGAGAAGGATCTTGTTTTCATCACCAACCCCGACCAGCGTGATAAGGCTGAGAAGGGTTTCTTGATCAACCTGATCGATTCTCCTGGACACGTCGATTTCTCCAGTGAGGTCACTGCTGCCCTCCGTGTCACTGATGGTGCCCTTGTCGTCGTCGATTGCGTGTCTGGTAAGTTTAAAAAGCTTCAACTTTTAATATTTGACATTTTGGACAGCTGTTAAATTCTCTTATTTTCTCAGGTGTGTGTGTCCAGACCGAGACTGTGCTGCGTCAGGCTATTGCTGAGCGTATCAAGCCTGTCCTGTTCATGAACAAGATGGACCGTGCTCTCCTTGAGCTGCAGCTGGACTCTGAGGACCTTTACCAGACTTTCCAGCGTATTGTTGAAAACGTCAACGTTATCATTGCCACCTACAGTGACGATTCTGGCCCCATGGGTGAAGTGCGAGTAAGTGTCCTGTCTAGTTTTTTTTTGTACTTCCACTTTGCCTAACATTGAGACATGTTTCATGTCTCCTACAGCTTGTGGATAGAGAAACAGTTCTTTGTTTAGTTGCTTGAATTGTTCATGGGACTGAATAGGGGAACTTACATTGCCTATCTTTTTCATCTCAATGCTACCCATGGCACCTACATTTCTAACTTTAATTTCCTTTCTTTAAAGGTTGACCCCAGCAAGGGTAGTGTTGGTTTTGGATCTGGTCTTCACGGCTGGGCCTTCACCCTTAAGCAGTTTGCTGAGATGTACGCTGAGAAGTTCAAGATTGATGTTGTCAAGCTCATGAACAGGCTCTGGGGTGAGAACTTCTTCAATGCCAAGACCAAGAAGTGGTCCAAGCAGAAGGAAGACGACAACAAACGTTCTTTCTGCATGTACATCCTGGACCCCATCTACAAGATCTTCGAATGCATCATGAACTACAAGAAGGAAGAGACTGCTCAGCTCCTCACCAAGATGGGCATTGAGCTGAAGCACGAAGATCAGGACAAGGACGGCAAGCAGCTCCTGAAGGTTGTCATGCGTACTTGGCTGCCAGCTGGTGAGGCTCTACTTCAGATGATTGCCATCCACCTTCCCTCCCCCGTTGTCGCCCAGAAGTACCGTATGGAGATGTTGTATGAAGGACCTCAGGATGATGAGGCTGCTATTGGTATCAAGAACTGCGACCCCAACGCTCCTCTTATGATGTACGTATCCAAGATGGTCCCCACCTCTGACAAGGGTCGTTTCTATGCTTTCGGCCGTGTCTTCTCTGGCAAGGTCGCTACTGGTCAGAAGGCCCGCATCATGGGACCCAACTTCACCCCTGGCAAGAAGGAAGATTTGTATGAGAAGGCCATCCAGAGAACCATCCTCATGATGGGACGTTACGTTGAAGCCATTGAAGATGTACCCTCTGGTAACATTTGCGGTCTGGTTGGTGTTGATCAGTTCCTTGTCAAGACTGGTACCATCACTACCTTCAAGGATGCCCACAACATGAAGGTCATGAAGTTCAGCGTCTCCCCCGTCGTGCGTGTCGCTGTCGAGCCCAAGAACCCTGCTGATCTGCCCAAGCTTGTGGAAGGTCTTAAGCGTCTTGCCAAGTCCGATCCTATGGTGCAGTGCATCATTGAAGAGTCTGGTGAGCACATCATTGCTGGTGCTGGAGAGCTCCATCTTGAAATCTGTCTGAAGGATCTGGAAGAGGACCACGCTTGCATTCCCATCAAGAAGTCTGACCCTGTTGTCTCCTACCGTGAAACTGTTTCTGAGGAATCTGACCAGATGTGTCTGTCCAAGTCTCCCAACAAGCACAACCGTCTCTTCATGAAGGCTGTGCCTATGCCTGATGGTCTGGCTGAGGACATTGACAACGGTGAAGTCAACCCCCGTGATGAGTTCAAGGCTCGTGCTCGTTACCTTGGTGAGAAGTACGACTACGATGTCACTGAGGCCCGTAAGATCTGGTGCTTTGGTCCCGATGGCACTGGCCCCAACATGCTCATTGATTGCACCAAGGGAGTTCAGTACCTGAATGAAATCAAGGACTCTGTTGTTGCCGGTTTCCAGTGGGCCACCAAGGAGGTAAGACCTGTCATAGTGAACAATACTTACTTGTGAGCACTTAATGATGATAATTATCACAGACCTGTTCTGAATCATTTTGAGGATTTGTTTTCACCTGATGTGCTCAAACATGTAATGAGTCAAACAGCAAAATGTTAGGAATAAAATTAATACAATTTGTTCTGTTCTTTCCCAGGGTGTGCTCTCTGAGGAGAACATGCGTGCCGTCAGGTTCAACATCTATGATGTCACTCTTCACACTGACGCCATCCACAGAGGTGGTGGCCAGATCATTCCCACCACCCGTCGTTGCCTGTACGCCTCCCAGCTCACTGCTGCCCCCAGACTTATGGAACCCGTCTACCTGTGTGAAATTCAGTGCCCTGAGGTTGCTGTTGGTGGTATCTACGGTGTCCTCAACCGCAGGAGAGGACACGTCTTTGAAGAAATGCAAGTTGCTGGTACCCCTATGTTCGTCGTCAAGGCTTACCTGCCCGTCAACGAATCCTTCGGTTAGTATCATTTACCTTATTTTCTTTGGGCTCAAAGGGTCTCTTGCACTTTTTATGATGAATGTTCTAATCTGGAACTCAAGTTAGGAAGAAACCAGAACGGCCATCTGAGAAAGCTGCAATTGATATGTTTGGGGATCTTTTAACCAAATGATGATAATTTATCACAGACCTGTTCTGAAAGATTTGAGGAAAGTCATGATATCTGATAATGGTTACTATGTAAACTTTTCCTTTTTGTGATTGTTCTACTCTCGAACTCATGTTCTGAAGAAACCAGAACAGCCATCTGAGAAAGCTGCAATTGATGTTTGGGGATTTTTTAACCAAATGATGATAATTTATCACAGACCTGTTCTGAAAGATTTGAGGAAGTTAATGATATCTGATAATGGTTACTATGTAAACTTTTCCTTTTTGTGATGATTGTTCTACTCTTGAACTCATGTTCTGAAGAAACCAGAACGGCCATCTGAAAAAGGGGTCATTTTATTATCTTGTGATGAATGTTCTGTTCTTTAACCAAGTGTTATGAAGATACTTAGAACGGCCATCTGAAGATTGTCTACTGCAACTCAAATTAAACCACCACAGCTTGTATGAATGTTAAACAATCATTTTTAATCCCACAGGTTTCACTGCTGATCTCCGATCAAATACTGGTGGTCAGGCCTTCCCTCAGTGTGTATTCGACCACTGGCAGATCCTCCCTGGTGACCCAACTGACCAGGGCACCAAGCCTTTCACCGTTGTCCAGGTGGGTTTTACTGATTTTATATTTACAATATATCATTTATATGATGATTACCACAGACCTGTTCTGATTGTCAGTGAGGTCGAAGTGAGGTCTCTGACTCCTATGCCTATTGGGTTTGTCTGTTCAAATTTCCTCTGAATCTAATACTTTTTATTTATTTTTTTTATCACAGGACATCCGTAAAAGGAAAGGTCTTAAGGAAGGCCTGCCTGACCTTCAATCGTACCTTGACAAGCTGTAAATGTATGTTTTTGTTAGGTGTAAGAAAATTGAAAAACTTCTCGAATTACATTTACCGGAATGATTTCTTTTGGAATTTTTTAATGATATTTTACAGTTAAGTAATCCCAATGGATGGTATTTTTTTTCTATTGTGGTTTTATTTGTTAACACTTTTGTGATTTGCCATGCTAGAGGATTGCTGTAACAAAGACCGTACGTAAGAATGATATTGTGACTATTAAACGTCGGGAGCCAAATCTTCTTGTATTTATTCCTCTCCTTTGCAAGACTCACGCCTCACATGATGTGTAAATTATGATCAGGAAAACATAAAGTAAAGCGAGTGGTGGAGGTTATTTTATTGTCAATTTTTTTCCTTTTTTTTTTTGTTTTTGTTTATTTACAAAGTCATTCTACCTGTCGCCTCCCTTGCAACACCGCTCGTGCACCTCTATCCTGTCGGGGCTGAACTTGCGATTGCAGTGACAGCAGGGTATGAGCTGCGAGAGATGGGCTTGCCACGCGGCTTCTGCTGTTGCGTCCATGTCCACTTTGCCAGTATCTGAAAACAGAGTAAATGTCAGAGGTCGAAAGGCAGTGTCAGCTGAGTTGGCAATGGTAGTCAGCAAATTAAGTCGGGTTATCCGATCATGTAAAAGCATGAGTCGACAGTCCCTCCCCACCACCTGTTAATGCAGCGGCTCTACTCCCCGTCCGGTAGTCGTGGGGTAGTGCGTCCGCGGGACTAGAGGCAACTAACCGAGGCGGGGTGGGGCGGGACCCTTGGGGCTTAGCGTCTAGGCTGGCCGGCGGCGCATGCGCGCTCGTGGGTCAGGATCCGGTCGGGGAAGAACCGTCGGCCGCAGGTCCTGCAGGGAACGAGGGACTCGGTGTGATTGGCCCAAATGCGGTCGAAGGTCCCCCAGTAGTCCACGTCGCCGTCCTCTGCAAGCGGCCGTGAGCGTCTGTAGAGGTGAGCTAGACTGGCCTGCCCCCGCAAGTCCAACGCCTAGTGGAGACTAGAATAAAACTGGAGGGTGTATTATTTTGGTCGGCTTTCTGCGCCGTTCTATATTGCGAGCCTGGCGGCGGGGGTGAACCGGGCGCGGCCGCGCTATCTGACGATCTCCTCTGCAACCTGTAACCTTTCCCCGCTGCCCTGCCGTTCTGGCTGATCGATGCTTTTGCCCGGCCTTTCAGCGTCAGCGCGAAGGGTATAAATAAAGACTACAAGGCTCCACGACTCGGAATGCGAGTACGAGTTCGCTGTTAGCTTCCTCGTCGTCAGCCTGGGGAGCGGCCGGGTAGGCGACCCGCTCAACTCCTGCGCCGCCTCACCCCAAGGCTGCCTACCCTGCCGGGCGCTCCGCCCTCTGCCGCACCGCTTTGCGTCGGCTGGCCCGTTTGGGGCCATCGGAAAAAAAACGGTGCTTTATGAAGGGTGGTGATTTTTTTTCTGGAAGACTAGAGACTACCCTGTGTCTTCTAGAATAGTGATAACGTGAGCTAATTAAGTTGGAGCTAATGTGGCACTTAGTAACATTAAAAGTAATTCTAGAAGGAATAAGGTGAAGTAGGCAGAGGACTGCTACGCAAGAAACTTTTTAAGGGTGAAAAGTGGGAGAAAGTAGTTAAATGAAATTGCTAAATCGCTAGCTATCACACTCAGATACTTGAGTGTAAGAAGTTGAAAGAAAAGATCTACGAATACGTTTTGCAAGTATAGGATTGCACCGGTGAGCGCGCGGCGAGAGCCAGAGGAAGGAGAAGTTAGATGCTGTGGCGCGGGCGCGGCATACGCGTGAAAGCCCCCCTAGCGGGCTGGAGCTTGGGGCGCTCTAGGCCTAGCCTAGGCAGCAGGCCAGCGCGGGGCGCGGCCGGGGGAGAGCAGCTGACCTGTGAAGATGATCTCTGGTTTCTGTGGCTCGGGCCGCTGTTGGTTTGGGGGCAGCTTGGCGTTCTCCAGGCGCCACTTCTGGAGACACTGGGGCTCATGGATTGACAGGGACTGGAGCCCGAACGGCTGTCCGCACAGGTAGCAGCGGAGCGGCCGCCCGCGACCGCTGGCTGCTGGCTTTGCCTGGGCGGGGGCGGGCCTGCTGGGGGCGGGCTTGCCGGGGGCGGGCTTGCCGGGGGCGGCCGCGATGGCCACGCCGTCCTCGCCAGCCCAGGCGCTCTTGGCGGGCTGCTGTGACTGCTTGGAGGTCCGGGGCGGGGCGGGAGCGGGGGTCGTGCCGGGGACGTGGGGTGGTGCGGTGGTGGGGACGGTCGCCTTGCTGGGGAACTCTATGGCGAGGGGCTTGCGTTCCGGTGGGCCTTCGAGCTGCGGGCAGTCTGCGGACAGGGGGTCAGACGGTCTCAGTGCCGGGGATGGGAAGGGGTAGAGGGTGCTGGATCAAAAACGAAGTTCAAAATAAGAGAAAAGAAATAAAAATCAAAGTAAGCGAGGCCGCTGCGTTTGCCGGACGAAATGGGAGGCTGGACGTGTTGGAGGGAGGGTAGGAGGAGAGGGAGGGGGGGGGGGGTCACTGCGAGCGGAAGAAGTGCCTGCGGATGGGGCCGTGGTTGCACACGCGGCAGCGGTACGTCGTCGTGCCGTCCTCCTCGACCCGGAAGCTCGGCCGGCACCAGTTCTCGCGCGCCTCGCGCTGCACCACCGTGGACGGCGAGGAGGAGCTGGACGAGGAGGGCGACGACGAGGACGTCGACGAGGGGGAGGAAGACATCGCCGAGTCAACGGCGTCTACTGTCATTGCGGGGTTCGACGGCTTGTCCAAAGTCGTCGGGGTGGGTGTCGTCGCGGCTGGGACGGGTGAGGTCCGCGCGGCCGTCGGGACTCCTCTGGCCTCCACGTTGCTGTTGATGGCCTCCTGGAGGACGCCGCTGGCGGGGGCGGCGGCCGCGGCGCCGGCCAGGATGATGAGGAACGGCCCGACGCCCATGTCCTCCTGGCGGGGCGAGGACGGCCGTACGAGCTGCGCCGAGGGGCGCGGCAGCAGCACGTCGATGACGGAGCCCCGCTGCCGGCGGAGCAGGGCCTGCCCGGGGCACACTTCCGCCCCCTCGTCGCTAGAGGACTCCGACGGTGGGGACGCAGGCTGGGTTTGCGCTAGTACCGGCCGCGAGGGTTGCGCGGGGGTGGGGGCGGGGGCGGGGGCGCGGGCGGGGGCGGGGGCGGGGGCCGGCCGCTCCTCGGAGCTGACGCGCTGCCGGTGCTTTGTGGACAGGCTGACGCGTTCCTGCCGCTGCGGGAGGGTTGTGGAGAGCGTCTCGGCGTCGGGGGGCGGGGCGTCGAGGGGCGGGACGGCCGCAGGGCTCGGGAGGGAGGGGGTGGGAGGGGAGCGGGGCCGGGAGTGGTGCAGCGGCTGCAGCCGCAGGGCCAAGGGGGAGGGGAGCAGGTTCGGGGCCAGCCTGGAGGCCAGTCTGGACGGGAGCCTGCAAGAGGACGGCGGGGGCGGGGGCGGGGCCGGGGGTGGACTCTGACCTCTGGCCTTGTCGAGGACGGCCTGCCCCTGAGCCTGCTGCCACTTCTTGAGGCACTGCGGTTCGTGGATGCCGATGGAGCGCGTGCCGAACTTCTTGTGGCAGAGGTGGCACTCGACGAGCGGCGAGCCGCGGCCGTGCGCCGCGTCGGGCTGCGCCTGCTGCGGCTCCTGCGGACAGGGAGCAGCGCGTCAGCAGGGCGTCAGCAGGGCGTCAGCAGGGCGTCAGCAGGGCGTCAGCAGGGCGTCAGCAGGGCGTCAGCAGGGCGTCAGCAGGGCGTCAGCAGGGCGTCAGCACGGTGTTAGCACGGCGCGACTAGCCTCACAAGCGACCACTCACCCCGGGCTGGACGTTCTGCTTCTTGAAGCACACGCGCTCGTGGGAGTTGATCCGGTCCGGACAGAAACGCCTCAAGCAGTTGGGGCACTGGACGGAGTCGGCTCTCTGCGAACAAGGACGGGCAAAGGGTTAGCTGCCTGATTACGTCACGTGGTTAGCCGTTAGTGTCACCGGGGGGGGGGGGGGGGCACGCGGGCTCGGCCGCACTCACGAGGTACTCGTCGCTCTTGAGGTGGAACCAGTTGGTCCGCAGCACCTCCATATAGGCCTTTCGGTTGGCGGGCGGCACTACGAGTATCTCGTCGACCTCCCCGTCGACGCCGGGGGCGTCAGGGTGTTGGTGCGGGTGGGCGGGGTGGGGCGGGGCCGGCGGGCAAGGCGACTCGTCCGGCTCGTACACGACCAGCGCGAAGTCATCCGGCTGCTTCGCCATGGTGGACGTGGTCCTGTCCGGGGGGCGTTGGGAAAGTGAGGGGGGCACGCTCAGCGGTGCGGTGCGGCCCCCGGGGGCGGCGGGGGCGGCGCGCGCTCCCCATCATCAGGATTGTGATTGCAGTGCGGCAGTAGGTCAGCGGCCAGCGCCACACCGCGCTTCATTTAAATAATAGTGCAGTGACCCAGCGGCAGCGGGTCGCGCTCTTGTCGCGATCAGAATACTTCAAAGGAAAAGTATTTCTCTCATAATCGAGGTGACTTGAACGCACTTATTCACGCTGAAGAGCGTTTGCTTAGCGGGTCGGGGAGGCGTAGGGCGTTTCAATACAAAGTGTTCTGATCTGTCCGGCTGTAGACGAGCCTGCGGAGCTTACCTTTGAAGAGTCCCAGGCGAATTTATTCCAGTCGTCAATCGTGATGGGGCCGATTGGCTTCTCCGGGAGCGAGCGCTGCCACTGAGGGGGCAGCTTGGAGTTCTGCAGTGTCCATCTCTGCAATGGGTCGCAATCATGGTGGCAATAAGTCATCTTTTCCCGTAAGTTGTGTTTCGTTCAACGTGTATTCCATTCCACCTCACCCCATCCTGCCCCCCCCCCCCTCCCCCAAACGGCTGAATGCCCGTCGATCGCAGAGGTAGCGCTTTTGTACTTCCGAGAGCGCCCCGCCCCGCGGCGCCCGGCCTGAGCCCGCCTTCCCTTTCCCGCGGCTGTAGACACCCCACCGCGCCCCGGTGGTATGGCGGGGTGGGGCGGGGCGGGGCGGGGCGGTCCGAGGGGGTGGACGGGATGGGCCCGGCCCCCGCGCCGTGCTAGGCACCAGGGGGGCAGCCCTGCTTGGCGCTACCCGTTCCTTACCTCCCGCAAGTCGCCTGGGGCGCGGGTCGCGTGTGACGGCGCGGGGAAAGAACAACGAAAAACGGAAGGAAAAAGAAAGCAGTGCACAAATACATTTCCTGCAGAGCGAGCGCGTTATTCTAACCCCATCATGTGCAACCGAAGGCGCTGCGCGAAAAACGCCGAGTCAGTGTGTTGTCACGCAGGCAGGGAGGGGAGAAAAGGAATGTAAAGCTGTAAAGAATCTAAGCCCCCCACCCTCCCCCCAGCCCAGAAGTCGATGCCCTCGTTGAGTCAAGGCGTACGTCGGGAACTTACCACGTTCTTCCCATTTAGTACTAAAGTTCCTCCACCGTTGGTATTTTTCAATTTTTTTTTAGGTTTTCTATTTTTTTTTCTTGCTGCGCCTCCTACGAGGCCGTGCCGGCCCCTGCTCGACCCGTTCCGCCCATGCCCTCTGGTGGGAGGGAGGGTTCCCGGGTTCCTATGGCGATTGACAATCAACGCCTGCCACCCTGTCGCGCGGGTGGGGGAGGGCGGGGCAGTGCCAGTGGGGCCAGTGCCGCCCATGGAGGGAGAGGGGAGCGGAAAGGCGAAATCTATCAGACTATGAGAGCCCGGTCCCAGTCCAATCTCAATTGAAATACAAAAGTATACAGTTAGCGAAACGGCCGAGGGCGCAGAGCCACGTCACAATATATCCCTCCGAGGTGAGGTGGGTCGGGTCGGGTCGGCGGCCGGGCCGGGCGCTGTGCCTATCGCAATGCTATCACTCCCTCATAAGGTAGCGAAGCCGGGCTATTTCCAGTCGCCCTTTGTGCGACACGTAGGTGAGTTACACCACACGCCAAGTAAGTGAGACGAGCCCGGCAAAAATCTATCCAGGGCGCAGAGCGCAAAGCGTATGCTTGAAGGAGGGCTCCGCAGCGCGCGCGGGGGACCCCCTCTCCCTCTCTGTCTATGAGTGAGATGAAGACATAAGGAGAGAGAGAGGTCCCTCGCGCGCTGCGGACTCAGCTTAGTCTTCAGTCTCGCTCGGCCCGGCCCGCCAGAGCGTAAGGTCACTCGGCGTTGGGTGGCGCGGCGGGGTGCTCCAGCAGGGTTCGGTACTGAACTCCCCAACAACAACCCCCACCCCCACCCCCTCCCCCCGCCCCGGCCCGCCGTCAGCTCGGCACGGCCTTGACTCTCCGCGAGTAAAGTAGAACAGCCCTGCCCGTTAGAACACCTCACCTCACCACCACCCCTCGCCCCACCCCGCCCCGCCACGCCTCGGTCCCTTCCACTGCCAAGTCCCTGCAAAAATGCACGCGCGGGGCGCAGTCAGCGTAGTGCAGGGGTGGGGGCGGGGGCGCGCCCGTGTCGCTGCTGCATGCAAGGAGGGGCGCAGGGCAGGGGCTTAAGTGGGGGGTGGGGTGGGGTCAGAGCTCGTCATGCTTGGGGGATTAAACTATTTGACAAAGAAATACGGCCTGACTGCTGTCCTCTGCGAGCATGAGTGATGATGAGCATGGTGTGAGCTGTATTAAAAGAAGTATAAAAAGTCAACCTAACGGGACGTGTCGGAGAAATCAGACCGGCCGGTTCCACACGGCCCGTATTTGGAGACCCGGGGGTGGGGCGGGCAGTTCCTTCTCTCTTTCCCTCGGAGCGGCCGGGCCCGGGCGATACGTCACCTGGATACACTGCGGCTCGTGCAGCGGGAGCGAGGCCGTGCCAAACTCCCTGCCGCACACGAAGCAGGTCACGATGCGGGGCGCGCGCGCCGCCCTGCTCGGGCTGGTGGGGCCGGGGCCGGGGCCGTCCGAGTCCACGAAGTGCGTGACGAGGAAGGCGCCCCTGGCCGGCGAGCCCCGGGCGGGCGAGACCCTCCGCGCAGGAGACGCGCCCTGGTGCCTCGGGGACCGGAGCGCGGCGGAGGGGTCGAGGCTCGCGGGCGTGGTGCCCTCGGACCCGCGGCGCGGTCGGTACTTGATGGCGACGGGCTTCTTGACGGCGTTCTTGATGGGCGCTGGTGCGGGCTGCGGCGCGGGCGGAGGCACCGCCAGCTGCAGGTGGCCGTAGCCGTGGTGCTGGCTGGGCTTGGGGTGGCCCGGGAGCTTGGGGTGGCTGTGCAGGCGCTCCGGGAGCTCCGGGCGGCCGCAGGTGCGGCACGGCTCCGGGACCTGCTCGCGCCCACCCAGGATGTCGTCCAGGCTGGGGCCGCGCCGGGCCTTCGCCTGCTGCTGCTGCGGCTTGGCGTCGCCCGCCTCCGGGATGTTGTTGTTGTTGATGATCCTCTCGAGGGGCTGGCGCCGGCCGCGGCCGAGCGCGCCCAGCGCCGGGATGCGGAACGTCCGGTTGAGTCGGTTGTTCCTGCGCACGCGGTACGTGCTGAAGCGGTCGTCCTCTGTCCAGCTGCTCTCCTCGTCCTCCTCGATCACGGACTTCTTCTGGCGCACGAGCGCACCGCTGGCGCCGGCCCCGCGGCGCCTACTCGCCACCGGCGTAGCCTCGTCGCCGGACACGTCGGAGCGCGACGGCGTCCTGGACGGCAGGCCGCGCGGCGTCGGCGTGGAGGCGGCGGTGGCGTTGCCGGGGGCGGGGCCGGGGGCGAACACTCCGACCACGCCGCGGTTGCGCCGGAAGCGGCACGCGTTGAGCAGCCCGCGTCGCGTCAGCGTCGTCATGTCCAGGTGGCCGAGCAGCGCGATGTCCAGGACCAGCGGCTTGTCCAGCGTCGCCGTCCTGGGCCGGCCGGCGTCCTCCGGGGAGCGTCCTCCACCCGGGGCTCCGCCGCCGCCGCCGCGGCCCTTGGGCGGCCACGTGGACGTGTCGAGCGCGAGGCTCAGCGTCTTGGCGGCGCCGCGCGTCTTGAACTTCATGTCGGCGACGCGGGCGGTGGCGCGGGCGCGGCGGACTGCGGCATCGGGGCGGCTGGAGGCGCCGCGGCGGACTGAGCGGAGCGGCGGGACGGGACGGGCCGAGCGGAGCGGCGCCGGCTGGACCAACGTGACTCACGCGCGGCCGCGCGCCCACGCACCACAAGCAGGCCCCCCTGCGGGGCCCCGACGTACTGCCCGCGCGGCCCCCGCGGACACATCGGCTTGCAGTGGTTTACGTCCGGGCGGGGCGGGGTGAGGCGGGGCGGGGATGGTGGGGCGGGGCGTCCCCCTGGTGGCTCACGGGCCGCTGCTGCCGTCGTAGACGTGCACGTACACTCTGAGGCGCGCGGCCGCGGCCAGGCGGGCGGGCCTCGCTGCCGCCATGTCGTCGGCCTCCTGTCCTGCACACAGGGCTGCTTCTCCAGCAGCAGGGCCCGTCCTGCAGGCGCTGCGCCCGGCTCGCCTTGGCGCTGGAGCCGCTGGAGAACAGCAGGTGGAGCCAGAGCCGCGCCGTCAACCCTCAACCCTGCACTACGACTGGCAGCGGCGGCGGCGCCCCTCGGCCTAGACCCAGGCACGAGCACGGCCCTCGCGGGTCGAACCCACCCCTCCCCGCCACACCCCGCCCCGCCCCACCCCGCCTCACCCCGCCCCGCCGCGCCTAGCCCAGCCCAGCCCCGCCCCACCAACCCCACCTCGCTACCACCATGCACTACCTTACCCTACACCACCCCAACTCACCCCACCCCTCCTCACGACGCGTTTACTATAAGGCGGAAGGTTGTTGCTGCGACGACTTATGAGCGGCGACTCCACTTCCACTCCAGCTCGCTCTGCTCCGTGGTGTTTGGTGCCAAGTGAATATACGGACGTGGCTCGCAAGCGCTACAGATCACAACCGCTACAGGTCACAAGCGCTACAGCTCGCTAACGCTACGGGTCGCAAGCGCTACGAGTCACAAGCGCTACAGCTCGGTAGCGCTACGGCTCGCTAGCGCTACGGGTCACAAGCGCTACAGCAAGAATCCGCGCGTTAGTCCAAACAAAAAAAAATTAACAAGAAAAAAAAATTACGCGATTTTTGAACCACTGCCCACGTAGTGCTATGAGCAGCGTCGATACCAATGACGCTACGCGGCCGGCCCAGCACTGGCCGGAGAGCAGGCGCACTCATGACACCGGGTTCGTTTCTTCGGTGACTGTGGCTTCTCGCGCAGCATGACTCCTAGTGGTCCGGCATCAGGTACCGTGGCGTCGTAGCCGTGCCGGCAGAGTGTCCGCGCGGAGAGTCGCAGGACAGAGGTTCGAATCTTACCAAAATATTAAATTTTTCTGAGGACAACAATTTGGAGAGTGGAATTCAAGCCCCCCATTGCAACCGACCTCCCTCGTGGAATAGCCGACGGTCTAGTGGTCTAGTGGTGCCGCGAAAGCCGTGGGGTGTCTGTGAGACTCGGCACATGGGGCCTGGTTCAAACCCAGGTAGGTTCTTCACTGGTAGCGACAGCGGGTTGCCAGGAAGTTCCGTCCCATGCCCACGACTGGTGGTCGGTCGTGGGGTCATAAGTCCTAGAATCTGGCTCCAAAAATAGCTATTCCATGCTCTGGGGACAGGGCAGTTCGGTTAACCACCGTACGACTAAATCTGACAGTACGGGGATCAAATCTGTCGAATTGCGCGACAGGATCGCGGCCAGAAAAGCACCGGTTCCCATAAGAACACCGAAGTAGTTGGCTGCCACGGGGGGTAAAAGCCCTGTGCCTGGCGGGAACCGCAACCTCCTTCGGGAGGTTTACTGTCGCAAAAATTTTCCATGTTTTCACGCCACGTGCGTAATTTTTCAAGGTTCAGCTCGGCTCGGCTCCGCCTAACGCGCGGATTCTCGCTGTAGCGCTAGTGACCCGTAGCGCTTGCGACCCGAAGCGTTAGCGAGCTGTAGCGCTTGTGACCAGTAGCGGTTGTGACCTGTAGCGCTTGTGACCTGTAGCGGCTGTGATCTGAAGCGCTTGCGAGCCGCTCCGGAATATACTCATGGATGCAGCGGCCTGCGCCTTCGGGTGCGGGGTGTTTTCAATTTACCTCAGCCAATTAGACTGGAACTGGAATGCCTTTGCAAATGCGCAAAAAGGACCCCGAGGGTCCGAGGCTGTTAAAATTTTGGCGCCTTAAAAGGTACTGTACCGTCACGCTTTGTTTTTTTCCGGTGAATTGCCAAACGCCTCCTATCCCACCCCTCCCGCGGCCAGACGACTCCCTGCGTGACGGCTGCCTATTCCATGGTTTCAGGGGGCAACGTGAGCAGGGAAGAGTGGGGGCGGGCGGTAAAACTAGAGGGAGACGGGGGGGGGGGCGTAAACGCGGCCCCCGCGTTAGTGTCGTCACACGGGTTTTGCGCGTCGCGTAAAACGCTTTGCCGCTGCGGAAGGTCGGAGAGGGGGGGGAGGGGGAGTGGGATGTGTATGTGTCTCGCCGCCGTATAACTCGTATTTGGTCACGGCCCGTGTACAAGGCACCCTGCTTGGAAAAAAAATCCGAAAAGGAGCGGAAGGTTATTTTGTATATTTTAAAGTATTTAATTGGTGCCTTTTTGGGGCTAGAATGACTAAAAAGAAGAGGTCAAATCTGAAAGAATATTTCGCAAAGCGGTGCTCCTACTATATAACACTGAGTGCATGTGACAGGGCGGCGCAGCACAGGCGCCACGTCCGTAAGGGTAAAACAAACCACGGGCGTGAGATAAACTGTCCTGGCGGGGGCCTAAAAATCATAACAATGACTGCTACGGCCAAAACGGAGCGAGAAACGCATGCGTCACATACTCGTCAGACTTAATGATGTCAGTGCCGACCGACCGGGGGCGTCCCCCCGCGCCACGCAGACACACAGACAGACACACAGACAGACGGACTGATGCAGCAGAGAGGGGCCCACGCATTGTCCGGGCCGGGCCAGGCCGGGCGGTACGAGACGCTCCGCTCCGTGTCTTGGCGGATTTCATTTCATTATATTTTTCCCCCCTGTACAGCGCCTTTTCTGGTCCGGTTTTCCCCGTGTTCCGCGCGACAAACGCCCGCACAACCGAAAGCCTATACTGTACCCACCACCAGCCCTACCCCGTACCGCTAAGTAGTACTAAGTGATACCATGTCAACGTAGGCAGGCCCGCCGGACACGGCTGGCGCGCGGTTGCCTACCCTTCAGGCGCTCCGCTCGAGCAGCACTACCCTCCCTCCCCTCCCTCTTTGTCTTCCGCACTCCCTCTTCCTTTCCTGCCGCACCGGCAAGTTTCAGCAGACGGAAGTTGTTGGTCGCTCAAGGGGCGGGGCCGGGGCCGGGGCCGGGGCCGCACCACGCTACCCCCTCGGGGCCCCTGCGGCTGCCCCTGGAGGACGGCAGGGGGCGTTGACCCCTCGGGCTCGGGCCTACCAGCTTCAGGCTGGAGGGCGAGGGCAGTGGTGGGTAGAAACGCCGAAAGAACATTTTGAGCGGGGATAAATTCTGCGTGGCATAGGCCAGGCGTTCACGGTTTAGTTGTCGTCGTCTTCGAGCCGGAGATGTCCAAAACTTCATTCATCCCGAAGATGGCAACGTTTTAAGCGTAAACACCTGGCCTTCGCCTTGCAGAATTTCATCAACTTTTAAATTCTCTTTCGCTCTTTGAAATCCGATGGGCCGTATCAGAGTTATACCTCATGCCCTTTACCCAGGTCGCTGGTTCGAGCATTGTCCCCGCTCTCCTCCAGGGCGTTTCCACACACTGGCGAGAGCCAGTGCGGCCAGGCCCCAGCCCCACCCCTCTCCGCTCCGCCCCGCCACGTACACATAACGGCTTACCTGCGCGTGAATTCGCGGCTCCCTCACCGCCCCGCCCTTTCGGTGGTGAGAAGGCGTCGAACCCCTCGAGCCTTTGTGGCAGCCGGTGGCGGCGCGTCGCCCCCTAGCCCGTCTCAGCCTTATACTACTGCACAGGTTACGCCACGAGAGCCGCAAAGTTTCAACTTTCTGGCGGTGTCGTCTGTTTTCAGGGGGCCGGGCCGGCCCGAGAGGTCGGCTCACGGCGAGTGCGGCACCGCAGGCCGTTCACCCCCAACAGAAATGCAAATGAGCTTCTCTCGCACTCGCGGGGAGGCCTGTGTTCAGACCCCCCCCCCTTCTCTCTCTCTCTCTCTCTCTCTCTCTGACTCTCTCCAGGGGTGGGCGGCGCACTGGCGCGTGGCGACAGAGACGGAGCGATACCGCTCCACGCCCGCGGGAGGGGAGGCCGGAAGCCAGACGCCGGAAATTGAGTGTCTAGAGATTGAAAAATCGGAGCAGATTGCGGTCGAAAGAATGGTGGAATTACCTTTCCTCGCACTCCTGGTACACAGAACCCTCCCTCTACTACTTTGGCCGGTGGGCCGGTCTCTACGCGCCCCGTGCTGTTGGCGCAGCCGCACTCTCACCTTCCTATGTCACCCTTCCCAAATAATCGTTTTATTATATTGCGGTCGAGTGCCCTGCCCTCCATCCTTCTCGCACTCACGCAAAACCGTCACCATCTCTCTCACTCTCTCTTTCCGGCGCACGGCACGCGACCGCATATCGCGGTGACCTTGAAAATGAAAGGCGCGGCACCTCTCCAGTGAATCAATAAGCCTGTTTGACTGACCGGACCCGTACAGTAGACCAGACCAGACCAGCGAGAGAGAGAGAGAGTAGTGTCCTCTCCCCGTGGGGACGAGCCCGGGGCCCGCTCTCCAAACAGCAACCCCTCCCCTGCTACCCCATCCCCTCCCTCCCCTCCCCTCTCCCACCCCCTCCCCATCTCTCTCCCTCGCACACGTTTAATCGACAAGTAATAAGGGAATGGACGGATCCGAATCGTTTCTCCGCCCCTCCACCCGGAGGCGTCCGCGGCGGCCCGGCGGGCCGTGACCACTGTGTTTGTAACGTACAAACCATATTACTAACAAATTTGTGCATAGGAGACAGAGTAAAATAGTTATGCAGAAAAAATTGTGCATTGCATAGTTGCTTAGAAACCTGCAAGGCTTATGCACAACAAAGTGCATAAGGGTTTAGTGCGTACACCTTTGGCAAGCGTTTTTGCGCTTCTTTTGCAGTGTCCCCGTTATGGACGTCATCACGTCACACAGCCTCGCGTCACGACACGCCACGCCACGCCGATCGAACTAAATTGTGCGCCGCCCCGCCCCGCCCCGCCCGGCCCCGCCCCGCCCCGCCCCGCCCCGCCCCGCCCCGCCCTGCCCCGCCCGCCCCGCCCCGCCCGGCCCGGCCGCCCTTGGCAATGAACATGACCGCTGCGTCGCGTCGGGCCATTTACTTTCGCCGCACGTGTCGGTCGACTCCGCGTCACCATCGCACCCAGTGATTTTTATTTTTATTGGACACTTTAAACGCAACACTCGGGCTGGGTCCCCGCTAAAAGGATTTTGCAGTACATGTGGACAATTTTAAAAAAAATTACTACTGTTTGCAAAACCAGAACATGGACGACATAAACGTCTAACTACCCCTGTACGTGTCTATTATCTTCAGAGCACAATACTGCCATGTTGCTTTGCGGTGGACGTGGCTGCTTCTATTTTGTCCGGTGGCTGCACACACGTGCGATAAAATTGATTTCTTTTGGGCGAGCGGGGCGCGGGGGTGGACAGTGGAGGCAGGGCAGTGAAGGGTACGGACGGGCGGCGAGTTTGTCAGTTTCCCCGTCAAACAGCCATCCCTACCCTGACAGGCCACACCGACTTTGCCTCCATGATCGATGCCCGCTGACGTACTTTCTTCTGCGGGATGAACTTTTCTGCCGCCACTAGCACCGTAATTACAAGGGTTCAACTGTCAAAGATACTGCACGGTAAAAACGGTTCCTTCATGTCCAAGGACCACGGAACGATTCAAGGACAGCCTCATGCTTTTTCTCCACCCCCGCGTCCTTGAATCGTTCCAAAGGTCCTTGGACATGGACACCAAGCAACCGTTTTTACCGCGTGACAGATGCTGGAACGCACTGCAGCGTTGAACACTTTTAGATGCTTAGTTATAGAAGCCCAGTTTTGGACTGCTACACTGGTACGTTGGCCATCCATCTCATACGGTGGCTAACGTCAGGCTGCGCAGAAACCTGACCCTGGCCTCTGTGCCCCGCACCCCTCGTGCTTTCCAAACCAATCCTGATCGCCAACAAGGATGGTGAGAATTCGGAAAAGTTTGACACCCCCCCCCCCTCCTCCTCCGAGGGGATCTTCACTTCACTTTGGGCCGGGACTCTAGGTCAGTGGGAGCACCCGCGCGATCGGGGAGACGTCAGGAAACGTGTCCGATTCCCCCGGGGGCGGTGCGCCCGTCCCGGACGCAGCCCCTCGCCCCCCTGCAGCACACGAAGGTTCGCGTGTCTCTGTCGGTAGGGCCGGGCCGGGGCGCATCGCACCGCCGCCTACCCGTCTATTTACGACCTCTGGGAGATAACGGCTGTCATTAGACTGGCGGTGCAGGAGGAGAGCTGCACTGCGCTGCGCCAACGCCTAGAGATGACAGCTAAGCGAACCGAACCGAACCGAACCACGCCAAACTTTTCAGGGATCCTGCAAACGATTCTTCTGCAGTCTCTCCAATATTTTTATTCTAAAAATACCAACTATTACTGATGCGTCTATGCGTACTAATGCGTCTACAAAATTATTCCCGAGTGCGCAAAAAAAAGTAACATTAATTCCAGCATTGATGCTCCTCCTCGTGCCGCCGTTGACCCAGAAAGCAAGCACATTACCCCCGAAACCCCGAAAGCACGCGCGCCTGCCCCTCCGCTTTTCTTCAAACGGAATTCGAATAGCGCGCGCAATGACCGGCCTCGTAGATCGGGCCCTCGCGCTTGCGGCCGCATCCGAGTGGCCCTGCTGTCCCGTAAGTCCGTGCCCGTACTGTAACCACTATCGCGTGGAACGAGCGATACCGCCGCGCCGCTTCGGACGCACTCGGCCTGATCGATGCCGTGTTTCAGCGGCGCTTTCACTGACGGATGGGGTCGGAATGACTTCTAGCACGGAATGTCTCCCCACCCCCTCTCACTCGCACACTCCGCGGTGGTGGGTGGGCTGCCGCAACCTCGGCGGCCTAGTTTGAATTTTCGCGCGGCGCCGGCGCGCTTGAATTTGATTGGCCGTTCGAGTGACGTCAGGCTCGCACGCGCGAAGACTGGCAACTCTCAGGATTGAAATCTTATAAACGCCAGCAAACAATAAACCGGTGAAATACCCCATGTTCCAACTTCTTTTTACATTTTACATTAGAAATATAATATTCAAAGTCATGTTTTTATGTTCTGATCAAAGAATCATAAATAGTATGTCTCTTTTTCAGCAGTTGGCAAAAGAGGCTGCCCGTAGAAAAGCGGAAAGTGCGAGCTCCCACATCCTTTTCCGGTTGTTTTAGTTGACGATCCTTGTGAGTATTGTTAGGGCTCCAAATTTATTTAAGTCCATCGAGTGTTTAGTTGTAAGGATTTGTTTATAGTTTTGACTAATTTGTTTGTTAAGTATTCCGATAAAATTTGAATTCGTTTGCGTTCCTCCGTCCGCGTACTTTGATGCCGGCTTTATGATTGGGCAGTGCCACTCATTGCTCTTGCTTTGCCGAAAACATAACCTCTCGCTTTCTTAGCTTGAGTCGTATTTTACTTGAATTTAAAATTACAACGAAGTGTGCTCTGTGTGTTTCAGGATCTCTAAACTTCGCCATGGCTAAGTCCAAGAACCACACCAATCACAACCAGAGTGAGTATATTTATATCAATTCTGATTTTTTTTTGCCACGAAGATGTGGTTGCTGACCCCACAGCACTTTTTTAACTCGGGAACACTTGTGTCCCATGGATTTTGGCTTACCCTATGGACGTAGTCACATGCGGTCGTGATATTTGAATTATCTGACAAGTATATCATGATTCTTACCATGATTTCAACGGTTGAGGTTATGGTTCAGATGTTTATGTTCCTTCATCTGATTTCTTCTTAATTTGTGGGAAGTCTCCAATTTTATCAGCTTAAGCTCAGAAGTTAAATTTCTTGTGATTTTTTGGATATATTAGATCCGTATAAAATCTGTATTATTAATCTTTTAGTGAATTCTCAGTTGTCGTATGATGAATATTGTCCTATCTTGATGACCATGAGTGTTTGATTAGTCTTTCTGAGACAACTTGTAATAACAATCTCCAAGCAAATACCTATGTTAACCTTTGATGATTTTTGTCCTTTCTTGATCTGTGATGGTTTGATTAGTATTTATGATGTAGTATCTGCCTTTTCTAACCCGAATCTCAAACACGAGCTATATAAAATTATGTTGATAGCCAGTGATGACATTTGTCCTATCTTGATATCTATGATGGTTTGATTAGTCTTTCTGATGGCGTCAACTTGTTTTAAGTGTGGAGTTGTCATGTTCTGTGTGCATATTTTTAATTTGTTATCCTTCTTCCAGACCGCAAGGCCCACAGAAATGGCATCAAGAAGCCCACCAACAACAGGCACGAATCTACCCTTGGTGTATGTATTTACCATTTATCTACTTATAATATATATATTTAATTTCATTATAGGCCTCTTAAAATACTGAACGTGGTTCTTTTGTGTTTCAGGTGGATGCCAAATTCCTGCGTAACCAGAGGTTTGCCAAGAAGCACAACCTGAAGCCTAAGGCTCAGCTTAAGATGTTCGAGAAGAGAAAGGCTGCTGCCGCATTCAAGGCCGCCCAGAAGAAATAAGTTATAATTAAGTTCTACATTTATAATAAATGTAAAAAAAAATCAATTGTTCTTTTTTTAAATTCTTGCCCACTCCTCTACCAGTATGAGTTGTTTATGAAAATTGGATCTACATGTTTACAACCAAAACCTACTGATTTGGCCACAAGGGCCTGGATTCAGGATTGCCAAGTTATATGACCAATCAGAATCGCACCTGAGGGATATTTCAACTGAGTTAGACGGATGAGAAATTGAAAATGAGTAAATTATTTTTAAAATTATTGGGAATTACTTTTGAGCACGAGCACATAACAGATCATTTGCAAGTGTTCATGAGGGAATGGCAAGGAACTAAAACTTGATTTCCGTCTCAGGAGTCCAGTAGAATTTTGTACAGTGTGCTTCTTTATGTACAGAGGTAAACAACTTGCTAAGTTTAGAAATGTCAGGCAAGAAATTCTTCTACTTAACAAAACAAGCCCTAAGAACAAAGCTCTGTAGTAGGCAGTCATCTAACAAATAGGAAGACTTTGTCCCTTGTGAGAAATTGATTTTGCAGCATAAAGGTGGAGGTTTTTTCTGGGTTAAAGCTAGATTCATAAATTTTGAAATTAAGGACTGAGTTCTTATTGTGCTTCCCTGAAAAGCCTACTGCTTATCCCATCAAAATTTTCTTATTTTTATTTTTATCCTTCAATTTGTTGAAATATTTTCTGACCTGACCTCTTCAGGTGGTTGGTCTTTTTTTTCTTTTTTTTTCCCCCTCTTGTTTGTGGTTGGTCTAAAGGGAGGACTGGACCCATTTTGATCTTGGCTTTGCATTGTTTCCTCGGCTCCATATTGACTCAAGTCCATTCTTTCTAATAATGTTGGGACAACAGGTGAGAAATATTAATAGAAGTTAGAGGCAATTTTGTTATTATCAACGGATTTGTTGTCAAGAGCATGTTTTATGATTGTATCTTTTGACTTGAGGGTGGGGGGAGGATTGATGATTAGTTTCATTGTTACTGTCCACATATTTTTATTCAGGTCATGTTTTTTGCTTAGCATCGTCAATAGTACAAACGAGAAGTGCATGTCACTGAATTTATTAAACAGATCATATCACAATTGAAACTAATGATAGTTAACTGCTAGATGCCTACCCAACTGGGTACAGATATATTTACAAACTATATGGCAATTTGTTTCATTGTATCAAGGGATAAAAATTATTTCAATTAAGATTTAGTTAACACTTTAAAAATTAAACCATTTTAAAGGCCAAGTCACAAACAAGAGTAAAATATTTGTTAAAAATATTACATAAAGTAGAAGTTAAAGAACGGTTGTTGGCATGTTTTCGCAGAAAGTTGCTAGATGTCCCAATTCTCTGCAGCGAAAACACCGAAGTGGCTGCCAAATTTGCTTATAACGAGGGGCCAAACGTGTGTTCTCTAGATTTCTAATTTCTTGCAGAATTTGTCTTCTTTCTTCCTTAAATGAACTGCTTTGCTCTGAGGACACATCAGAGCATAAACTTGCTTCATCGTCAGCCAAATAACCATCTTCGCTCTGGGAAAAAAAAAGAACATTTATCAGAGATGCACAAAAAATTAAGTTAACTGACAGAAATTTTTTAAAACTATATTTACCTTGTCAAAGCGCTTTTGCTTCCTTTTTCCCCTTCCCGGTGGATAACGACAGACAGAGGTGCAAAGAGAGGAGGACTCAACAAGACCCAGTCGTAAATTCCTGAGGAGGCAGTCCCCACCATTTGGGCCTTCTGGTACTTCCACGCAGCAATCGTCAGGATGACAAGCTAGGGAAGGAGAAAGTAAATCCTTTAGAAAGAGATAAACAGGCCTCCCATAATTGCGGCTTTAAAAGTATCTTAAAGTTAGATCATTTCAGGGTAACTTAGAAATCAACATAAGCGTGCTTAGTAATATTTTGCCAATGGTACAACCCAGTACCACTGTGGATACTCTGTGCCTCGAAGTGAGCGCGCAGTATTCACAAGGTCGTAGCAATACTCCGCGCGGTGGTGTCGGAGGGAAGGCGAAGGGCGACGGCGGTATGATTGTAGGTTTGAAACAAGTTTGAACTAACTCGCAGCACATGCCAAACAACGGAAAGCAGTACAAGATACTCACGATTAAAAGGACACTGCTCTGGAAACTCACACGGGCAGCAGTCGTCATCTGGGCAGGGCTGACGGGTGGCTGTCTGGGGTGCCAGCTGCTTGCACCTGCGCGTCGGTTGCATCTGCCGCTGCAGGACCTGCCTGTTGCGCTTCTCGGTGCGCTGGCTCCGCTCCAGGCTGTACATCTGCCCCTGCAACTGCCCCTGCAGCTCCCCCAGCTGCTGCTGGCACACAAACGACTGCAGCTGCTGGAAGTTGTACATGTCCTTCAGCTGCTCGCGGACGCGCTGGTTCTCTTGCTCCTGCTTTTGCTGCTGCTGGAGCAAGGCGCCGTGCAGGGCCTGCATCTGCTTCTGCACCTGGCGCTGCAGCTGTACCTGCTGGTGCACATGCTGCTGCTGGATGAGTTGCAGCTGGTTTTGCACTTGGTGGGACTGCTGCTGGACTTCGGTCGTGAAGCTCTGAAACTGACTCTGATATTGCTGTTGCCTCTGCAGGAGCTGGTCGCGCAGCTGCAGCTGCCACTGCCGGAACACCTGGCGCAGCTGCTGCACCTGGTTCTCGGCGTTGACGGCGCGCTGGAGCGTCTCCCGGTGACGTCGTTCAGCCTGCTGCAGCAGCCCGATGAACTGCATCTGCTGACTGCTGGGGCTCGGAGGGGATGTCTGGACGGACGCGGCGGCCGTGTCCGCGGAGGGCTGGTGGCGCACCGCTGCAGCTCCACGGTAAGGCACGACCATGGTGGCGCTGGGACAGGACTTGGGCCGCGGCGCGGGGGTGACGTAGGGCGGGTCTCAACGCCGCCGACCTGAGCTCCGGGGGCACTTCGTTGTGGTCTGATCTCGGCTCCGTGCTGTCTGCTCCTCGCCACTGCGCTCCTCCCTCGGCCAAGGTCACTGCTCCTCTGACTCGAGAGACGAGAAAGTGAAGTGACTCGCTCCTCGCTCTGGGTTTGTCCTCCTCACGCAGGGCAGGACGTGAGAACCGAACCCGCCCGCCGCCGCCGCCGCCCGCCCGGCGACCGGGCGAGCGGTGGGGAGGGGAGGGGGGAGCAGGGGCCGGGGCAGCGGAGGGGTGGGAACTGACGACCTGCCCCAAGCCTCAGGATTAGCGACGACGTCAAATTTCCCAACGGGAATGCAACTGCCTTCCACAGAACATATTTTAAAGCACCCTTACGTTGCCCCTCCTCCCTTTGGCGTACTGGCCGTGGCGGGGTGGGTGGGGGAGGGGGGGGAGGGGCGGCCGCGGCTCCAGCCTCGCGGATGAAGCGGTGAGCGCGGGGGCGGGCCGGGCCGGGCCGGGCCGGGGGCGGCACCACGGGGAAAAAATGGACGAGAAGAAAAGAACATGACAGATGGTTCCGGCTCCGGCTGCCGCGAGAAGTCTACCGCTTTTAACACCTAGAAGCTGGTCGGCGCAGCGGCGGGCCTGGCCTCGCACTTTGATCTCTTTCTCTTTTTTCCACTTTTCTGCCCTTTCCGCCCCTTTTTTTGTCCCCGGCCTGGCCCGCAGTTAGAGGTAACGATGAGCGCTGTGCTGGTGGCGCTGGAGTTCACGGCGCGGGCCGCACAGCTACAGCCTCAGCTCTACGTGCTCTCCTCTGGTGGCCGCCCCGCCCCGCCCCGCACCTTAGTGCGACAACCCTGCAGGGGTGTATGTAAATTGTCCGACCTATCTTTGTCCGACCTGGCGCTTTCCCCGAAATCCGAAACAGCGCTGTCCGACCTTGTTTACATGGGTCAATTGGAGGTAAAACCAATCTGAACGTCGAAGCCACTTGATTTTCTGAGTCGTCCCTAGTTCGGTTATGATGTTACAGTCATCCCAGCAGACGATCCTCTTGACTCTTGTGATGGATCGAGAGCCCTCCCCTCTGCCCCACCCCCCGTCCTGACCCGGCCAGGCTCAGTAACACCTTCCAGATCTGCAAAATTCGTCAAAATTTATACAATAATCATTCACGAAAAATTCTCTTTTCCGTCACGTTAGCTGCTTTCATTGCCAAAATGGCAAGAAGCACATCCGCTCAAATCCGAAATTTTTAATGCATCAGCAACGAGTGTGGTTAGGTTGGATTGAAGTTGGCAGCGCTGCAGGGGCATGCCCAAACTGCAGTTTGAAATGAAAAGCGTTCAGTGTCGCCCCGTCTAGTTCGGTACGGCGTTTTTATTCGTTTTCGCGGTTTGAACAAAACTTTTAGCATCTGTGCAAAGTATCGGCGTGAACATAAGATATTCAAGTAGTGTCAGGTTAGACTATTCTTCGGCAAAAGTGATAAACCGGGACTGTGTGTGATGTGAAGATCGACAATCAGATGGCCCACGTCAAGCCGCTGCCGCTGGTAACCTACGTCAGCTGCCATTTTGTTTAACGTTGACTGGATGATCGTCTCCGGAGGACTCTGCTGGTAAGTATTTTACCTCGACGGTCTTGCTCAATGTTAGTCATCCTAAACAAACATCGCAGTTATTGCGGCTGTCACTTTATTCGAGGTGGGATGAAATCCAAGCCGGACAGCGCTTTTTCGGATTTCGAGGAAATCGGCCCCGGTACTGTATTATTCACCTAGGGTTCTTGTACTCCCCACGGTATACTGGGGGGTATTAATTATCTGGGCGATTACCCCCCCCCCCCCCCGAAATTAATCGCCTTGGGGTCTTTTACCCTCCTCGGTATACAGGGGTGTATTAATATAATTTGTGAGTCTTTTCAGAGAAACCTTACGCTTCTCGCGGCCGCCTCTGATTCTGAGTGTCGGTGCGGGGCAGTGCGGGGCAGTGCGGGGCGGGGTCGCCTTCCAACCCTCATTTAGATGTAGCTTAGTACTACATAAGCTACGCCGTGTCATCACGGCGCCGTTTCAGACCTTTGCTGCCCGGGCAGGGCCGGCCCAGGCCAGCAGCCCAGCGGCCCGACGATATTGCTTTGAACGTGTGCGTCCAACACACACACATGCACGCACGCACACACTCTCACTTGAGAGGGCGGCTGCGGTCGCAGTCCCTCCCCAAAGGGCCGTCAGGCACGCATCGGCGTGTGGGGGCCCCGGGCGTGGCGAGCCGGGGCGTGGCGGGGCGCGTCCGCTCCTGACCTGACCCGCGCCAAGTTATGCCAATAAGGGTGCGCTGGCGCGCGGGGAGGGGAGATGCGGGACCAACACACAATTGCATTGATGATATCGGGGTCAGAGAATAAGCGTAGTTGATTGATTAAAGTTTTTGTAAGTTGGCGGCGTTGTGCGCCGCTCGTGCTGTGTGTCCGAAATGTCGTGGTGGCGGTGGCGGCGGGAGCAAAGGGTGGGATTTCGGATTTCAGCGGGCCAGCCCAACTGAGCAGACGGGCTTTTGGTGTCCGGGGGCGAGCCGCGCGGGGCGGGGCGGGGCGGGGCGACCCCAGGGAGCAACATGGCCGACTGCCCCTTTCCCTTCTGGATTCGCGTCGAGATGAGGATGAGGGGCTCTTGTGGACACTGGCGGTGGGGTTTGTCCCGCTAGCTGCCCCGCCCCGCCGCCCCGCCCCGCCCCGCCGCCCCGCCCCGCGCAGTCCAAACACAGAGGCGATCCCGGCCTTCTTTACAGGACCCGGCCGATAATCTAGTTTTATTCTCCTGTCGCCTTGACAGCGGAGCTCCCCCCACCCCCACTCCCAACCGCGGCCGTGGAAGTTAAAGGGGCGTGGGATGCGTGCGAGGAGGACGTGCAACGTACGCCCCCCCCCCTCCCGCTCCCGCCCACCTGGACGTACCCTTGGCTCCAACTCTCTCGCACGCAGCCCTGGGGTTCCGACAAGCCCGTCAACAACACCTGGAGACGTTTTACCCCACGGTACGGTACGGTAGGTTTGTCCCGACCGCTGAGTCCTCCGGCCGGGTCCTCCCAGTGACAAGCTCGGCGGGGCTGGGCCGGACGGAGGGGGGGGGGGGTATTTCCGGGACTCCGCCGCGCGTGCGGCGTGCGTACCCTACCGCGGTCCTCCGGGTAAGGGGGAGGGCTGGGCCCCCCTGCCCGGCCCCGCCCCGACGGAGTTTCCTCACGCCTCCGGCTCTCCCCCGGCGGCCTCACGTGGGCCTCACCTTGGAGGAGGCTCAGCTTTGCCTAGGCCGACTTCTCCTGGCTGCGTGCTGCGCGAGGCGAGGCACCTGACGGGGAAGGAACAAGATGGAGATAGACGTTTGACGACGTGAGAGCTGGGACACCTGAGTCAATATCTTTTTGCCTCGTCTGACATTTGTACGACTCGCAAAGAGACAGTGGTGTATGCGGTGGGGGGAAGGGGGCGGAGGCGGAGGCGGGACGCAGCCGTCGCGTCGCGTCGGGTCGGGGCGATACCGTACCGGCTCCGTTATTCCGCGTCAGGAAATAGGGGTCCACGTGCGGGCCTGCAGGGTATGGAGAGGCTCTCAAAGAGCCGGAGGATCTGCAGGATGAGACGCAACCCGCGGCGCGCCAAGTACCAGCGGAGCAGCTCCTCCTACCTCTGAGAGTGCCCGTGTGTGTGCCCCTGCCACTACACCTGCCCGTACACGTGCTCCTGCCCGCACCCGTGCTCCTGCCTCCGCTCCTGCCCGTACCCGTGCTCCTCTTGCCTCCGCTCCTGCCCGTACCCGTGCTCCTCTTGCCTCCGCTCCTGCCCGTACCCGTGCTCCTCTTGCCTCCGCTCCTGCCCGTACCCGTGCTCCTCTTGCCTCCGCTCCTGCCCGTACCCGTGCTCCTCTTGCCTCCGCTCCTGCCCGTACCCGTGCTCCTCTTGCCTCCGCTCCTGCCCGTACCCGTGCTCCTCTTGCCTCCGCTCCTGCCCGCACCCGTGCTCCTCTTGCCTCCGCTCCTGCCCGTACCCGTGCTCCTCTTGCCTCCGCTCCTGCCCGTACCCGTGCTCCTCTTGCCTCCGCTCCTGCCCGTACCCGTGCTCCTCTT
Source organism: Frankliniella intonsa (assembly GCA_033675135.1). NCBI lineage: Eukaryota > Metazoa > Arthropoda > Insecta > Thysanoptera > Thripidae > Frankliniella > Frankliniella intonsa. Next base: position 11,791,227 of record CM066255.1, on the reverse strand, counting down.
GCCTCCGCTCCTGCCCGTACCCGTGCTCCTCTTGCCTCCGCTCCTGCCCGTACCCGTGCTCCTCTTGCCTCCGCTCCTGCCCGTACCCGTGCTCCTCTTGCCTCCGCTCCTGCCCGTACCCGTGCTCCTCTTGCCTCCGCTCCTGCCCGTACCCGTGCTCCTCTTGCCTCCGCTCCTGCCCGTACCCGTACCCGTGCTCCTCTTGCCTCCGCTCCTGCCCGTACCCGTGCTCCTCTTGCCTCCGCTCCTGCCCGTACCCGTGCTCCTCTTGCCTCCGCTCCTGCCCGTACCCGTGCTCCTCTTGCCTCCGCTCCTGCCCGTACCCGTGCTCCTCTTGCCTCCGCTCCTGCCCGTACCCGTGCTCCTCTTGCCTCCGCTCCTGCCCGTACCCGTGCTCCTCTTGCCTCCGCTCCTGCCCGTACCCGTGCTCCTCTTGCCTCCGCTCCTGCCCGTACCCGTACCCGGCCCTGCCGATAGCGTTCGGTGCGACGAGACGCGCGTGGCGTCGCGACGCTGCTTCGGCTGCTCCGGCGCTGCCAGCGCTGCCCCGCGGTGTTTGATCAGCCGGTGAGAGTCCCCGGGCGGGGCGGGCCCGGGCCCCGGGTGTCGCGCGCCGCCGACATCCTCCAGCTCAGCGCCTCGCCTAGCGCCGCCCCGCCACGCAAACTTATCAAAACTTTTGCGCCGGTGAGCAGTGAACGTGGGTGGTAAACAGGCCGGGCTACTGATTTCAGAATGCGCGGCCGCGTGCCCGCTCTCCGCCCCGCCCCGCCCCGCCCCTCCCCGCCCCCCGCCCCGCCCCCCGACCCGCCCCGCCTCGCCCCGCGTGAGTCGCCATCGTAGCGCCGGCGAGGCCAGATCCTCCTAGACGGCCTGGCCCAACGGAGCCCCCATCTGCGCAAACAGCGAGTCAGGCGGCCCGGGCGGGGCGGGGCGGGGCGGGGCGGGGCGCAGAGGAAAAGGAGTAGAGGAGTGGATGGCAATTTGCAGCGCCAACATCAGCAGTAGCGGCAGCAGCAGCAGTGGCAGCGGCTGGGCCCGCCCCGCCCCGCGGCCATGGCCCCCTTGTTCTGGACGGTCAGTAAAGTGCCGTGTGTATTTCCATATTTCTTGTCCCGCCCAGTCGCCGCGCCGCGCCGGTCCTCTCCCCGCTGGCCTCTCCTCTCCTCTCATATTTCCCCGTCCGTGTTTACCCGCGGCGGGGCGACGCGCTGCTCGGCCGACTCCAGCCAAGTTTGTCGAGATCCGCCCCGCCGCGGGGAGCCAGCGCAGAAACTGGTCTTTTCTGGAGGACCGGGGCGGGGCGGGGCGGGGCGAGGCAAGGCGGGGCGACGGGGCAGGGCGGGAACTGGGACCGGACGGTGTTTGTGGTGAACGACGCACGCCTGTGTCGCAGCTGGAAGAGGTCCCCAGGGCGGAGACGACATCGACGAGCCCCCCCGCGCCCGCTCCCGCCGCCGTGGACCGCTGCGAAGACTCCGAGGACCGCGACGACGACGATGCCGCGGAGGTGGCGGCGGCGGCCCCGGGCCCGGGCCTGGCGTCGCGGGTGCTGCAGTACGCGGGCCAGCTCTGGACGGAGCAGGGCGTGGGGCTGGGGCGCAGTGTGGGCCGGCAGGTGGGCGTCGTGCTGAGCCAGGCGCCGGCCCTGGCGCCGCCGCCCGCCGTGGACGCGCTCAGGAGGGTCGCGCGCGCCCTCAAGGAGAAGCAGGACTGATCAAAGGGACGCCCGGCCCGGCCCGGCCCGGCCCCGGCCGGCCGCTTCACGTCCGAACCGTAGTGGAAGCGTCTGCGGGATTAGTGTTTGATTCCATCGGTTGGGATTCTGATTGACACGCGCCCGCCCCGCCCCGCCCCGCCCACGCAGGACCTGGCGCGTGGCGCCGCCACCCCCTGGATTGCTGGCACGGGGGCTTTGGAGCGACGCGAGCGCCCCGCGCGGCCCGCCGACGACACTAGCAGCGAGCTGGGCGAGCCAGGAGGAACCACCGCGTATTTGCATGCGACGGTAAATTGTGAGGATTACAAACCCCTGGCCCGCCCCTGTGCCCCCTACCCCCTACCCCTCGCTGTAGCGGGTCCGACGCGGTGCGGCGCCACGCGAAGAGCCTCCATTCTTCCTGGATGTTCCCAGCCCGGCCGGCCCGGCGCACGCGGCCCGTCCCCCGCCCCGCCCCTCTACTCAAGGCCGACTGCCGTCGTGCAGATGATGGCTTTGAATATTCATCACAAAATTTTGGTTTCAGAATCGACGGGCGTGACACAACCTAGCCCCGGGGCCGGGCGGGGCCGGGCGGGGCCGGGCGGGGCCGGGCGGGGCGCTGCAGGCCGAGATGGACCTCCGGCAAGCAGCGCAATAAAACCCACAGACGTGCTCCGTCAGCGCGCTACCACTGCTGTGTTTATTTATGTGCTATTTATTCTTCCCCAGCGTTTCGTCTGGACACATTGTTTTTATTTCCGCGCGTGTGCTCGCGTGCTTATGTCCTAAGGATGATTTTCATTAAAAGTGAAGTGGTTTTAAAGACTGACAACCCTGCGCACCATCTCCGACGTTTAGCCTTTTTTTTTGCGGCCGACGCGACGGCCATGCTGAGGGAGCGCCTGCTTCTCTCTAGCTCAGAGGTTCAAACCGGTTCGAACCTCAAACGACCACCTCCTCCCTCCCGTACGGGGCGGCCGCCCCTCGCCTCGCAGTGTTTAGACACCTGGCTGGCGATGTTTGCATGCCATGCGTCCTATCCGCATATTTGACTGCGAGGACCCCCCCCCCCCCTCCCCCTTGCTGTAGGTCCCACAGGTGTCTAACGGCCACCGGCGGCGTGCCTACAAAGCCTGGGGGAAAGAGGTGGGGGGTGTATGTCGGTGATCGGATCGGAGCGCGCAGCCGCAGGTCCGAAGGCCACAGGTCGAGATGCCGCCGCCGCCGGGCCGCGAGGCTGCGGGGCGAGCCAAGCCTTTGATAATAATGTCTGCCGTACAGTATTTTGATGAGGCTCCCTCCCGCTGGCTGGTCCCTCTCTCACATCCGCCCCTTTCCTCTGAGTCTCGTCTCTTCCTCCCCTTTGTTCAACCCCTTTTCCCTTAGCTCCCTTTCATGTATCTTTTCACGACGGTGGTCGCAAGTCAACCTCCCCCCCCCCCCCCGCCCCGGTGTTAGCCTTACGAATTTGTTAATTTAGTCGGTAAACGTGCCGAGGCCGAGTCTCTTTGACGAGATCAGCATCCAAGGAGCGACAAGGAATGCCCTCTCCTCTTCGCCCCGCCCCGCCCCACCCACAAAGCACAGAGAAGGATTTTTCCGCCACGTGCTTTTCCATCTCAAAGAGGTGGCCAACGCTGGGGAGATCCCTTCCTTAACAGCGAGGGTGTAGGTTGTGGGGGACTAGTTTTTGACGTTTGTTGGAGTGTGTTGGACACGGATAGATGTATAGCGGGCTAGGTCGGTACACTGGTAAAACAAATGTGCAATTTTTGCACACTTACGTGTCGAATTGATGACTTTGCACATTGCATGGTGTCGAGACTAACTAAACATCACGTAATGTCTAGTTACTTAACGTTTCGTAACGTGCATACAAGTGCACACTTAGGCCCATACCCTAGGCATATTGTTACAATAATGGGATACCTCGAGAAACTGCACACCACATGGTGACTACTGTAAACGTTTCGACAAGTGTAGAGCAACTGCACACCAGTTGACGTTTAGATCAGCTCGACAACACCAAGTTTTTGCACATTTGAAACTAAACACCAATGTGCAGAACTAAACATTTTTTTCCCAGTGTAGCCGGAAAGGTAACGGATAGATGGGTGGATAGGATAACGAAAGAGGAATGATAGATAGATGGATGAGTCTTTCCGGGCCCGGCTGGTGTCGGTGTCAAGTTTGTGCCAATGATAGGTTGGGGACCCGACCTTGACTTGCGCATCCATTTTCGCTGCTTCTCTTCTTTTTCCTCCTGCCGCCTCCCCGCTTTTCCTCTCCTAAAATTGGTTAAAAATATACGGCTGCTATATCTTACCCAAAGTGAGCTGTGGATTCTTTCCAAGATAATGTTTGTGTTTTCCTTGACAGTAACTTAAGCGGACTTTGGAACTGCCTTTTACACATCGCGGGTTATGTTTGGTCGCCACAGATTCGTGTATATTCGCATTGTCCAAGTGATTCCCGCTAATGGCTTGTCGGACGGGGACGGGTGGCTGGGGTCGGCTTTGGAGGTCAAGCAGTTTAGATTACACTGCAAGAAAAGAGGAGACGTGCGGGAAATCAAATTGTTGACGTAGGCCTGACGCTTGCCAGCGTCTAGGCGCGCTTGATTCCCTACGACTCGAGGGGGTAACCACTCGCGTAATCGCTCCTACACAATGGGCCGTAATGATTACGCAATCACCTGTAATCGCGTGTAATCACGTGTAATCACTTGTTCACGTGAGCATTTGTTCACGTTATTGTTTTTAAAGCAGCCATGCGTTTCCTCTTGTTTGTGATTTGAGCTTGGGGTTGTTTGATTGAAGCATTTTTTTTTATTTTTAGAATAGTGAAAGATGAGGTTTGATTGGAGAAAGTTAGGCAATAGGAGACATAGGAGCAGGGAAAGGGGACGGGGGACGGGGGGGGGGCGTCCAGAACGGCTGGCAGAGAATTGGAGCGCTAAAGCGTGCTCCGCATTACGTACCACCGGTTGTTCACCCCGCCCCGCCCCGCCCCGCCCCGCCCCGCTCTGCTGCCATGCGAAGCGTCGCCTGCCCATTTCAGGCGGCCGCGGCGTGGCGTGGCGGGGCGGGGCGGGGCGGAGCGGGGCCGGGCGGGTGCACAGCCAGGGCAGTAAAGAGGAGAAAGCAGAAAGCGGAGGGACGAGGGCAAGCAGCTCGGTCGCGCACTACGTCATTTTTTTTCGCCCCGCCAAACCCCGACAGCATGTGCGCGTGGCGCGCCATCCATCCATCCATCCATCCATCCATCCATCCATCCATCCATCCATCCATCCATCCATCCATCCATCCATCCATCCATCCATCCATCCATCCATCCATCCATCCATCCATCCTTTGGCTACCACCACCTGCAGAACCAGCCGAGCACGGCCGAGGCGCCCGACCAGCCCTGGGTAGGCCACCAGCGCAGCAGAGAAGCGCTGCAACTCGTGTCTTGCCTACCAGCTAGGCGCCATGGTCCAAAAATTTAAGACATTTTTTTTACACATTTTCCCCCCTCTTTCTTACACCTTTTTCTCAATAACACAAAAAATTTAGGACAAACACATCGGAACTGTATGTTAATTTCGGTGGAACAGATTTACCATATCCCGTTACCCCTAATGTAAAATTAATCCTCCAATAAATTCTTTCTTGAAAAAATAAATAAAAACTCCCCCCACCTTTCCGCCGCTCTCGCTCTCCCTTCTCTCTTTCTCTCTCTTGCACACACGCGCAGTCTAGTGTAGCCGTATCTCATCGTCCTCCGCTGGTTCTAACCGCGTTCGTTTAACCTCCTCTCCTCCGCGCAGTGCGTTAAGAGTGTGCCCCCCCCCCCCCGCCCGCGCCGCGCCCCTCGGGGCCGGCGGCTGTGCGTGTGATATATTTGGGGACCCTTTTTTGCGATTGGTATGCTGCGCCGCACCCGAATGCGAACGTGAACGCGTCGTATTCAAATTGAGCCCTCCGTTCCTACAAAGAGGTGGAACGCATCCGTGGGCGCGCCTCGCCGGGTGGGCCGGGCCCTCGGCTGGGCCGGGTGGGCGGTGCGACAGGTAAGAAAGTCCCATTGTCACACCTCACCTGCTCTCTCCTGTCGCTCGCAGGCCTGCTGGCCTGCTGGGCAGCGCGTGTCACCGCCCCTCGCACGCCTACACTGTAAAATAATAGTTGTTGGTTTGGTTTGGTTCGGTTCGGTTAGGTTAGGTTAGGTTGTTGCCAAACAACCTTTCGTTGATGACTGTGATTGACTAACAGCAATGTTGTTCGACAACAAAAGTTGTTGAAAAACAACCATGTTTGTTTTTAATTGGAAACAAGAAATTTGTGATTCTTGGACCAGTTTTGTTGTTACTTGACAACAGTCGTTGTTATATTACAAGTCGATCTTGTCGTGCAACAACACGCGAGCCATTACAAAACTTAGCAACAAAGTGTTGCTAATTTAGAAGTTTCTTTTTACAGTGCAGCAGGGCCGCGGCACGGGCCAGCACTCTCTCTTTTCACTGCCTCACATGCCGGCTCATAAAGAAAGAACGACAACTTTCGTTTCCCTTTTGCGACCCATTTTCGCTACACGTCTTTGTGAGCCACGACCCGCAGCATGTAGGGGGCATATGCTTTGCTGCCTCCCAGCTGTGCAATTGGTCGAGAAGGGGGAGAGCGGGGGTTGGGGTGAGAGATGGCTTCGGTGAGGCATTGAAATGGGCCTGGGCGCCGCAGAGGGGGGGGGGGGGAGTAGGAGGGGGGGAGGGTTAAGCGATGGGGAGGGGGGCAGGTAACTGGGGGTAATTGGAGTGCGAATCGCTGTACGTCGACGCGTTGGGGGTGACGAGAAGAGACGCGCCCGGCTGGCTATAGCTATGGCGTTATGCGCTCCCGCCCCGCCCCGCCCCGCCCCGCCCCGCCCCGCCCCGCATGTGCTGCTCTCTCTGTTTCTCCGTCCTCTTTTAAACCCCTCCACCTCTACGCCACCCTCTCTCTTCCTCCCGTCCTGAATTGTCTCCTGGGTTCCCTTGCGCGCCCCATTCCCAGCTCTTTCTCTCTCCCTCTTTCTATCTCTCTCTCTCCTCAGTTTTTCTATGCTCTTTTCCTAGTCATTTACTCGCCCTTTCACCCTCCATTCCTAGCGCCGCTAAGCCAACGACCGAAACGGGAATTAATTTTTCTTTAGCCGTCCTCTTATTCTTATTCTTCCGCGGCCTACCTTCCAGGCATAGCCCGAATGGGGCGCAAAAACAGCACACTGAAGTTTGCTTTGGTATCTTTATTCAGCGGCGTCTCGGGCGTCAACGGGTGAAGAACAGCAGACAAAGAGCCCACAAAGAATGACGTTTTAATTTTCTAACGAAGGGGTGACCTGCGGCACCAGCTTTTGTTTTTAGCTCTATAGGGCATAGGAAAAATGAGGAGAGGCTGCGCGAGGTGGAGATGCGACGGATATGACACGCCTTCTCTCTCTCTCTCTCTCTCTCTCTCTCTCTCTCTCTCTCTCTCTCTCTCTCTCTCTCTCTCTCTCTCTCTCTCTCTCTCTCTTTCTTCTCTCTCCCCCCTCCTGCTCTCACTCTCGGACGCGCTCTCTCCTCTCATCTCTGCCGACTTGTCATGCAAATAATCCCCTCCCTGAGCTCGCTGCCCCTTCCGCTCTCATTGTCACAAATTAGGGAGAGGAGAGGAGAGGCGAGGATGACCCTGGCCTGTTATTTCACCCGGCGCCGCAGGCCGGCCAGGACACCGTTTGAAATGCCCGCCCACCGCGCCCCGCCTGGCACTTTGTGTCTCCTAAGCGGTTTTGTGACATATTTTCACAAGGTAATTTTTTTTTAAATATTTTTCTTTCAGGAATTATGGGCCGTCTTGATCCTCCACCTGAAGGTCTCGCTGCCGTGGGCCGCAGTGCCCAGCCCCGGCCGTGGCGTGGAGTGGCGCGGCGTGGCGTGGCGCGGCGTGTCCGAGAGGACAGGAGAGGAGGGCGCCCAGGTGGGCAGGCTGTCCGCCGGGCACCTGTGCGGAGCAGGCTGCCTACCCTCCGGTCTGCAGGCGCTCCGCAGGAACGGTGAGTGTTCCCCGTGCCCCATACCCCGTGCCGCGCGCCCCGAGCTGTCTTACTAATAAGACCTTACGGGGAAGTTACAGTGAACCCTGCAGCACTGCAGCTTACTGTCAATCACCTGATTTTCACCGCGTAATCTACGGTGAACGTCATTTGTCAGCTACGGTGATGCACCGTATTCAACGTAGCCACAGCGTCATTGTAAGTGTCATTCACCGTATCTTTCGGTGAAAATTCACCGTAAGCAAGCAGTGCTGCAGGGTTCGCTGTAACTTACAGTGAAATACACCGTAACGTTTTAACAGTGCTCCACTTTGAGCGCGCCAGCCCCGCGGCCAGCACCCCGCGCCCCGATAGATGCTCAGAGAGGCGAGCAGGTTATTGCGACCTGCTGGAGCCACTATCGACACGCTTATTGCTCTGACGCGATTGGACTGATTTATGAGACCAACGTACTTTTTTTCCTCTTCTTTTGAGCGAGAGAAAAGTTGAGAGAGGTCGTCACATCAGAGCGCCGACTTAATGCGTCTTTCCCGCCTCAGTTACCTCCGCCCTACAGAGCGATGTCTTATCTGAGCGCCCCCGCCCCGCCCCGCCCCGCCCCGCCGCTCCAGCCCGTCGCCAAAGTAGAGGCCTCCCTTTTCTCTTTGCTGTTTGGGCGGCACAGTTTTTTTCGGAGGGGGCGGAAAGAAGGGTGGGGCGGTGCTTATGGGCGGGAAAGCGAGGGGGCGGGGGGTCGTCGCTCCAAAACATATTTGCTTTCTCAATGTTGTGATAGAATTGACTCCTCAGGGGAGGTAGGTCGCTCAAGGGCGGTACACAGGCCCCGCCCCGCCTCGCCCGCCCCGCCCCGCCTCGCCCGCCCCGCCCCGCCCCGCCCCGCCCCGCCCCGCCCCGCGCCGCTCTTTCTTGCCACCGCGCTCTTTCCTTTATGCCGCTATGTATTCCGCCGGCGTGTTCGGTAATGTGCTTCAGTGGCTCTCGCAGTATTCCCCCTTCAGCACCGCGAGGCGGCTGAGCGCGGCTGAGTCTGGCTGAGCGGCCTGACCCGGCCCGACACGCGCGCGACCCCGGCCCAAGCGTGTGAGCAAATAAATCCTCCCAGTACCGCGGGAAAATGCCCATGATGCCCACGTGAGGTTGCTCCTTTATAAGATACATCTTTCTGCACGGAGAGAAAAGACTTATTGCTGTAGCAGCAAACCTCATTGCTAATACAGCACCTACAACTGTTTTCCTTTGTTAGGACAGCAAAAATATTTCTGTCATATCAATCGCTTTGCGGGCTCTGCAAAGTGGTTTGCACTGTTAGCTATGCAGCTGGCTGTAACAGCTACGTTTTTGCTGATTTTTTCTAAAATAAAAAAATAAAAAATAGTTGTAGGCGCTATATTAGCAGGTCTCTTTTCTCCGTTTGAGTTAACTGAGAGAGAGAACGAGAACTAGAACTAGAACGAGAACGAGAACCAGAAGTATAGGGAGAAAGTCGGGGAGGAAGAAAAAGCTTATAGCCCGAGCCGAGCCCGGCAGCGCAAGCGCATCCTGATTGATAAAGGAAGATGAGAGAGGCGGGGCGGGGCGGGGCGGGGCGGGGCGGGGCGGGAGACGCTGTGGTGGACCGCGGCCGCGCCGCGCGCTGTGAGAGCGCTCCGAGGGGCGGGGCGGGGCGGGGCGGGGCAAGGCGAGGCGAGGGGGCAGCGAGTCAGAGGCGGGGGAGATGAGTAGAAGGAGGAGTCCGAACAAACAAACGGACCTTCCTTCAGGCAGTTGACGGACTGTCGGCGTGTCGTGTCAGTCCCCCGCCGCCCCGCCCCGCACCGCCCAGCACCGCAGCGCACCGCAGCGCCCGGCGGCCACGGCGCTCTCGGCCAGCTCGTCCACGTCCCCGTACACCTGGGGGCCCCGGGGGCCTAAGCCCGCCCCGCCCCGCCCCGCCCCGCCACGCCCCGGCCCGCCCGACCCTCCAACACGACGCCGTCGCGGCCTCGACCTAGATCGTGTCCGCGTCCATCTCAACGGGCCTCACCGCCTCACTCCAGGCCGTGCGCGAGGACCGAGCGCCCCCACCCAGCCTCCGTCACCCGGGCAATAAGGCGCCGCGGCTGTCACCGGCGCCCCCGCGGCCGCCGCCCGGCCCGGCCCCCGCGTCCTCCAGCGCGTGCAGGGGCTCCCACGTGGACGCGGCCTGCCTGACCTTCCCCGCGCCGCGGCACCCTCTCTCTGGCCGCCGCTGTGCCGCGCACGCGGCGTTCAAGTGCTCCGTGACGCCGTCATTGCGACTAGTGTGATTGTGCCCAGTGATTAGCCCGCCCCGCCCCGCCCCACCCCGCCCCGCCCCACCCCGTGCATATCTTCTAGTGGCACTGGTGTGGTGGTGGTGGTGCAGTTTTTACTCCTGTTGTGCTCTACGAGTGTGTGTGTGTGTGTGTGTGTGATACACACACGTACACTGTGTATGTATCGCGCTCCTTAAATGGAGTCGATGACGAAGACCTCTTGGATAACGTGACGTACGCTACAGCGGCAGCAGGCTGACTCGGCAGAGGTAAGTCCGTACCGTACTGTCGGGTAGATATCTAACGGTACATACCGTGGAAAATAAAAACATCATGTGTCCTAGCCTCTGCCGGATCCGTTTCAACATGAAAACGTTAAACGGCTTTGACATTACTGGTGCGTATGGCTGGCGCTTGTAGTCACTGCGAAGGCGTTAAGAAACGCATTGGGGTCGTAATAAGCGAATCTCTCATTCTTGACGGTAATTGTGAAATTGTATAAGGTTGCGGCGCCACACCCAAAAAATTGTGTTCTTAATTCAAGAACATTGCCTTAAAGTTTTTAGAGTCGTGTTCTTGATTTCAGAAATTTAACTTAGTTCAATGACGAAATGCGCTTCACTCAAGCAAAATGTTCCTAAAACTTTAAGAACACTGAAAAATTAAGAACATACTTTTCTGGGTGCACGTGGGCGTGCGGTGCGCGACGCGAGTGCCTCGCACACGCTGCCCTCCCCCCCCCCACCCCCTCTCCCTCCTCCGCTTGTGATTTTTTTTTTGGGACGGTGCAGACGGAAGCCCCGCGGCGGGTCGATATTATCGCGATCGAGTAGCTGCGACGATAAACTCACCGCTGTCCGTGTTGCTGTAATACGCCCGCCATGCCCCGCCCCGCCTCGCCCCGCCCCGTCTCGCCCCGCCCCGCCCTGCCCCGCCCTGCCCCGCTCCGCCCCGCCCCGCCCCGCTTCGTCGCGTCAAAAACAGACAAACAGCTGCAGATCAGAGCGGCGCACGATACAGACTTGAAAGCTGCTCCCCGTCATCAGGTTTCCCCCGCTCGAGTGAAACAAGTGCTCCACGGGGCGGGCTGATCTCAGCCAGGAAAGATTTGAAAACGAAACAATAGGATATTTCACTTCGTTTAAACCGGATCCAAAGAGGAAGAGAGCATTGCTTTCTGAATTTTTTCCTCCTTGACTCTGATTGGCCGCGCCGACAAAATTCTTGGATACGCCACTAAGGCGATCGCGGACCTGGTAACCACTGGTGACCACTGGTGACTACTGGTGACCACTGCGACCAGAGCGCCGACCTCGGCCCGGCAGCCGGCCCAGCCGGGCAAGTCGCGCCCGGGAGAACAAATGTCAGGGCATAAATCAACAACAGTTATCTCGTCTGCTATCGATCAAGTGATGAATGGAAAAATAGTCCGCTAGTGCACAAGCCGGCTCGCCTAGTCTCGTCTAACGCGCTCGCCCCCCCCCCCCTCCCTCGCACTCGCCCCCCTTCCTGTAGGGTGATTTCGCACACTGGCCCTGTCGCACTTATGCGACACGGCCATAAGGAGCAAGAGAGAGGACACTACTAAACGCTCCTCGGAATCACTCAGCTGCCTCGCTCGCTCTCCCCAGCGCACGAGGAATTTCCGCATCTCGCACTTTCCTTCGTTTCTTTCTTTCTTTAAAAAAAAAAAACCTTGCTTTTTATTGCTCTTCCGAAAGAATGTTGTAGGTCGCGCGCCGTCGCGTCGCGACCAGACGGCGTGAAGGCAGCCGGCGACCACGTGACTGGACGGGGACGGCGAGAGGGGACTTGGACCCCGCCGCCCCCGCCCCGCCCCGCCCCGCCCCGCCCCGCCCCGCCCCGCCCCGCCCCGCCCCGCCCCACCCCGCCCCACCACCCCGCCCCAGACCGCCACGTCCCACCGCGCCGCAACTAATCGAGCCACGCATCGCTCATCCAAAGTTACACTATTCGCTTGCCCTGGACACACGCGCCCCGCCCAGCCACGCCGGGCGCACGGCGCTGGCTGCTGGCGCTTTATCTATGACGAGCAGCGGAGTAAGAGGAATAGCGACTAGCATTGCCCCCCGTCACCCCCCGGGGGCAAAGCGATTTAGAAAATTGAACCAGTTCAACGGGGTATTTAAGCGGGAGAAAATGATGAGAATTACAATTATTGTCCTCGTGGGGAGCATTTTATGCGCCTGTCGCCAAGTATGTGTATAGCTAGATCGACAAATATTTCCTCTACACACTCTTGCCATGGCGCTCTCGGGCCCGCGCCGTGCCCCGGCCGCGTCAGGGTCATCCTGAGCCGGGCGCGTGCGTGTCAGTCAGCGGCAGTCAAAGCACGCCGATGATAAGTATTTGAAATATTTAATGGCAAGGCGAGGTGATATGGCGGCCGTCCCCATGGGACGGACTCATGGCTCTTGCAAGGGGGCCCCTGACGGCCAGAACCCCCCCCCCCCTCCACCGAGGCCCATGCCTGTCCATGCGCCGTAGCAACAACAAGAAGAACAAGGAAGTAAGGCAGGCGAGGCGAGAGCCTGGTGGCGCTGCGCTGCGATAGCCTGAGCAGTAAATCACCAGCGCCCGCGTGATTTCTCATACTTATTGTCAGAGTGGAGCCGAAACAACCCCGAGCACATAGGAGGCTAACCGGCGGCCCGCCCGGCCCGGCCCGGAGCACTGCGCACGGCGCGTAGAGGTCGCCTGCCCGCCCCGCCCCGCCCCGCCCCGCCCCGCCCCGCCCCGCCCCGCCCCTGCTCTGTCCTGCGATGGGACTTCGTCGATTACCTAACCTGCTGTGCGCGCGCGAGCAGGGGGTTTCGACGGGGGCCGTCCAAAATTGGTCGAGCTTAGCGAGGCGTGTGATGTAGCCCGAGGGAGCGCCCCAGGGAGGGGGGGGGGGGATAGGATCGGCGAATCGGGGCGGGGTGGGGCGTGGCGTGGCGGGGTCCAAAGACTGCGGTCCGATGACGTGAAATATGTAGCGTCAAGCAGCAGGTGGCGGCGGGGCGGACATGCGCCCTGGGGTCTGCCGCCGGCTGCTGGAGGAGGGCTGCGATAGGCCCTCGCGCACGCTCCGCGACAAGAAGGCATTTGTCTTTTTATGCAGCAACACTTACATCAGTATGGTCTGTCCAGAAACTCTTTGAGTTATAGAGTGCAAGAGCGGGGTGTGGCGCCCTTCTGCTCTGAAAAGGCTTAAGAACGCGCTTATGTAATCGACCTACTGTCTGTGTGTCTGTCTGTCTGTTCCACTAGAAGGAGTTGAACTAGAAACTAGGAGCTGGCAACGACGTTTTGCGGAAGGAGGTCCCGGGCGGGCGGGCCCCGCTAGTTTTCTGACTGTTTCGTACGGCGTGCAAGTTATTTTTCTCTAAATTCCTTACGACGCAAGAGCAGAACAACTACATCCCCGGTATCTCCCCCCCCCCCCCCTGCATTCCCCGTGCTGTAACTTTCCCTTCTTAATATGTACGTCTATAGTTTCTACCGCTTGCGGTGCCGGCGCCGGTGGCTCCCCCACCCCCCTCCCCCCAACCAACCTGTATCGCTGTTGGGTGGCCTACCCGTCGGGGGCTAACCGGGCCGAGCCGGCGTGGGTCCACGCTGCTCCCCCCGGGCTCTAACGAGGGCCGCCTATGGGATGACGCGGAACCTGGCCGGGGCGGGGCGGGGTGGGGCGGGGGTGGGGGGGGGGAGAGCGGGGCGCGGCGGGGCGGGGCGGGGCGTGGTGGGGCGGGGCCGTCACGCCACCTGCCCTTGCTGATCGCACCGGGCGATGGCGCCCCGGTTTGCAGATGGAATCTCGCAGACCCTGCTACGCCGCACGCCACGCAGCTTTACGCGCCTGGAAGGCGCGGCTCACCTCGGCGTCACTGGCCCCGGCCCACCGCACCCCACCCCGCCCCACCCCGCCCCGCCTCGCCCTACCCGCTGCGCGACCATGGTCGTTAGCAAACGACTATTTGTCGACACGACACATTCGTTTTTCCCCCGCCTTACCTATTTTTTTTCCCCCGAGAGCGCGTTTGTCATCCTAATTAAGCAGATTTGCAGCGGCTCCGTGCGCGCCGCTCGCCACCACCCGTCGGCTCCGTAAGCGATACCTGCCCCTCCTTTCTCCTCCACTGCTAAAAAGTACCAATTCCGTGGAAACCGTCTGGAAAGGAGTACGACAAGGCGAGGGTCACGTTTATACAGCGTGAATATTCTACTCTAATTCTCCCTGGAAAATGTGTTTTTGGCACCTGACCCCTGGCTACTTTTTTTTTCTCGTGTAAAGTGATGTGTGTTTTACAGTGTATTTCCCCTTCCTTATGAACGACTTGGTGCTTGTTGCGCCGGCCAACTGACTTTTAGGAGCTGATATATACATGGCATCCCTTCCCCCCCCCCTCCCACGCGCCCGGCTCACCCCCCTCCGCATTCTCTCTGCTGCTTGGAGAAATAATTACCAACACCCTTAATTGCTGAAAAGCTGCTTCGGGCCAGCGCTGCAAACCCCCTGATTATGCCACTGAGAATACCCTAGCGGAATAAGAAAACTGTTTTCTTTGATATTGCTTTGAAAAACGTACTGCACTGGGAAGGGAGGATTTACGTCAAAGTTTTTCATTTGAAAGAATCTTTTGAGGGGGCGTCTTCAGGGCGCCTTCTTCCGCCATCTTCTCCTTGAACATACTTTTTAATACTTTATTTTCCCTTATCTCAGCTTTGCTCTCAGACAGCCAAGCGACTTGGTTTGGAAGGAAGGCAGAGACTCATTTCTACCTCTTTCGTGTGCCTCGCATGACGGTTGTTTAGGCTGCGTTGCCGCTCAATTTTTTTCCGTTATCAAAAACTAGTTTTAACCAGTGCACTTCGTGATAGCTTGCTTTGCCGCCCTCCCTCTTCTACCTTTATCTCTCTGTAGAAATTAGACCAGCAAAAAGCCTGTTGCTGTATTTTCCCGAGACACTGTGGGCCGGCTCGGCCCTGCCGCTGTCCTAACGCAGCCCTGGCGGGGCGGGGCGGGGCGGGCTGGTGCGGCACTGAAGCTTTAGCATGCATGGCCTGCCCGCCCCGCCGCGCCACTGGCTCCACTGGTTCCGCTGGCTGCCAGAGGGGTAATCCCCTCATACCCACCGACGCTAACAGAAAAAAATTATTTTTTTTAAACAAAAATGGAAGATCACGTCCAACGTAGAGCTCTGCCGGTGAGGATTTCAGTCTAGTGGATTATCTCAAATAACGCAGAGAAAAAAATATTGTATGGTGTTTTATCCTGGACAACACTGCTCAAATCCGAATTGCGTACGAAGACTTTGTTTGTATTACGAAGAAAGTTGTTCGTAAACCGCGAAAAATTTGGATGCTTTGTACCGGTGTACAAAGTATTTTTTTCGCAATTACAAAGAATTCGCTTCACAACTTACAAAGGAATTTGTTCGTAAGGCGGAAGGATCACAATCTTACGAACTATTTCGTTTGCATAACTAAAGAATTCCTCGCATGATTGCAAAGCAGCCAGATTCTTCGCAAAATTTCTTCGCAGAATTATAACAGTGTTGTGCGCCTCTAATTTCATCAGTTTTATTTTCGTTTCCTGTAGAGAATCTGGGATTTCCAGTGAGGTTACTCGTGCTCTGTGGGATGAACTCCATTAGAGAAGCACATGTCAACTCCGTTTTGTGTTGCTGGTCCAAACATCTCATGGTACCGGCGTGCCGTTGTTGCGGACACATACACCCAGAAAAATGAAAAGTTGTGGCAACCATCGTATTGTTCCTTCAGGGACAACCATAAAATATGGTTGAGACAACGATCAGCCAGTGGTAAAGACTGGATTTTTGGTTAATACAACTATCCTATTGTCACCGCCACCATATTTTATGGTTGTCCCTAAAGTAACCATACGACGGTTGCTGCAGCTTTTCATTTTTCTCGGTGTACAATTTTTTCTTGTCCAAAAGGCCGGCGTGTTGCAGTGTACGCTCTCGCACCTCCGCTGTCCGAACCAGAGTAATTCCATTAAAGTGGCATCAGGATGCCTTAACCCAATCAGGGGGGCCAACGAGGGTTTGGAAAGGGTAGGGGAGGGGGGGGGGCTGAGCCGGAGTGGGGAAAGGTGGTAGGTCAGCCCTGTCACCCCGCAACCACCGAGCCGAGAGGAGCGTTATGGGTCGGTATATGGGTACTCCTCCGTCTGTTGAAATGTTCATGGTGTACCGTGTGGAGATTGGGGCCAAATACCTGTAGGAAGTCCATGTGCCTCGGGGGAGCGTCGTGTGACACAGAGGACAAGGAAGAGGGAGGGGAGCGGGGGCGAAGCCGCCGCGCATTTAGTGCGTAATCTATATGGAGATGACCGTTAGCCTGTGCCCCGCTGCCCCCCTGCCCTCCTACCCTCCTACCCCTATGCCCCCCTGCCCCCCTGCCCCCTGGGGGGTCCCTGGCCGGCTCGGCTCCTGGTCCGCGCGCGTACTGGACGTGTGAGCCGCGGAGGCTGGCCAGCCCGCCCAGCCCCTGGGGTGCTTTGCTCCGCCCGCCTCTGCCCCTCCTAGACACTTTATATCTCGCGTCGCGGCTATTTTTATCGCGTGTCTTCTCTTTCCGTTCATGACCAAATTTTTAACGATGTTGGCCGGGGCGGGCCACGCGGGTGGGCCGGGGGTGGGCCGGGTGTGGGCCGGGCGCGGGGCCGGTCCGCTGCCGCACATAACTCACAAGAAGCGGCCGTCCTCAGGGGACACGGCCCGGCCCCAGGACGGCGGCCAGGGGCTCAAGAGGGCCGCCGTCGACATGGCCTCCTCCTTTGTGGCCGCCCTCCGCGTCCTCCGCCCCCTGACCGCGGCAGCCCGGGCGGCAATGAGAGGAGCTGCTCCGGGGGCGGGGCGGGGCGGGGCGGGGCGGGGCGGGGACTGACACTTTTCCCACGAGGAGCCGTGACTTTTTTTCATCGCGCCGTTCTCGCTGTGCGGTGCGGTGCGGGGCGGGGTGCGGGGTAGCTGTCCGCCCTGTCCGCCCTGCCTGGCCTGGCCCTGCCGCTGTCCGGCCCGCCGCCCGCACGCCTCGCTGCTCCGGTTTAGATCTCTTGCCCTCTGCGTCCGCTCTATCTCGCCCCTACTCACACACACACACATGCACACACACACGCCCGCACGCGCGCGCCACCGCGTGACTAGCTCCTGCGCACTTCGCCTTTGCCCTCACAGAGGCCACACAGGCAGGCCCGTCCGATGTGCTCCATATTGCCCTGCGTGACCTCACCACACGACCGCCCGCCACTTTTAAACAGGGCGCGTGTGTGTGTGCGCGCGCGTGCGTGCGTGCGTGCGTGTGGGGCAGGGTGGGAGGACGCTGCTCCCGCTTGTCTTGCTCGGCGTGATGGCTCCCGGAGGGGTAAATCCGGCTCGGCCCGGCCCGGGCGCTACTGGACCCTGGGCACTGGGCCCTGGGCCCCCCTGCGGGGTACGCCACGCCGGCCACCATTAACATAAGGCAGTGAAAGGCTGCTCGTGGCCGGGCTGGCCGGGGCTCCAGGCTGTGCGCTGTGCGGCTCCAGGGCGTCACCAGGTAGGCACGCACGGTGGCGCGCAGAGTGGCACCGAGAGAGGCAACCCGGGGCGGCACCCATTTAGATATAAATAAGAAAAATGTTGGCATAGACATGTTTAAGGGTGAAGGGAATGCAAAACATAAGAAGGCAAGGGAGGTGGGGGGGTGGAGAGAGATATGTGGTCGCGTGCGCACCCCAGTTCTGAGGTAAACCCCACCCCGCCCCACCCCGCCCCGCCCTGCCCCGCCCCGCCCCGTCACCGCACGCTGGTGTCCGTGTCCCACTGGGCCCTGCTCTCCCCTCCGCTCGCTCCACGCGCTTGGGAGAGCCGCCGGCTCGCGACTTCGAAAGCCTAGGCCCGGCCCAGTGCCACAGCCTGATCCTGCTGACCACCCCTCCCCATGCAGCCCTGTGTGGTGGGGCGGGGCGCGCCGCGCCTGTGTCTCACGCCCGTCCACCCATGACCGATGGGCTCCTCTCCGGTGCCGGCCCGGCCCGGCCCGGTCCGAAGGTAACAAGGCCGTCAACCCTGACGTGTTGCGAGGACGAGCACCAGGACCGCATTGCCGGTGGGGGCGCGCCCGGGTGGGGCCATATACCCCCTCAAGTAGTTTGTCGCCGGATACGTTTTCAGCTCACAAATACGCAGAGAGGTGGAAATTAAAAAAAAAAACAACTGACACTTAGTGAAACACGTGTGAGTCTTGACCTCTCGCACTTCTGGCTCTTCATTTTGTTTTATTGCAATCGCACCAACTTTGTTTCACGCATCACTTAAATCAACATACTTCAGCCCGTTAGGAACGGAGAGTAGATGGTAGTGGCACAGCAGCGACTCCGCCCAACCACCCCCTCCCCTCTCTCTCTCCTCCTCTCTCTCCCCCTTCACTCTCCCTCTTTCCGTAATTGTTCAACTTCCCTTTGAGCCGCCGCAGAGAGCAGCAGAGGGTAGGGGTAGGTGGAGATTGTGCAACTTTTCCGAAGGGATATCGGCTTGCCAAAAGTCGTGGCCGGGTCCGGGGCAGAGAGTGGAGTCTCTCTAGGCTGGGGATGGGGACTGCTTTACTGTGCGTACCGCGCTGTGCGCGCTGTGCTGCCCGGCCCCGGCCCCGGCCCCGGCCCCGGCCCCGGCCCCGGCCCCGGCCCCGGCCCCGGCCCCGGCCCCGGCCCGACGAGAGGCATTCAGCCAACGGCTGGCTCCATTATAGGAACAACTTTCCGGTCCACGTGTGCAACTCACAACAGGTGGGCCGTTTGAAAGCGCTGCCATGACTCTTCTCCGTACTGACAACAAGCCATCCACGTTCTTTTGAACTTTTACATGCACAACTTTTCCGAAAACCCGATTTATTGCGTGCTTTATTGTGTGCAGATATGAAAAGATTTTCTTAAAGTGCACGGTTAAAAAAGAATCGTACGCACACACATGCACAATTTCCTAAAATTCACTGTTGTTCAATTACTGTGACGTCACATTCTTTTTAATGCGAAAACTGTCACATTGGTCAGAATGTGATGTCACATTCGCACTAACGTGAATCGGCCGGACTAGGAGGGCTGAATTTCACAGTCTTCACATTCAAAAGAATGTGACAATAATATCTAAAATAATGTGACATTTTTTACACGAGATATAATGTGACAGTGTTGGATTTTAAATACGCAATGAAGCAGGTTCATAGAAATCCATTTAGTCGCGTCTCCAGTTACGCACAAAGCAAAGAGAATATTACTCTTACGACGCCAGTCTCTCTTTCCTAATGGCGCTGGTTTCGTAAATCACGGAAAAACTTGCTTTGTTTGGATCCTGCCCTCCATCTGTGTGTGTTCATGTTGGTGACAAAAAAAAATACGCCAACAGTTTGGTCGTGTGTTATCCCGTAAATGGGCTAATTCCGCTCGGTTACTGGCCCAGTCCACACCCACAGGCACACATGCGCACTCTAAAGTCCTTGGCTAATGCCAACACATTTTTCAGTTTATGACTGTGTACCCAATGTAATAAGTGGCCGCCGTTCCGGAGGCCCCTCTCCCTCCTACTCGTAGTTTAATGAATTTTTACAAAACGTTCCGCTGATTGCGAAAAGAGAATATATTTATCACGCTGTCTTTTTGGTTTATCAAAAAGATTTGACATATTGTATATGTTCGTGAGTCAGACAGAAAAGTAGGCAAAAAGCGCCCAACACAGCTTTGTAGAGTAGAGCGGTCGGTACAAACGCCTGCCTACCAGGCAACATCTTCATAGCTGTGCAGAGGGGTGGCCTAGTAGGCAGGCGTTGATACCGACCGCTCCACACGGCTGTGTGTTGGGCGGTTTTTGCCCACTTCTCTGGCAACACTGTTGCATGCGTGCACACTTATTTATCATGTACTTTTCGTACATAGCTTCGTAAGGCTTTGTGCACGTAGCTGACGCAACAATACCTTTTACTTCATTTTTATCGAAGAAATATTACGTTAGTTACGCGTGCACAAAAACCTACGTATAAAACAGTACATATCACGGGGGGTGTGGCAGTGTACTTGCCTGGGCCTGACTTTTACCGGCAGCCTGCTAAACTATTGTTTCTATTTCATGGTCGGGGTGGGCGGGGTGCGGGGGGTCTCCCCGCAGCCGGCACTAGCGGCCGCCTTCACCGCATCGAGTACGCTGGGCTGAAATCGACCTTTCTACGTGAGTATGGAGCGAATTCCGTACTCGTAGTCTGGCTGTCAGAATGTCATGGGAGGTAAGAAAAGGGGTGGGGGACAGGTATAATGGGAAAATGGGTATACGCGAGGAGGGGGGGGGGGGGGGCAGGAAGTGAGGTGACAGATGTGGTGTGTGAATAAGGGCAGGTGCGTGCCCCCTGCGTGCGCGCTATTGAACTCACCCAGAGCTTGTGGAGGGAGGGAGGGGGGAGTGTGTATTGAAAGCCTCGCTATTTGAGAGAGATGGTGGTTAAGGTAACCGAGAATTCTGAGCCCTATTTGTGGCGCGCGGTCTTCGCCTCAGTGTCGAGACAGCGCGAGGATGCTTTTACTCTGGAAAACGTTCGTAGACCTCACATAAATCAGCAAAAAATGTATACATCTAGAAAAAAAAATGCACAAGACTTAACAGATTTATGTAAAATATTATTCATAATGAACCACAATTTTGTTTATAAATCTGCATGTTTATCTAGTTACATGTGACGTGTATGAAAAAGTATATTTCCAGTTAGGAAATGAATTTCATTTGTCTTGGCTTATTAATTCTTTGCCGTGTCTTTGCCCTAATGCGCGATGAACAGCGTGAGCGACTCATTGTGTACACAGGCCGCTCCCCTCCCATCGTTTTGATATTTCTACTTTCTGTAGCCTCGGGCATCTTGCTCTCCCTCCCCACTCCCTCTCTTCGTTCAGGAATTTGTCAATCTTAGTTGGATTACAGAGGCGTATCAGGCTCGTGCCTCTGCTACGCAAGCCTTTTTCCCCTCAATAAGTTATTCACTCCGCTAAAAACAAAACCTGTTAACGTCTAGTCTCTCTCTCTCTCTCTCTCTCTCTCTCTCTCTCTCTCTCTCTCTCTCTCTCTCTCTCTCTCTCTCTCTCTCTCTCTCTCTCTCTCTCTCTCTCTCTCTCTCTCCCTCTCTCTCTCTCTCTCTCTCTCTCTCTCTCTCTCTCTCTCTCTCTCTCTCTCTCTCTCTCTCTCCTCGATCGAAGAAACTGATCGCGCATGGTTTCGGCTAAGAGAGCATTTATCGGTTCACAACAAAATCGCTGCCAAATCTGTTCTGGTGAAGGAGACGAAGCATTATGTTGTGGAGTTTGCTTATTCTTAAAACATTTCGTTGGTAATTCCCTGCGCTGTAGGCAACCCTCCCCTGCTCCCTCCCCTCTCCCTCCGAATATCACATCACTCAATGTCTGCCGAGCGAGCGGCGAGCGGCTGCTGGCCTCACCCCGTGTCGGGCGAAAAAGTATAGGGTGGGAGAAAAAGCCTGCAATACGAGGTATAAATCAGAGGACTAAACAAGTTTTTGACAGTGTCACAGTTGACCGCTACGGTATATCGACCTGCTTGTTTCACGTTCGGATGCGGGTGTACCGTTTCCCCCCCCCCTCCCCTCCTCCTCCTCCTCCTCCTCCTCCTCCTCCTCCTCCTCCTCCTCCTCCTCCTCCTCCTCCTCCTTCTCCTCCTCCTCCTCCTCCTCCTCCTCCTCCTCCCTCTCCTCCTCCTCAGCGACGCGGGGCGTGCGCCCCAGACATCTTGTTCTCCCTTTTTGCCGGTAATTTTAATTACTTCCTAATATTCGGCTCCTCCCTCCCCTCCGCTCCCTTGCCCCGCCCCGCCCCTTTGGCCGCCTGCCGTGCACACTCGCGCGCACCCCGCCCCACCCCACCTCGCCACTTACACGCCAAAACAAATGCCCTTTTATTCTGGGCCCGGGGGCGTCAGTGGAGTGCCTCCGGGCGAAAATCCGCTAAAGTAGTCAAAAATCGGATTTTTCGCTTCTAGGAAATGAATGCTGGGATTCGCGCCCCGGTAGGTGCCTTGAGCCGGGGCTTCTAATGAGTTAAAGGCGACTCGTCAAAACCCGCGCGGAAAAGGGATAAAAGGTGATGGAGGGAAGAGAAGTGGAGAGAATTCTCTCTTTTCTAAAAGAAGGGGGAGGGGGGCAAAGGTAATTGCGAGTTGCTCTGCGTACCTACGCGACAAGAGGGCGCAGAGAAATGAAAGGAACACGCGTGTGTGTATGTGTGTGTGTGCTCGCAAGTGAGGGAAGTGGAGGAGGGACAGAGGGATCAGCGTGTGCGTCGGCGGGAGCGAGATGGCAAGGGTTTTGTGGGGGAGGAGGGGGGGGGGGGGGTAGCGTGGCGTCGCTGTGCGCTGGCGCTGGGCGCTGGCAGGGCAGCGGCGGCGGGCCAGTTCAGACGCCGTCTGCTCGCCGCGCGGGGAGGCTGTGCTGCCAGAGGCGCTGCTGCGCGCTGCCCCCTGCCTGCCGTCCTGCCCCGAGTGTCTGCTCGTGTGCGCCGCGCGCGCCGCCCGCTCCCACCCGGGCCGGCCCGGGCCGCCGCGCCCCGCCGCCGCCATGGCGTGGCCCGCCTCCTCCCGGACTGCGCCGGCCGCCGCGCCGCCCCCGGGGCCCGCCCCCGGCCCCGCCCCCGGCCCCGCCGCCGCCCCGTCCATGGGCCGGCGCCTGCAGCACGCCGAGCACCCGCTGCCCCCGCACCGCGTCTACTTCTTCCTGACGTTCGGCGGGCGGGAAGTGCGAGTGGAGCAGGCCGCCCTGCACCGGGCGCTCCGGCAGCGCCTCTGAGCACGCCGTCAGCTGTGACAAAGTGTGCGTGTGTGTGTGTGTGACGTGTCGCTCACGCCACTGCGAAACGTAAACAAGAGGAATACTTTTTCTAAGTGGAGGAGAGAAGGTAGACGTAGCAGAGACCTGCCCTGCGCCGCCCCGACCCGCGCGGCAGGAGTGAGCGTCAGTCAGCGCGCGGCGTGGCGCGGCGTGGCGCGGCGCGGCGCTGCCGGCGGTGTCGTGTCGCCCTGCGTGTTTTCACATTCATAACTTCCCATTGTGCATCGCGGGGCGCCCAGGCCCAGGACGGCCCACACCACATCGCATCGGTGAGTGAGGCACACTGCGGAGAGTATTTCTATTTTGAATTCTGCTGTGTGTATTTCGAGGCGCGAATTCACCTCCCTAAGTACCGTATATACTGTATAGAAGTATTTTGTTGCCGTGCGATGATACAAAAGGACGACCTGTGCGCTGGCGCGGCTTCCAGTTTCACACCGGAAAAACAAGGGCGCTAAACAAAGCCTTTCTTGGGGAGCTAAAATCAATGGCTAAGTTTAGAACACTTTATCTTTGTGCCTTTGCAAAGGCGCTAATTTTGTATGGAACTCATGCGAAGCTAGCCAGCTGAATGTGCTAAGTCCTACTTTACAAGGCGCTAAATTTTGTTAGCGCCTTTTAAAGGTAGGACTTAGCACCTTTGTTTTTCCAGTGCAGTTCTGAATAGTAGGAAGTTGTTTCCTTTAGCTCACAGATCACAAATAGATTTTGCTCCAGAAAAAAAATAATTGTTAACCAAGAAACGTAGGTTTATCAACGATTTTTCTTCATCTGAATTTGCGATTTTGTGGGGTTCGAGAACCCCGCCCCGACTCGGTTTTAAATATCATCACCATCCTCGTATGAGCACTGTATTATGCCGCGCGCGCTGGATATCAAAACAAGCCTTGGGGTCGCCGTGTCATGACCGGACCGCATCTCACTTGGACGGAACGGAAGTCCGCCCTTGGAAGGTTCTAAAAGTGGGCTCGGTCCTGCTCGGCTCGGCTCGGCTCGGCTTGGCTCGGCTTGGCTCGGCCCGGCTCGGCTCGGCTAGGCTCGGCTCGGCTCGGCTTGACTTGGCGCTGCGGTAGGCCCCAGTGCCTCACTCTCCTTACCGCCACAACATGTCGAAGCCGTCGCTCCTGTGAGTTCAAGGCCGCGGGCCTAACTCGCACGCCTCGCGGGTGAAGTTGCGGCGGTCTTCCCTCGCCCGCCTGTCAGGTGGGGGCCCCCGCCCCGTACCGCCCCGCCAAGGCCCAGCCCCGCCCCGCTCCGCCCCGCCCCGCCCCGCCCCGCCCCGCCCCGCCCCGCCCCGCCCCGCCCCGCCCCACCCGGCCGTAGGGATTACGCACGCCTCGCCGGGCCGACTGATTAAAAGAGGCCCGTAGGAGCGGAGCAGCCCGCGCAGAGAATTGATAAAACTCGACTACTGGATATTACTGGAAATCGGAAAAGCATTAAGTGATTGACGATATGGCGGCCAATCTATAGTCGGCGTGCGGGGAAGCCTCCCGGGTGGACAACGCGCGAGCACCTACAGTCGAACGTACCCCGAGACTGTGACTGTGACCAAAGGAATGTGACGCCACAATATCGTTGGAATGTGAATTTGTTTGAACGTGAATCGAGGCCTTAATGGCGCCAGCCTTTGCCTATTACGTTCATACGACTATGTGGAGGGTAGGCAAACCCGCAACACTGTTACGCATTCAAAGAAGCACCAGGTACTCCGTGTGTGCTCCGTGTACTCCTGCGTGTGCACGCGTGTAGCACCTGTTGTGGGTGCGAGCAGTCCTGGCAGGCGCCGGGCTCCTCCTCCGGCCCGTGCCCCCTGCCCCCGCACTGCGCTGCACCCACAGGGCGATCGTATCTCCTCCTCCGAGGGTTATGTAATGTTTACTGCTGCGGACAGACAGCGCCCGCCCGTGCCCGGCCCGGCCCGGCCCGCCCCGCCCCGGGGACTGGCGACGAGAAACTTGAGGCGCCGCGCCTCGCCACGCCGCGCCGGTCGCCGGAACCATTTTTACGCCTCTCCTTTCTTTCATACTAGGGCAGGCGAGGGCTCGATGACCCGATGGCTCTCTGGGCTGGCGACTACTTGTGCGGCGTAGCGCAGGCGCCTCACAACCCTGCCGCCGATCGGCGCGCCGCCCCGCGCGCGGCGCCACGGCCTTTTTGTCGCACTCCGTGAAAATGATTAATATCCGTAAAAGCAAACATGGCAAGTTCTGGTGGATGGTGGGGAGGAGCCGAGAGCGGTAGGTGGTGCACTCACTCCACTCTGCTCGGCCACGCCTCGCGCCCCCGCCGCGCCCCGCCCCGCCCCGCCCCGCCCCGCCCCGCCCCGCTCTGGGACTCTGCCATGATGTCACGGCCTAATGTCTTAATGGAGCCAGGCGTAGCGGCCCGGCCCGGCCCGGCGCGGCGCGGCGGCCGGCCTCCGCGGGGGTGCCGAAGAATAGGTCAAAGGTCAATCCTGTGTCTCTCTTGTTTATCAGCCATCACTCTCTCTCTCTCTCTCCCACTCTCGCTCCTTCCCTCCCTTCTGACTTCCCAATTACCTTCCAATGTATTAGGCACCCAATAGACTTACTGCCCCCCCTCCCTCCCCCCACACGCGCAAACTTGGGGAAGGCACGCTGTGGCTGGGTTTCTACTGGCCTCTAATTCCAACATTAGCCAGACTACGCATTATTGATCGCAGAATTTGTTCAATCAGTGCTAATTCAGTGAACGCAGTTGTAGTGTACTGGTAATATATTTTGTTTCAGCCTAGTGTAAGTAGGACACTTATTTTTCTTACCTATAGGCTACGCTTGTATTCGGTGTGGGATGTGCAGAAAGAGAGAATGAGAGAGAGAGAGGGAGAGGGAGAGAGAGAGAGAGAGAGAGAGAGAGAGAGACATGTGGTGGATGTCATTCGTGAATGGACCTTGATGGTGGTCGTGGCGTCGTCCCACAGATCGCAGGGGTGGGGCGGGGCGGGACGGGACGGTGGGCTATGGTCCGTAGGGGAAGACGGGAAGGGACACGAGGGCAAGAATTGCGTCGCCTTGGAGACCTGAGTCCCGGGGAAAGAAGGGAGAAAAGGAGTGCAAAGGTGGTGGGGCGGGGGGGGCTGGGGGCGGGGCTGGGGCGGGGCTGGGGGCGGGGCGGGGCGGGTCCAGGGCGATGGCGGAAATGATGTCGCTCAGTAGCGGCGGAGCACAGCTGTTAGCGGGGGACGGGGCGGAGGGGCATCAGGTGGGGGCGAGAGAGACAGGCCGGGGGAGAGGGGGGGGGGGAGGGGTGCGGAGTACGCTGAGAGCATAGACTCAGAAATGTGTCAGATTTTTTGCTGAGGGCGAGGGGAGTGGTCCCGTCAAAGACTCGGCGTCGGGAGGCCAAAATGACTACTTCCGTAAAAATATGTCATTGTTCTAACAATCGTCGTGTTGAGCGGTCGTTGTAGACGACTTATTGTTTTATAACTAGGGGCTTGTGAGAAATAGGAGCGCGAGAGATCCCAATCTGATGAGTGGTTTCCAGAATGTGGGCGCAGAGTGCTGTATTTGCGGCAGAGAGCTGCCGCCCAGACAAATACACAAAGCTCTGAAAAGTAAGCTCCCCCCACCCAACCGACCCAACCAACACCCAGCCCGCCCTTCTTTCCTGTCTAAATCCGCCTGATCGGTCGCTAGAACGGGAGATGGACGTACCAATCCCCCCGCCCCGCTGGACAGTGACAGTACCCAGCCACACACACTCACACACACACACACACCTATCAACGCATCCACAGGAATTATACGTTGAGTCATGTTGCCGATTCTTTCTCAAGAGAAGCGAGGTTCCTCAAGTCTCACTTAAATAGGGCAACAGAAAAAAAATCTCGCTTTTTTTATTAGATGAGACATTTCACTCTTGCATTTGCAGTGATGTCACTGCAAACAGCAGTGAACCCGGAAAAGGAAATATGCCAGTCAAACAACAACAAAAAAAAAATCTGCTGATGACCTCTGTATTGGTACACAGTGCGTCCAGCGCTCCAGAGCGTTTTGCCGTGTATGCGAACGTGTTGTAGAATCAACCGTCCCTCGCATGTGGAGCCTGACCACACAACGCAGTGACACGCGCGGCCCGGCCCGGCACGCCACGGCACCACTAACGGAGGCGACTCCAATAACGGAAAACTTGGGCGCCGCTCAGAGGAGCAACAACTGCATCGATGGGCCATGGCAGAGTGGGAGGGAGGGGGGAGGTAGAGAGAGAGAGGTAGAGAGAGAGAGAGAGAGAGAGAGAGAGAGAGAGAGAGAGAGAGAGAGAGAGGGGGCAAGAGCCGGGGATATACTAATGATTAGTACTCGATTACGGGTCAAATGACTGTCGTCAGTGAGTGAGTGAACGAGGGAACAGATGGAGAAGGGGCAGGGAGGAAGCGTGGCAGAGTCGTGCCGGTGATGGGAATGGTCTCACAATGGCAAAGTACGTTGTTGAGCTCAAAGCTGCAAACTTTTTATCGTTGTCCATTTAAACTCCGGGTGTTGTTCAGCCCCTTTGGACCTGAGGCACCTCTAAAGGAAGGCCACCGTGAAGCGCACGAGGAAATCCGGTTCGGGGTGGCGTCGCGAGTGGGAGCGGCCGAAGGGCAGCAAAGCCTGCTTTGGCAAATAAGCTTCGGCGAAGTAGAAAACCTCCGACGTTTTTGTTACAATGGACTCCCTCCTCCCTCCCCATCTCCATATACGCCGCAAAAGCGCCGGGCTGCCGGGCGGAGCCGGGCGGGCTCCTCTCATGAATGAATATGAAATCCTGTTAGTGGTTGTGAAGACAACCGTGCGTGAACATCAACGTTACGTTACAGCATCCATTCACGCCGTACCGCTCGAAATTATAATAAAGTGTTCAATCTCGAAAATCTGTAATAACTAAATTGTGAAATAATTTTCACTTCGTTTTTCTAGAGCTTACGTGTTAATTCTTTTAAAGTCAGGCAGCCCTGTTAGCTTTAACTGGAAAATGCATTAAAGAAACACCTCGCGTCAGCCGAGCAAGAAGGATAAACATTTGCCGACGGGGAAATTTGGTTACTGAATGTCTTCTGTGCATGCAAACAAGACTCTGACTCGAGGTAGAGGAACAAGGACAGGCCACTATGTCGTGAGTGAGGGCTTTTACGACCTTGATATTAAATTTCATAAGTTTTTATTTCCGTATTTTCAGATAACTCTAAAATTATCCATAACGAACGGGGACAGAGTAAAGTGGGCCTCGCTGGATCACAACGCTCGTAATATGAGGAAATGCTATCAGCGTTCGCCCTTAAACCTGCCCACCTATTTCCTCTTGGCGTCGTAAAGCTGGCCCTGAAATCATTATTACTGCATTCTCTCCCCCGCAAGAGCTTCCGATAATACCATATATTAAGGCTCCTCAGATGAAGTCGTCTTTATGCCACGGACGAGCAATGGTTGGCGGTAGCAATATCTGTTTCTCATAAGACTTTTGATGTACAATTTTTTGAGACTCGCGAAAGGACGTGGCTCGTGTTTCGTCAGCATTTTTTACCACAACCTTAGAAAATATCTGAAGCTCACAAAAGCCTGTCGACAACTCGTCTTTTCGCCGAAAAGCTTTTAGGCGGTATCTCCTCCGTTTGTAATGGTTTCCCGCCCAAATGGAAGGCCAGTCTCCGTGCCGCGCCACGGCCACTGATTAGATTAGGGCGGAACAGAACACGCGCTGTATCGATGTACCATCTTCTCGATTCAACATCGATTAGTGCTCCGTCCATTGACTCTGCCCTTCACCCAGTGAGAAATGGGGGTCAAAAAGATTCAGAGAGCAGAGAGTGTGGTGGTCGCAGAGCAGCGTCGGACTGCTCTGGAAACCCAAGCGTGTACTTTGTACTTGTATTCAGAACTGAACAAATGTGTGACCACGGTTCGAACGCGCTCTGACAGACACTCGGAAGTGTCCGTGTAGACGTGGACGGCGGGGGCGCGTGCGGCTCGAGGGCCACGTACACGGTAAAACAATGCCTGATTTTTCGAGGAAAATGGGAACACTTTGAGAAACTCCCATAATTTGAGGGAACCCTCTCAGATGTCTCCTCAAAATCTGAGGGATTTCCCCATTTTTTTTTTTAGGAGACATCCTCAAAATCTGAGGGAATTCCCCATTTTTCTGAGGAGACTTCCTCGCGATATCCTTTTGTGATAAAGAGCGTCAATCCGGGGTTAACATTATGTGATCGCGACGCTCCTTGACGTCCTCATCCGCGTCCTGCTGGTGACGGACGGGTAGAGGGGAGGGATCCTCGACAAGTTCATCGGGGTTCCTCCTCAGTTGAGTTACGGGCTAATACCGCCACACAAAGGCCGTCACACACACACACACACACA
Organism: Frankliniella intonsa; assembly: GCA_033675135.1. Lineage (NCBI taxonomy): Eukaryota > Metazoa > Arthropoda > Insecta > Thysanoptera > Thripidae > Frankliniella > Frankliniella intonsa. The sequence continues at coordinate 11,761,951 of CM066255.1, read as the reverse complement.
CACACACACACACACACACACACCGCGACCGTGCCCACCCATTTTCACACACGTACAAACTCACACACACTCACACACTCTCTCGATTGATTCTCTGACAAAGGCGGGACGATGTTAAGGCGGATGCCCCCGTCCCCGCCACCGGGAGGACGAGAAAGAGGACGAGGAAAGAGAGAGGGCCGGGAGGGGGGGGGGCTGCTTAGGGTCTCGTCGCCGCCCCTCCCTCGCAGGCAGGCCGGCCGCGTTGCACGGTCCACCGACCGCTCCGCGCCGCGTTTCTGTGATAAATTCGCTCTCCAAACGGCTGCCATTTTAGGCTGACCAATTATTCATCTTTCGGGGCTGATTGCACGATGCTCACTTCGCCCCCATCCCCCTTTCCGTCTCCCAGCAGCTCGCTGTCTCTCTCAGCTCCGTTACTAATAATGTATCGGTCTCTCTCTCTCTCTCTCTCTCTCTCTCTCTCTCTCTCTCTCTCACTCACCGCGCGCGCGCGCTTTTAGATGACGTCCGCACCGTGCTCTGAAATGAGGGCGCAGGTGAGGAGGCAATATCTGGCCAGGCTCCCCGGCCAGCTGCATTTCTAGCGGACCAGCCCTGGTGCGGTCCGTCTGTCCGTCCGTCCGTCTGTCTGTCTGTCTGTCTGTCTGTCTGTCTGTCTCTCTGTCTGTCGCCCGTGTCTGTCCCCGCGTGCCCGACTGTTCGTCTGCCGCGGCTGAGGGCACAAGTGGCGGCACAAAGCTTTCGCTTATTAGTTCAAGGTCTCCGAAATGGATCCTACCGTGGCCCCTCCACTCCACCCCTCTCGTCCCGGCCGGCCGGGCCCCACACTCCGCACTCATTCTAATTTATCAAAAGTCCCGCTGAGAGAGGTGTCTGAGTGTGCCGCTGGGCGCGGCGTGGCGAGGCGTGGCGTGGCGGAAAGCTTTCGAATTCCCTTGGGCGGCGGCCAATTCAGGTCTTGCAACATTGCGCCTGCAGAAATAAGGCAGGCTCCGTGCTACCCGCAGGTGTTAGATAAATGTGAGGGGAACACGGAGCTCTGCTGCACCTGGTTCCAGGCCATCTTGACAATGCTAACAGACGGCGGGCTTAAATTTTCAAAAGGAAAAAGAAAACGTGAAAAAAGGCGTGAAAAAGCGCCGTGATTATGTATAGATGTTGTTGCAAGGCGCAGCAAGTTTACGATGCTGATGAATTCCTCATACAACCATCTATCACCGACTGTGTTCACCGCTTGTCCGACAACTTGTTGTCGGCGGGGCGTTAAGGTGCTGTCCCATGTGATGCATCACTCTCACTTCGCCCCCCATCTACTCTCCCTCAGTGTCCCTCCTCTTCTGCGTGGGGGCATCTCTCCTCTCTCTCTCTCTCTCTCTCTCTCTCTCTCTCTCTCTCTCTCTCTCTCTCTCTCTCTCTCTCTCTCTCTCTCTCTCTCTCTCCCTCTCTCTCTCCCTCTCTCTCTCCTTCGCTCCCTGTTTCTCCTTCCGCGGAGTGAGATGAACTCTATGGGAGACAACAACTCAGCAATCTGCCGGCCATCAATCTCCGCGCGTGAGGCGGATGGGATGGGGACATAGCTCAGGATGCGGGCGGGGCGTAGTGGCCTGTAGAGGGCCCCGCGTTTTGTTCATGTTTGTGATGCGACCTCCTAATGCCATACACCCTGGCGCTTGCGTCGCATCACATGGTGTGACGTGAATTTAGGTTGCATTACGTGGTGTGACCAAAAATGGTCACACCAAGTGACGTTACGTTTGTTCTTCCAGTGTATGCCCGTCAGCAGGGTGGCTCTCTCCTGCCCTCGCCTCGCCTGCACGCCGCCGCCCTGAGTGGCTCCGCGCTGACGGACTGGCCCGTTCTACCCGGCCCTGACCACTAAAGCCCGCTTTGCACTCAGGACTCCGACACTACCACAATCAATAGAGGCTTATGCTGGCGGGCAATTTAAAACGGCATTTCCTTTGTGCGCAGTTTTTTCTTTCGCGCGACCGCCTCGCATTTTTCCGCCTCTAGCCGGGCTTACCTGGGAAAGAAACACAAAAGGCCGCCCATAAAGACTCAACGGCTAACTGCAAACACTGCAAAACCAACAGCGTGCCCGGCCAAGGCCGATGATTAAACTGCGATGTAGCCTTATGCAAAGCCTGCCCACACAAAATCTGTCAATTTTCGTGCTGTGTGCGAGTGTAATATGTCGTGCAATACGTGCACGCCGAAAACATTGAGGCTCGTCTGGTATGATGCGACCTCGCCCCGCCTACCCCGCCTCTTCTCTCGCCCCCATTCATCCCCTGCACAGCGGCCGGGCGGAGCGGGGCGGGGCGGGGCGGGGCGGGGCGGGGCGGGGCGGGGCGGCAGCAACAGTGGCGCTGAGCGGCGCGCCGTCCTCGCCTAGACACGCACCGCCGACCCGACCCCCGGCATCGTGTCGCAGCGGTCTCAACCCTCCGCCCCGCCCCGCCGCACCCCACACCACCTCGCCCCGCCCCACCTCGCCCCGCCCCACCTCGCCCCGCCCCACCTCGCCCCGCCCCGCTGCGTCTCGCCACGCGGCACGGTCAGCCCAGGCGTGAATAACACCGTAAGCGATACGCCAGCACGCCCCGCCCCGCCCCGCCCCGCCCCGCCCCGCCCGGCTCGCTTCCCCTTTATCCTCAGTTTTTCCCGCCAGGCCCTTTTGTTCCGTCTCGACTTGCTCACGCACTCGACGTGCTGCGCCCGCTGCGCCCGCTGCCCGCTGCGCCCCGCGGGGTGGATCGGTGCGGAATGACCGTGCCAGCGCGGCGGCGGGAGCACGGCGGCGTGGCATCATGAGAAGAGGGCACCCTTTCCCGTTACTCTTACAAACATCACAGGGCAAAGGTAAAGACCGTAAACAGAAATTACGCTCCGTACCGTAGGCGTGGCGTCGGCTTTTCTACACTGCAAACTTACGAATCGAGATTCTCGATCGAAAAGAGAGAAGAGAGAGGACACTTTTTCTTGCACAATTGGAGTGAAAATGTTTTCACCGCCCCCCGTCAGCCAGGGTAACCTACTCGTCTTCCAGAGGCTGTCCTCCGGGAGCCGCCGTTTGCCTCCGGGTGGCTCCGGGTGCCTCCTCTACCGGCAGGCCGGAAGGACGTCGTCGTCGTGGCGGCCTGGGAAGGAAACCAGAAAGACAAACAGACGGTGAGGGAATTACCAAGTAGCGCGTGAGCCATGCTGTTCTGGGAGCAGAGCGGGGCAGCCTTGTTAACCGGCCTTCCATCTTTATCCCCTTGAGAGCTCCTAGGGTGCGTGTGTGTGTGTGTGTGTGTGTGTGTGAGAGAGAGAGAGAGAGAGAGAGAGAGAGAGAGAGAGAGAGAGAGAGAGAGAGAGAGAGAACAAACGTCGTTTGGGCCACTCGACGGTAACCTCAAATCAAACTTCACCTTCACCCCGGGCTTTGATGCCTGTACTCTCCACCCGCCGCGTGGCTAGCCCCCACACGACTCGCATCTCCCCCGGCGTCCTCTCCACTTCCACTTTAGACAAAGTGGTCGCGTGTTGTCCTCAGGAGCGCCTCCGCTCCGCGCTCTCCCGCTCTCGGTGATCGCGTCGGCAGGCCGGGTGCCAGGCCGGGTGCCAGGCCGGGTGCCAGGCCAGGCCTGGTGTTGTCCTGCCGGCCCGGCGTATCGTGCCGTACCCGGCGGTGTAGTTATCGGTGCACTCTGTGGGGTTGGCCTGGACCGCCCTCCTGGTCGTCCCCAACAATCATGATTTGTTTCCATTTTTCTCACGGCCCGCTTTTTTGTTTTCCTTTCATCGTGTCCTATTGTGTGTCGAGTCGACTCGTCACGTTGGCGGCCGCGCCCGCTTCCGCTTCAAGAGGCTCTCTTCTCTCGGTATGCCTAGCCAGCGCCACTGTGTGCCCACCCGCGCGGGGGAGTGGGGGCGGGGCGGGGGCGGGGAGGGGGCGGCCTGATAGATTGCGACATCAGTGACCAGAGGCCCTTATTCGGCCCACGTCGGTTTGTGTGCCCATCTCCGCCAGCCCCCCCCCCCCCCCCAAATCCCCTCCCTCCTCTGGGGGACCTCTTCGATCACCTGCCCCGCGCGCCGCCTTTGTTTCGTCCCATTTTCGTCCAGCTGCTGTGTCCACGACTTCCTCTTCTCGATCTTAGTCCCCCCCCCCCCCCCCCGGAGATCCTCAGGCATCCCACGGCAGTTATCTCGTCAACCCGGGCACGGGGCGGGCAGAGCGCGCGCTGGCTACGAACTCGACCCCCTGCTCCCGCCCCGCCCCACCTCGCCACGCCCCGCCACGCCCCGCCTGCCGCCACGCCCCGCCCCAGCCCGTACCACCCCGCCTCGCCCTGCCCCGTACCGTCCCTTCACGCCCCGCGCTGTGTTGATGGCGATATACAACACTCCCACTCCCTGCCCTGTCCTCCCGCATTCCGTTACTGTGCTATTATGCAATTCACGCATAGTCCACCCCCAAAATAAAAGTAAAATTAGTCAGTTTTTCGTCCAACCAACGGTCGTATTAGTCTCGCAGGGGGTGGCTCGTTTGTTATTGGGTTGGCGCTATTTGACTCATTAAAGCGACCGTCACGCGCAGCGAGGGGCGCAGCGCGCCACAGGCCTGCATGGCCCCCGACCCGATGCCACCCGGGTGCATGAGGGTTTCGCTTTTTGATGCCCCCCCCTCCCCCTCCCCCCCACCTCTCTTCTAGCACACACTCGCACTAGCACACGTGTTAGAGGCTCCCACAAGTTTGGTGAGCTCAGCAGTCGGCGGGAGCCTCGGGGGAAATTCGGCGTACTGGCCCCGACACATTGTGTATGTATTTAGGTGCAGTGAGCCAGACTGAGTGGTGCGAAACGAGCGGGAGGGGGAGGGGGATCGCGGGAGGGAGGGGAGGGAGGGAGGGGTTCGGTTAAGTAATATTACTCGGGTAGTTTGGGCCCCACCGCCTCGCGCTCCCGCCCGGGCGCGCCACGCTCTCTCTCTCTCTCTCTCTCTCTCTCTCTCTCTCTCTCTCTTCCTCCGCCTCCGTTCTCGCTGATTATTATTATTTGGCCCGGACCGGGTCACGTGCGCTGGCCCCCCGGCCAACGGCAGACGAGCGCGCGAAAATTTAGCTTTGAGATGGATGGCTTCATTCGATAGAGTGCGCGGGGGCGCGGGGCGGCGCGGGGCGGGGCGGCAGCTTTACTCTCGCTGAAGTAATTAGTTTCAATGCAGGTACGCGCGCGGGGAGGGAGATAAAGGGAGAGACTGGGAGACTGGGTGCGTGCGTCGTTTGGGATCGGGGACTGAAAGAACCGTAATCATGTCTCTGGAAAAACAAAGGTAGGACATAACACCCTTTTAGGGGTGCTACTCTTAATCGTGGCTTTACAAAGGCACTTTTCAAACAGCACCCTTACAGAGGCACTAATTTGGCCGAAAGGTGCCGCTACCTTTGTTTTCCAGTGATGTTATGAGCTTCTCCTCCTCACGTGTTGTTTTGACACTCTAGTCGACCTCTTCTGTCTGATTGATCTGAATAATTTGCGGCGCCGCCGTGCGTCCGGCGGGCCGCGTGCTCGCCCCCACGTCCGGTGGCGCCTGGGACTGCAGCGGCCGGCCCGGCCCGCCGCCACCGGACTAATCACTCGTAGTTTCCGCTTCCGGTGCGGTGTGTATTGAGCGCGCGGGGTATAAAGTCGGCGGCGCAGAGAGGGTTTATTTGTGCGTAGCAGCGCAGCGCTGCGCTGTGCGCCGCCGAGCCGAGCGGGTCTCGTGTTCCTTTATAGTGTGTGTTTCCATTCTAGTGCGGATATTTCCGCGGCAGTGTGCCTGCCTGACCCCTCCGTCCGCAACGATCTCGGCAAATCTGCACTGTAAACGCAGTTGCGATTTTTAATGCCAAAATTTTTGCGTTCTCTAAGGAATGCCGTTTATTGGCCTTTTTTGTTGTGGCATGTTTTGGCATTCTCCGAGAAGACCGCCAACTTTTGGCGTCCGAAGAGGAAGAGTGCCAAATTTTTGCGATAAAAATGGTCATAAATTGGCGTTCTTTTGGAGAAGGCCACTGGTTTAACAGTGTAGGGAATTGCAGTGTGATATCGCTGACTCGGCGGGAAAAAAGAACTGTCCCTTCTGGGCGCCGTTACCGTCGGGTACCGACAGCAGCAGCGGGCCGTCGTAAAGGAGGGGCAAATGTCTCGTCAGAAAATAAATAATAAAAGAAAAATGGCAAAACTTTGCCATTACGTAAAAAAATTATGTTACGGTGTACTTTACGTGCGAGCTCTATTCGCATGGCCGTGGTGCCGGGTGACGTTTGCAGCCGGGACACGGTAATGTAATTTACACATAACCTTCCCTGAATGCGAGTGGGGTGCGCGGTTGGGATGGTCCAGTCATACTCACTCTGTCTCCCCCCACTCTCTCTCTCTCTCTCTCTCTCTCTCTCTCTCTCTCGCTCTCTCTCTCTCTCTCTCTCTCTCTCTCTCTCTCTCTCTCTCTCTCATGTCCTGCAGCCTCTTCTCCTTCCAACACATTCTCGCTCTAGGCCGTACTACAGCACGTTGGCCACAAAGGCATGTGTATACCAGGGGTGGGGCGCAACTGAGCTTTCCTGGAAACTCCCTTTGGGTTCCTTTTAACTCGCGTTCTGTGTCTGTGACGTTGTCTGTTTCCTCTCTCCCCCTCCCCTCCTCTCTCTCTCGCTCTCTCTCTCTCTCTCTCTCTCTCTCTCTCTCTCTCTCTCTCTCTCTCTCTCTCTCTCTCTCTCTCATGCTGCGCACGTGCATTACTAAGCGCTGCTGCCATGCCCCATTTAACTTTTCACTGTCCTTCCCTTTATGTCTCCCTTCCTCCCCTCACCTTTCTCACCCTGTATCTCTCCCCTTCTCTCTATATAACCAAGTATATAGCACCATCATGTATGTCTAGCACTAGCGCCGCATCACTTATGTATATTTTAGTGGACCGTGATTTAAACCCTAGGTAGTACTAATGCTACTCTCGTTGGACTATCAGTCCTTTTGTATCTCAAAGAATAATACATGAAATCAAAGCAAATCCCTCTCCTCTCCTCCCCCTGCTCCCACTTCTCTTCCGTCTCTGTCCCGCCCCTGTATAATCTACATTTTTTTTTTTTTGCGGAGTAGTCGGATGCAAGAGTCTGCATCCTGGTTCCCGGTGAGGGAGCTCCCACCGGAGGGGCTGAGGAGGAATTTACGAGAATTGTAAAGTTTGTGGTAGAAACGAGGTACCGGAACGTGACAAGTTGGGTGGACCCGGCGGTCCAACCTCAGCCTCTGTCCCGCCCCGTCCCTCCAACTTGTGAGGTCAGGGCCGCAGTCAGACTAAAACCTGCTAAAACTCGACTTTGCAAATTGCGTGAATAATGTCTGCCTGGGACGAAATACGAAACAAGCCTTGGCCTAAAAGCTTACTTACCTAGAACTACTTACGTATACAGTGCACTGTGTTAATTAAAAGCTTTACGGTGAATTCCATACCGTAAGTCACAGGCCCCTGTACCAACTACACAGAGTACATCTTTTGATGAAATTCAAGCATTTATTAGTGTGGACCGCACGGACTCTATTCTTTTCTTCCTCAAAATATGACATCATGTCCTGGGATGCTCCATTCTTTCCTTGTAAAAAAAAAGAGGCGAACCATCATGTAACGTTGAGACCCTGCCAGCCACACGCACGTCGGCCGCTGTACGTCGGGAAATAACGGCGAGTAACTTGATCAGTGAAACTAATTAAAAAGGCTGGTGGGGTGGGGGCGGGCGCGGAGCACCGCCGTATCTGTGAGGACGGAGCGTGCGAGATGAGCTGGCGGCGCGCGGCCGGCCCGCGCCAGCAGGCAGCGCGTCCAGCGGGGCGTGACTGCAGCCGCCTGTCGCACCCTCGTCAAACCAGACAGGGCCACCCGATGCGACCTTGGTGCCGCGGGAGGGCGCCGCCCCGCCCCGCCCCGCCCCGCCCCGCCCCGCCCCGCCCCGCCCCGCCCCGCCGGCCGGGAGAGCCACATCAGTTTAGAGAGACAATGGCTGCAAAGATCAGCTTGCCGCGGGCTTAAGTTCCGGCTGTTGCTGCGGGGGTGGCCCGACCCGGCGGCTTCCCCCCGTTACTCTGACGAGACCTGCTTTGCTGGGCCCGCCGCGCCGGGGTCGTTCTTCCTAAAATTTAAAAAATAAAACTACTGTTAATAATTTAAAACTTGCTTTGTAACCGAACAGAAAAAAGGAGAATTTTCGTTGGTATGTTGTTTCGGGTCACAATAATGGTGGAAGTCCAAATGAACAACCAACCAGTTCCCATCTCAATAATGTGTGTGCTGTAGAGTTTGTTTACAACTTTCCTTCGTTCTGGGGGTGGCGGGGCCGAGGTTTTGAGAAAACAATTAATTGTATGTAAAATACCACCCATCCATGTGTGTTTTTATTTGAAGTAATGGGTACCGGCGGGGGGTAGCAGGCTGAGCGAACCTGTCTGCGGAAACTTCCCCCGTGCTTTCCTCACCTGCCCGACACGGCGGCCGGACATACATGACTGATTAAGACAAAAAGGGGCCGTCACATAAAATATCCAGTGACGGGGAGGGCCAGGCGGAGCACACCCTGTGAGGAAACGTGCTGGCCACACTGTTGAACCAGTAGCCTCCTCCAACAGAACGCCAATTTTTAACCATTTTTAAACCCCCAAAATTTGCCACTCTCCTTCTTTGGCCTTCTTTTCGGAAAATTGGCATCAAAAATGGCCAGTAAATGGCGTTCTTTAGAGAACGCCAAAATTTTGGCATTAAAATTGCGTTTACAGTGAAGGTGTAAAACCCACACAGAAACCAAACATTGCGATTGCGACCCGGCCAAGAGTTTATCAGTCTGCTATATCCTGGCTCATAACGCGCAAATCTTGCTTTTATATGTTTTTCTTTTGCTTCGACGCTCAGCAGACTGACTAGTTCCGCCGCTCCTCGCTGGAGGGGTAAAACTTTGTAGCGCGTGCTCGGGCTCAGCCACAGCCTCGGGGAGGTTAGGGGAGGGGGGGGAGCCTGCCCAGCCCCAGCCCCGCGCGGCTCCGCGCAGCGTGGGCGCCTGTCGGCGGGCGGGTAGGCCCTCCCGCCCGGCTCGCGTGTGCAGCGGGCTGCCTACCCCTGGAGTCACAGGGGCTCCAGCGGCGCTTGTCTGACATGCGCCGCGCCCCGCTGCGGCCGCGCGGGACCACGCGACTGCAGTACTCTGTGCCGGTCGCGGACGCGGACGGACACTGCCAGGACGACCCTCGTTCCGGCCCAGCAGGGCTCGGTGGACCACTGTGAAAACTATCTCTGTACATTTACGATATATTTTGTAAATTACGATTTACGAAATATGTTGTAAATTTAAGACGGACCGTTTTTGCTCGTGAATGAATTTTAAGACGAATGCGCAGTGCTCGTAATTTTATGCGATTTGCAATTGTAATTTTACAACTGCATTTCGTGGAAAATTTTCGCGTAAACTTACGACTATTTTTCACAGTGGTGAAAGTGAGCAACGGCGCATGTCACTTTAGGCTACAGTCAGACCAGCATCGCCTCAATTTTACAGTGCTGCAGGCTTACTCACCGCCGCTTTCGGTGAAAACTAAGCCATTAGTGCGGATTTTCGATCACAGAGCAGCCGGCTTTTATATGCACTGAGAACGCCGCGCACGCGCGCGCGCACACACACACACACACACACACACACATATGCAGTCCGTTCCCACGCACTGGCGATAGCGATAATTACTCGTGGGATTATCGACTGACATGTCGGCCGCGCGGGCCGCTCCGGCTGTGGGCCCCTCGCAGGGTCAGGGCCGGGGCGGGGCAGGCCGGGGCAGGCCGGGGCAGGCCGGGGCAGGCCGGGTCCCCCCCCCCCGCTTGCAGCTGCTCGTGAAATGCAACAGGAAAGAGGCGCAGGGCCCGCCTTTCCTTTTAGCAGTAACCTATTGACAAATGGTGCATCGGCCTCCCTTTCGCCCCCCATCCCCTTCGCCAGTCCGCAGCGGGCAGCTGCTGCCCCTGCTGCCCCTGCTGCCCCGCCCCGCCACTTTGATATATACTATGGGTTTCATTTGGGCTGTCACGTGTGCGCTGCGCGCGTCACTCGCCCTGCCCTGCCCGGCCCCGGCCCCTCCCCGGACCCTACACAATACTACGAAAAATGAATAGCATGCCATCCATGTCGCAACTGTCACTGCTGACTCACTCTGTTGTAAAACAAAAATTCGTGTTCCTTTTACAACTTTAAAAATGTTAACTTTTATGAGCTACCATATATCTTTGCAAAATTTGCTGCAGCTGGCAATTTACACTTACAAAAGGGTTTTTGTATCTTGCCTAATTGCCGTATATTTTTTACAATGCAGGGTGGGGCGTATGGCGGGACGCGCTGTCCACGTGCTGCCGCAGGGGTGGGGCCGCGCGGGGACAGCGTCGCGCCCCGCCGCCCCCGGTCCGGTCCGGTCCGGTCCGGTCCGAATCTGCAGAAAGCATTCAAAGAATTCGGGGCCAGCAGCTCGTTCGCGCAAACGCGATCCGGTTCCGCGGATTCCGGCGACTGCAGACTTTTCCTAGTCTCCCACCCCCCCTCCTCCTCCTCCTCCTCCTCCTCCTCCTCCTCCTCCTCCTCCTCCTCCTGCTCCTCCTCCGCGCCAACGGCGGGAGCAGAGGTCAGATAAGCGCCGTGATAAAGCGGTGACTATTAGAGGGCGAGCCCAGCTTGCTGGCCTTTACACTCCCAGAAACGTGCTCGGGTATTGGCAGCCACGCGGGCTATTTCTCGCTGTCGATGACGTCGTAGGATTTGGCGGTGGAGAGAGCGAGAGAGAGAGAGAGAGAGAGAGAGAGAGAGAGAGAGAGGAGGGGGGGGGGGGAGGGTGGAGAACAGGGATGAAGCAGCAGCCCGCTGTCGTGCCAGATGCGACACCGGCGGCCTGCCCCTGATATGTAGGCAGCATGAGGCGCATTATCTTAGAGCCGTGTTCTCTGCTCGTATTCTGCAGCGAGGAACACGACTCTTCGTAGTCGGACTGACTGGCATCAAAAGTGTTCAACAGCGTATTTGGACAACCTGAGTTTACAGCCCGCTGGTAACTCATTTTCTATCGTCAGTTTAATTTTCTGAGCGTAGCGAAGGACTCTGTTGGGCTCCTGAGCAGAATTCCCCCCCCCCCCACCTCCCTATACCTTAGTATCATAGAGGTATCTTCCTATTATTATTGAAGCTATATAATGTTATATAATGTTATTATTGAAGGCTATTTAATGTACGCTCAGGCCTGCCTGGCTACCTTTGATATGATAGTGTTCACGTTTCAGGAAGGATTGGAAGTTTGGACTCAATATTTACCAAAGGCGGTACAGAGAAAGGGTAAACTCTTTTCTATAGGGCCTGACTAGCCATCGCCGTACCGCGCCGGCAGCCGGCTCTGCTCGTGGGCGGCTAGCGGCTGGGGTGGCGAGGCGCCCACCTACCCTCCCAATATATTTCGTCCCCGTCCCACCACTAGGCGGCTGCGGAGCTGTCGGAAGCAACTCTACCTCTTTTCAGACAGGGCCGACCCAACCCACCCCGGTATATTCTCTCCCTTCGCTTTCATGCCCCCCCCTCCCCCTCCCGCCCACGACGGACGTACCTGTTTCGCACTTGTATGGGCACTAAAGAGTTCGTCCGCCTTTTTCTTCATCTCCGTCTTTATCTTCTCCCTCTCTCTTTCTCTCCTCTCTTCCTCTTTCTTCCTCTCTCTCTCTCTCTCTCTCTCTCTCTCTCTCTCTCTCTCTCTCTCTCTCCCCCCCCAGTATTTTCGAAAGCAGACGCGGCAGCGCCAGGCTCGGTCAGGGATGCAAATAGCTTTATGAGTTACGGATTGGACACGTTGCCGGAGTGTGAGCCGGCGCAATAAGCGACTACACCGTGTTGCGCACCGTCCACAATATATATATATATATTTTTGTTGCTCAAAGACCTGATTTTTCTGTCTTATAGTTGATAAATTGGTACCCATTATCTTCTCCAAGGTGCCAGTTTATAGTCTTTTTAAAAACATGAGTTTGGGTTTGGCCGAGGATTCTCCCATCCGAATGTACAAAGGGGAGGGGGGCTGTTCCGTAAGCCCACCGTATAGCCGTTTGAAAGCAGCAAGAGCGGATCTGAAAGAGAAATGAGATTAGCGATTATTGTGGAGCGCGGGGAGTCGAAGTATGGAAAATGAATAATAAAATGATAACTCGAAATGGAATGCGAGAACCGGGCATCCCACCGCGCGCACCGCATTCCGAGCACAATAACATTCGTTTGCCCCGTGTTTCACTCTGTGATAATTCCTCAAAGGCGCCGATATCGCAGTGAATTGTGGGAGTCGAATCAAATTCCCGGGCTTTCGGCTGCACAGCGCGTGAAAACCCCACTATTATAAGCGCGGTACCCACTGTCACTACACTACATATATTGGGTTCGAAAGGAACTGAACTGCCCTGCCTCGGAGGACCATAAAACCTGATTTATGATTTGCCTCGACAGTCTCGTATCCAGACCGCACTGATGTGCGTGACGGGTCCTCGCGACGCAATTTTTTTCTCTCTTATTTTCACGCGTAACGTAATCGCGATCCAATGACAAGGTGCTTCGAGGCAGAAAGATTGACGATAATATTTCTTCGCAGAAGAACACCTATACGTGGGAGGTCGTCGAGCGTACACAAACAAATGTAAATAGGAGAGCCTATGGTGTATGCCCCCCCCCCCCCTCCCCGTCCAAAAAAAAAAGTGGAAATATTTTTTAATAGAATGATTTCAAACGTGCTGCCTTGATTTCGGGCCTTTTTTCCTCCTCCCTGCAGTTTAGTTCTGTATTCTACGCATATATGGATGGTGCACACACCTTACGCTAACTTCCGCGCGGTAAAGCACCTCTCCACGCCAAAATTATAAATAGCTCAGAAAGCTATACTTCATTTCAAGCGTAAATTCTTCAAGCGTATTTGTATGCTTGACACAAGCGTACAAAACTACGCTTTAGTTTTACCAGAGTGGACGGCAGAAAATTTAACTGCTAGCTAACCTGTCACAAATCCAGCTAATTTGAATTTTGCGTCTCTCTCTCCTTCGCTTAGAGATGTCCAACTTCAAATTTGTGCGAAGGACAGCCCGCTGAAAGAGCATTGGTTTCGGGGAGCTGCGGGTCAGCCAGCGGTGTCGTCGCGTCGCCTGCCTTGGACCCCGCCCCACCCCACCCCTCGACCGCTCCCTCCATCTGCCCCTTCCTCCGTCGTATCATCTTGACTTTTCTCCTGTTTCTTCCCGCCGTATGTCCTTGGGCGGGGCGGGGCAGGCCGCGCGTCAGTTGGGGCATTAATCATAGGAAACCCGCACGGCTCTCCCCTTTCCTTTTCCCCGCCCCGCCGCGCCTCACCCCACCCTACCCCGCCCTGCCCCGGCCTGCCATGACCGCCCCCGCCAACAACCTCAACATCTTGGTGACAATTCGAACTGGGTAGAAAAGTCTGTCGAATGTGGGAGAGATCTCATCTTCACCACAAAAACATCATCTTGGCGTGTTTACACAACTGTAGCCCCAGTCAATCTTGCCCGTAAAAAAGAGGTCAGGCCTCAGAAGCTGTCTCAAAAGTGGCTATTTTGTGGAGAGCCAGAACACAAAGACACGAGAGGGGAAATGGAGAGTCTGTGTGCAAGTCTGTCGTGCCCGTGCACTGGACCCGGGCCGGACGGTTGTAAACAGGTCGTCAATTCCACCTAAGTGCAGCAGTGCAGCGTGGCAGTGGCGCCCTGCAGCAGTTTGCGGGCTGTTTGTGCAGCGTGTGTGCGTGTGCGATGTGTGTGTGTGTGTGTGTGTGTACAGAGTATAGTTCGGCACACTGCGGTTTCAACACCATCTGCCGCCACCCTTGCCTCGCCTCTCTCACCTGAACACGGAGAGGCATGAGGATTGCGAATTGTCCAGTAGGTCCTCTTCTTCTTCTTCTTCTTCTTCTTCTTCTTCTTCTTCTTCTTCTTCTTCTTCTTTATGCCGCTTCCTCATCTTCCTCTTCTCCCCCTGCTGGTTCTCAACACATGGGAAAGAAGCCCAGGCCTGTGGGAATGCCTGCTAGAGGTCTCAGAGGGCCTCGTCCCGGCCTCCCCCTCCTCCCCTCCCGAGCTTTGCTTTGCCTGGCCCGAGGCCTGGCCTGGCCTGGCCCCACACCTCAGCCGCGTGCGACCGTTTTATTCGTACCACGCCGTCTTTTTGGGGTCGTTCAGAAAACCGCATGGCGCGGGGCGGGCGGCCTTGGGAGGGGGAGGGGGGGGGGGTCGGACGGGGTGGGTCGAGAGGGGTCGGAGGGGGGGGGGGGGGTAATTGTACCGCGCGGCGGCGTCACGCACTTACCCGCCATAGCATTATGGGCTTTATAGAAAAAGCGTGCGAAACGTATTGCCCGATACAACTGCTGCGGCGCTGCTTTGTCTCGGGCGCATGTCTATCTCCACTGTGAAAAATTGCTGTACCGGTGATAGGAAAATTTTGCCATGGAAGATGTCGTACAATAACAATTGAACGCGCAATTGAAGATGATTGTAAATTTACAAGCACTGCGTTTCGACTACTTGGAATCGAGCTACGGGCAAGAGTGGGAGATTGCACATCACATGGACGACACACTTCGTAAACGATAAATCACAAAATATATCGTATGTACCAACATATTTTTCACAGTGTGTGTGAACGCCACCTTATTCTTGATTTACGACCAGCTACAGCCAGCCGTCTATAAGTAGTGGGTCTCTGTCTCCCTCTCTCGCTCTCTCCCCCTCCCTCTCTCCCTCTCTCGCTCTCTCTCCCTCTCTCTCCCTTTCTCTCCCTCTCTCCTCGCTCTCTCGCTCACTTACCTCTTTTCTCCACTCTCTGCTGCCTTTTTGCCGGATAAATCCCCGGCGGGCCGCGGATCGCACGGCGCCTCGACACCTCCGCGCCGCGCCGCGCCATGCATCGCCACGCTGCGCCTCCAGTGGCGGTTTTGTATTCGGTAGCGCCGCGCCGCGCCGCGCCACCGTCTCGATGCGACCCTTCTTTTTCGCTTTCACCATGTGTGCAGATTTTATCATCTCTCTCTCTCTCTCTCTCTCTCTCTCTCTCTCTCTCTCTCTCTCTCTCTCTCTCTCTCTCTCTTGTTCCCTTTTCATCGTATTCATCGCGGGCGCGCGTGACACGGGTCTTCACTTTTGTGAGGTTCACTCGGTTCTCTGCTCTGTGCGTACCTCGCACATCATCGCGTCGCACTGGGGCTGGCGGGGTTAGGTTAGGGCGCGCCACCCGCGAATAAAGGCTCACGGTGATTTTCACCGGGAATTTCGTCGTATTAGGTTGCGCAGTACGCCTGACACGTTACGGATTGAATCGTTTTTCAAGAGTAAACGGGACGACCGTGTACGGACCTTCACGTACTTTCAAAATATACAGACCAGACCGTACACAAAAGTCCAGCCTTCTGCGTTTTCCTAGGGACACTTTAAATGAAAGCTTTTTATGGAACCTCCGGAATTCAACAGGTACGGAAGCGCCCGTAATTTTAAACTACACGGAATTTTCCGTATTTTGAAAGTACGGACCTCACCTGCTCGACTAATTATTTCTCTGGGCCCACGCGTCATTAGGGAAAGGCCTGGAGTGCCGCCACCGTATCTCCCTCCACCGTGAACGGTGCGTTCCATAGCAATTTCCGTAATATAAGAATTGAAACAATGAATGGCCTCTGCGGTGCCGGTCAGCGTATCCTCTCCTCTCGGCCCGAGCGAATAAGCGCCAAGCGTCCCAAGCGCGCCGAGCGTCGCGCTAGTGATAATCTTCCATTACTCTCTGCCCTCTCGAGATGCGGGCGGCAGAGCCGCACTGCAAAATGCTTGCGAAGAAATTTTGAAGCGTTGTAAAATTCCTTGCATTACGAACCACATTCTTGTCATTGCGATGTAAATTGTTTGTAACGATGCAAAGAATTAGTTGGTAAGCTTACACAAACGCTTTCTTTGCAGCTCCGTGAAGAAAATAGTTTGCAATGCAAACTTCCTTACAATGCTTCAAAATTCTTTGCAAGAATTTTGCAGTGCGGCGACCCTCGCCCTCTCCGTCCGTCCCGACCCGCTCCTCTCCTCTCGGACTGCAAAACGCGCCGCGAAAAGTTTTTGTCGTGTCGTACATCACGACCAGGTCCAGGCCCCGACCTCGCCACTGCGCCGCGCCGCGCCGGGCCGGGCCGGGCCTGGCTCCGCTCCCTCCCCCAACCCAGGGCGTAAACGATTCCCTCCCTTGTCGCTTTATCACAAAGGCCCCCGTCGCGTCGGCGCGGCGGGCTAACCGCCCCTGGACCATAGGCGGATCACAAGGGGCGGGGCGGGGCGGGGCGGGGCGGAGCGGGGCGGAGCGGGGCGGAGCGGGGCGGGGCGGGGCGGGGCGGGGCGGGGCGGCGCGAGGATAGGAGAGTTAGCGGGGTGGGGCGTGGGGAGCCGCGCGCGGCCCGCCACAGCGCTCCAGAGAGGGAGGCTGCAATCAGCGGCGGGGCCCGCCCTTTCTCTCGGTTCCCGCTCATCGCCAACTTTCGTGCGAATTAAGGCGCCGCTGGGCTGGTGTCTGTGTCACTCGCGCCCGCGTCCTGTCGCGGGGCGGGGCGGGGCCGAGCCGAGCCGGGCCGGGCGCTGCGCAAACACTTCCTGCTGTGGCGCGGCCCGGGCCGGGCGGGGCGGCGAGATTGAGGATGGAACTCACGCGTCTCCCTCTCGCAGCCTGTGCGATTATTTTAAACAAAAATTGTTTCGATTCCTCCTCTTTTTCTCTTTTTTCCCCTTACTACGGCAATGATTCTCACGCACACGCACACTGCAAAATTCTTGCGAAAAATTGTTTTTTGCATTGCAAAGAATTTTGTAGCGTTGTAAAATTCTTTGTATAACGAACTATATTCTTCACATTGCGACCCAATTCTTTGCACCTTGCAAAGTAAATTGTTTGTGACGGTGCCAAGAATTAGTTCGTCAGCTCACAAACAGTTTGCAATGCAGACTTCCTTACAATGCTTCAAAATTATTTGTAAGAATTTTGCAGTGCAGGTATATCAAGTGGTTGAAACGTGCGTAGTAAAGCATGGCACCGTTGTGCATGTGCAGGGCCCGGGCCCATTGTGAGCGTGACGGCGTCATGTCGTCATACTCACAACTTTTAATCGCTCTCTGCCGCCGCCCGTCCATTCCATTTCCGACCCCAAGTGTCCCATACGAATATACTCTTCTCGGCAACCCGCGTTCACGCTTGGAGACTGTGTCTCGCATGTCCTAAAACTTACCCCGTATATATGTTTTTATCGGAAATGATGGCCATGCAATGCATAAAAAAAGGCGAAAAACTCTTTGCCGAGAGCATACCGTGAAGCTTTGAAAGGCCCCCGGGCTCGGTCTTTCAATTAGATCGCAGGATGATAGGAAAAGTTTGACGCCTCTCTCAAAATGTTGGACGTCGGGGGTTTTGTGCGCCGCGGCGCCCCTCTCGCCCCGAGCCTCTATGTGTGGAAGGTGGTGGAACTCTCATCCCCTCCGTCCAACGAAACAGACGCACCTTAACACCATCGCCAGCGCGCTTTCTTTATCCCCTTCAGATCGGACGGTGAAGGGACCATCCCTCTGCACCGTGGCCCCGGATAAGCCCGAGAGCCCGTTAATCACAGCCTCACTCACAATCACAATCCCACCCCATTCCAGCGGACGACGGGTTCTGATCACCTTCTCTGCCACTTCGATACTGCCTTCAGCTCTTCACTGTAAAACAGAAGAAACGTCTTCCGTATCCACGGAATTTTTGTTTTCTACTGTTTAAAATCCCGTACCAGATTTCTCGTTGACTACAGAGCCGTTTTATTTCATAACGTACCTTGAAATTACGGCGATGTCCGTGGGCAGACCTGAATAGTTACGGAATGTCCCTTACCAAAATCCGCACTTCAATGCCTTTAAACTATTTCTTAAGTACACTGTAACTCATAGGGCGCTGTAAATGTGTTCTTTTGTGGCGACAAATCGCAAAAGGAAACTTCTCAATTTTCACCTTTTTTTCGGCGACACTTACGTCGCCGATTTAAGGTCACATGTGTCACCTTTAAAATTACAGTGTACTACTTCATTCGCAGCTCATACAGGGGCTCCATAGGATTTATCGACAGTGTGCTGTTATTGCAATGTTACCAATCTAACACACCTGCTCTGTGTGTTTGACAGTGTACGACGGGCGGAGGCGGGCCGATGGAGTAGAGCCCCGGTGAGCGCAGCGCAGGAAGGAGGATGACGGCCACCATGGAGGACGCCGTCGGCAACGCCACCGCCGCCATGGTGGCCACCACGGAGCTGCCCCTCGACATGCAGTTCAACAGCGGCCACATGGTGTCCATCGTCATCTACCCCATCCTCATGGTCATCTCGGCCGTGGGCAACATCACCGTCTTCGTCATCCTGCTGCGGCGCCGCAAGAAGGGCCGCTCCAGGATCAACAACATGCTGCTGCACCTGTCCATCGCCGACCTGCTGGTGCGTGAGTGCGAGCCGCAATGTCCACACTGGAAAAAAAAAACTAGTGTGACGCCTTAGTTTAACCAGTGAAGTGTGACGCCTATAGAGAGGTCGCATCATGTGGTCTGGCTGTAGTTTTGGCCACTGGCCACACCGTAAGACGTGACGCATACGTCCCGTTATAGTCTTTCCAGTGCACTGTTTAGAACGAGCAGCAGACTGTCAGTTGAACACACTGAACACGGGGTTGATTACAAAGGGTGTGGGTGGGGGTCACCCAGCCCTAGCTGCGGACACTTCCTCCGAGCTTGGTTCCATTTCCGGTTCATTCGTAACCCCATGCGTTTGCTGCCAGGACGGAAGTCGGAGCGAGCACAGCTCACGCCATGCAGCGGCGCTGGCCCGGGGCCCGGACACCACGAAACCACTTTGAGCAGGGACCGCTAATGCGAAACGGCGTGCGTGCAAGTCTGGCGCAGTGCGGTGAAATGCTGCTGTTCACTGTGAAAACAGGAGTGCACTTAGGGGGTGGGTTCGGTGTTTCATACCCCCCCCCCCCTTTTCGTTCTCGAAGAGGACCACAATTTTCGGCCTTTCCGCTGCCAAGCGCTGTGGCACCGTGCTGCCGCCCCTGCTAATGCACCGCCTATACAGCTAAAAAAATTAGTGCACCTACAATTTTTTTTTCTCAGACGCGATTTTTGTGCCCCTAAGGTTAGGCAACCCGCGAAGCACCTTTCGTCAGCCCTATTTTCGTCTCTGTTGAAAAGTCTTTTTATTCTCGCAAAGATGATGCACGGCCAATCCTACCGACCGGCGGACACATGAGTAAGTCTCCTCCCTCCCGCCGACGGCGTTCACGCGCCGGCATAGGATATGCGAGGTGTCAGGTGGTCGGACAACCAAATCCTCCAAAGCGCTGCTACGGGACACTGGGACACCCCACTCCAGGAGCTCAGTCGGCTGTTAAACACCAGACAAGGCGCGGTGCGGCCCGGAGCCGGCGGCCGGGCCGGGCCGGGGCAGCTCCTCCCCCATTAGACTGTCAACAAACATTAGCAGACGTCAGCTCGGCCTGTTATTTTCAGAACTGCTTCCGCGGACCGATTCAGCACAGCGATTAGTGGGGGGCACCTCTCTCACTCCTATGCGAGCCGCGGCGCGCGCCGTGTGCTCCGCGCAGCATTCCGACGAGCAGAGCGACGGCGCGTGCCTGAAACTGAACTGCCAAAGAGACGCTCTTCACCGCCAGAGTATGGTAGTGGTGGGGCTGCGCGCTTGCCTGCGGGAACTCGCCACGGAAACAGGTGTACACTGACTGGGCGAGTCACTAAGATATGACTAGATCACTGAAAATGGAGAAGGGAGAGATATCGCTCTTCAGATAGAAAGATTTCGACCCTAACAAATCTTTCTCTCCTGAGAGCGAGCGAGCGGGCGTGCAGCCGTGCTGGAGTGTGGGCCCGCTTAGCAGGCACTGGCAAAAAACCCTGTTCAATGCCAGTCTGTCCGTTATTTTTCTATTTTTCTATTATTTTAAGGGATGGGGTGGAGGGGGGTGGAGGCGAGTGTGCGCGTGCGGGCATCGGGTAGCGACAGGCCGACCTATCGTAAAGAGCGCTTGCACATCTGCGGCCCCGGCCCCGGCTGCACTGCCTGCGCCGGCCGCTCCCGCCCCCGTCGGCACAATGTAGCCACGGGGCGGGCAGGCTAGAATGCTATACCAGTAGTCCTCGACCACCGAGAGAAAGTAATATGTGGCCACCCCTAACGCATATTCACTCGTCACTCGTCAACCACTTTTTTCCGTGTGCTAATCATTCTTTATAATGTTTTTTTTTATTTCCGCGGTTTTCTCTGCCCCCTCGCTCACTCTCCTCATGTTCTCTCGCTCTCCGCCCCCCCCCGCTTCTCTTTCACCATGAGTTATGGATCAGGCCGTCCATGCGCGCCGTGACTCGACACCCGCAGCGCTGCTGGTGACGAGGCAGATATCATTGTTAGCATAAAAATAGTTAGAATATGTCGGAGGCCTCATGCACTTTTCCCATCCCCGCCCTTGAATCGTTCCGATGGTCCTTGGACATCAAGAAAGAGTGTTTCCGGATTTTTTTCCCTATTTTTACCGTGTAATGTGACGGGAAGTGTGATTCAAATGAGGCGGTGACTGGCCGGGCACAATTTGTACCAGACAGGGTCTCCTTGCGCGACGTCCTCCTTAGTTCTGCGTGGCTCCTACCATCGCTTGCTCTTCTGTCCCCTTATTTTTTTTTTCTCTCTCTCTCTCTCCCTTTCTTTCGTCTCGCTTCTCCCCCTCTCCCTTCCTACGCTCTTCTTCCCCACCCCGCGCTTTCTGCTTTTGACACCCAATCATACATATTATTATCCTCGCCCTTGCTGGATGCGGCTGGCCCACGCAGCTATCAGATGCACAAATGGGGAGGGAGATGAAAAGTTTTCGACGGCTGCATAGTACTCGGCGGTGCTCGGTTGGCGATAATGCAATCCGTATTCGAAAGACTTTCGGCATCGGAATTCTGCAATTTGGATATGAAAGCACCCCTAGCTCCGACTTCCGTTTCCGCGAGCGGTTGATTAAGTCATGTCGACTCTGCGGCGGCATTCCGACTGCGACTACTTTCCTCCTGCCGTCACAGAAATCAGGATAGCTTCCCGTCACTCGGGCTGTCACTTTCGCGGAGAGGAACCTTCTCCCGCAAAGAGACGACTCGCGAGGCTTATGGAAATCTGAAAGTCGGAAGGGATAGAAATGGGCTTCTATTCTTTTCTATACGTTCTAGGGCCCCGCGCTCTGCAATCGCTGTCTTAAGGTTATGAGTTAAGTGCCCGGTGATAAATATTCCCGAGTGCCGTCTAGAATCACTAAGCACCACCCAACTCCACGGCAAAACATGAAAGCTTTCCGACGTCTTTGAAAAGTTCCTTTCCTATTCAAACGGTACGGAGCTTCAATGGTATTAACGTCCAGAGTTGCGGAGAAAGCTTAACGTCGTGTGTGTTCTAGCAGCCCCCCCCCCCCCCGCCCCGCCCCGCCCGTCCCGCCCCCGGGCGGGCCCCGAGGCACCCCTCTGAGTAGCTTACTGTCTCGCGCGTTGTTAGTTCAACCGC
Source organism: Frankliniella intonsa (assembly GCA_033675135.1). Classification (NCBI taxonomy): domain Eukaryota; kingdom Metazoa; phylum Arthropoda; class Insecta; order Thysanoptera; family Thripidae; genus Frankliniella; species Frankliniella intonsa. The sequence continues at coordinate 11,740,272 of CM066255.1, read as the reverse complement.
CATGGCTTTCCTCAGCCTCAGAGGCTTCATCTCAGCCAGTGGCACGAGGGAGAGAGAGAGAGAGAGAGAGAGAGAGAGAGAGAGAGAGAGAGAGAGAGAGAGAGAGGGGGGGGGGAGAGTGTAGTGTTGAACTCCGGCAATAGGTACATATAACAAGGGCGCTTTCAATTAAACGTTTGCATACCCAAGTACTACCCAAGTGTACACTACTAAAATAATCATGACTGAACGCTGGAAACGCAGGTTCTCCGCACTCCACACGGCTTAGGTTATTCATATTACAAACAATATTGGTTTGGGAACAGCAGCGTGTTCTTCGTAATACAAACTGGAGCCCTTTGTAATACGAAGAATTTGTTTGTATTACGAAGGACCTAAATCCTTCGTACCTACGTTACGAAGAGAAGCTCTTCGTAAAGAACTTACAGTGTTGTTTTCCCGTTTTATTTTAGAAGCTCGTCCTTTGAGCTGCATGTAATCTATCTGATGTCCCTTCCGTCCCCTGCCACACGAGGCCGATATGTCAGTACGGAATCCTTTGTTGTCGCCCCCCCCCCCCCCCACCTCCCCTCCTCACGCTCCGGCGAGCCTAACAGTACGAGTCTATGTCGCTGCACTGCACTGCGCCGCGGTCCATCGTGCATCGCGGCACTAGAACAAACGCGAGCAGCGCTACATGGCTCTTTGCCAGCTGCCGGCCGGGCCCCACCGAGCGGCTGATACGGTTACAAAGTCAGGGGGGAAAACCGCTGCATCGCATCGCAACCCCTAGCCGTCCTGTAATCCGGCGCGTTTCTTTCGTTAACGACCTGACTGCTCGCTACCTGCTGCTTAGCGGATTAGGAGAGCAGGGCGCTAGGGGGGGAGGCAGGTGAAATTAAATACCGCGAGCGACGCAAGCCGAGCGAAGCACGTGCGATGTGCGATGAAAATGGCCGGGAAAATAATTTTCAATGGGTCGCGAACAATGCAGCAACTTTTCTTATATTTAGAAAGTTGTTTGTTGAGCGGTCGTTCGTCCTCTCACGCGGGATCGTGGGATCGTGCGGGACATGTCGAGCTTTGGGGAACCGCGCCGACACGATGGCTGGTGCGGTGAGCCCGCTCGTGCCATACGTGCCCGGGCGGGGCGGGGCGGGGCGGGGTGGGGTGGGGTGGGGCGGGGTGTGCTTACCACCTCCTCCACCATACCCTGTCTCCTTTTTTCATCGCCCGCCGTCAAAGGGACGACGCGGCTGACGAAAACGTCGTTTAATGGTCGTTAAATCGCGTATAACTCGGGGGCGCCTCGGCCAAGTTACGGATGATAATTTCCAAGGAGAGCGTAAGGCGAGGCAGCGCACCGCCTCGCCCCGCCCGCCGCGCACGGCCGCGGGCCACCCGGGCGGGCCAGGCCGGGCCGCCTGTCGTTCGACACTGATGGGACCAACTTTGTCATCAGGAAGTGCGCGGAGGCGGTGACGCGGCGGCCTCTAGGGGAGGAAGTGGAGGAGGAGCGCACCAGGCTGATGCGAGCGGCCGAGGCTGCACAGCAAGCGCGGCAAGGGGGATGAGAAATATACAAGTTTTGTGGTATCGGCTCGTCGAAGACAGAAGGGGAGGGGGGGGGGGTCGAAGTAGATGACTCCCTTTTGAAGAAGTTCCACGCTGCCTTTTCATTGCTGACGTGGACCTCCGGCCGGCCGCAATGTCATATTCCTACAAAGAAATGCCTTGCAACTGAATTGAAAATTGCAAAGTATTTTGAATCTTTGTAGATTGCGAAGAGTTTATTTGCAATTGCGAAGCGACGCTCTGTAACTGCAAAGTAAACTGGAGGTCGCATCACAAACGTGACCAAAACTACGGACACACCACATGATGCGAACTGCGACCTCGCCAAGGGTCACACTAGCAAGTTAGTTTTTCCAGTGTATGGCGATTCTCAAATTGCGCGTCTCTAAGTCTTTTAGTCCTCCTCACCCGTATACTTACTGTGGAATCCAGCAGTGATGCTGTCCCGCAGGTCACGGCTGCGCCGCGGGTCTGCCTACCCGCGCGATGGCAGGCGCTCCCTGCCGCTGCCCTTCTCTGAGGAGCGTGCTTGGCTTGCCCGCAGGTCACCTTCCTGATGATGCCGCTGGAGACGGCGTGGAACTACACGGTGGACTGGCGCGGCGGCGACGCCCTCTGCAGGATCATGGCCTTCTACAGGATCTTCGGCATCTACCTCTCGAGTTACATTCTTGTCTGCATCAGTGTCGACAGGTATGGTGTCACTCAGCTTCCCGTAATATTGCTCCCTCGCCCCCATGAGGCACCTCCACCTTTGTCATTATTTTTAAACGTAATAACCACCCCCCTTTTTTTTTTTACTTTCCGCCCCCCTTTCTGCCACATCACAATTTTGGTTTTATTTCCGCGGCATTGCTGCGTAAGGACGCCCTAAACCGGGCAATAAAATTAACTTCCGCGCTCAGCGGCAGAAGAGCGTAGTGGCGGCGGAAGCGTGGGCGTTTTAGATCAAGAGCTCTGTGCCCGCCCCCCCGCCCCGCCCCACCCCACCCGACCCCACCTCACCCCACCTCACCCCACCTCTTCCCGCACGACCGGGGCCGAGTTGGCTTGTCCGCTCACACCCCAAACAACGTCCGCCATCCTTCCGAAGGACGCGCACAACAGGAAAATCATCCGAGATTATTGTTTTGCTTACCTTCCGGATTTTAAAAGGCACTATATAAGTGAGCGAAAACTAATTAGTTCCTTCCCTTTTCAGCGTGAATAATCCTCTTGCAGTGCTGCTGTTCGAGGCCGCGGTACGCGGGCTCCAGTGCCGCTCAAGTGCCCCTCCCCCCTCCGCCCCGTCGCAGTAATTGCTGTACAACAGATAAACCCGGTGCGGATCCTGTCCATGACGTCGCGACCAGTCGCTCCTTTGTGTTTCGCGACGCGGTAAAGTTGGACACAGTCGGTGGGGCGGGGCGGGGCGGGGCGGGGAGGGGCGTTCCACAAAAGGGGTCCGGAGCAGAACCCTCAGGAAGGGAGGGGCTGGCCACAGCTGGAGGGCAGGGCAGGGCGGGGCAGGGTGGCGGCGGCACCGAGCCAAACAACTTATCTGAAGCAGCGGCTGGTCTTCTGCCCACCTCCGTCTCTCTCTCTCTCTCTCACTCTCTCTCACTCTCTCTCACTCTCTCTCACTCTCTCTCACTCTCACCCTCACTCTCTCTCACTCTCACCCTCACTCTCTCCGGGGCTGTCCGCAGGTACTTCGCGGTGCTCAGGCCGATGCAGATCTCAGACCGGCGCGGTCGCTGGATGCTGGTCAGCGCCTGGGTGGCGGCCATCGTCTGCAGTCTGCCGCAGGTTGGTACCAGCGGCTGCCAGCCGGTGCCAGGAATTAGAGTCCCACTGTAGGACCCTACTGGGACCCAGTGGAAGGACTCTGAAGAGCGCACCGCATACCTGTTCTGATTTTTGGTCTAAGTAAATGTCGTCCGTCTCTTCGGTTCTCACGCAGCAGGTTAACCTGAACCATTTTATGTTTTGTATTTGATGATTTCCTTTTTTAAGTAGCTTACCTATAAAATAAAAAAAAGTCATCAGTAACGTAAGGAATTATTGCATTCACACGCAATCTTTTGTAACTGGTAAAATAAGTCGTCAGCAGCTATAAAAGGACCTTCAGCAGCAGGAATACTGAGAAAGGGCGGCCAAACAAATCAGTGATTGGTTGAGAGTGCGGGGCGCGTTATTCGCTCGCTCCCTCCACTCCTCGAGCCGAGGCCCACGAGTGCGACAGGGACATAGGTCATTGGTCCCCGAACGCTCACTGTTAAACCAAATTGTCATGTGACGGTAAATATTGCTACGAATATTTCGTCACAAGAACTTTCAAAAGTAAAATTTAGCACTGACTTTTTCGTAATGTGACGACGACTTAAAATTTTACAGTGCTCTTGAGTCAGTGTTCCGCAGTGGGGCCGGGCTGTTGGCTGACGGCGGGCGTTGGCCCCAGGTCGTGGTGTTCCAGGCCCTGACGCACCCGGACCACCCCTGGTACGTGCAGTGCATGTCGTGGGGCACGCTCACCTCCAAGCAGGCGCAGGTCGCCTACGCCGCCTTTGGCGTCTTCGCCATCTACGTCCTGCCGCTGTCCGTCATCATTTTCTCCTACGCCTCCATCCTGGTCGAGATCTTCAGGCGGTCCAGGGACCCCGTCGACGGTGAGCGATCGGGAGTCGAAGGAGGGGAGGGGGGTAATCTTACAATTGCACTTTCGTGGAAAATTTTCCCGTAAACCTTCGACAATTTTCACAGTGTATATACAGCATGCATTGCTCACTGTTGGATATTCAGTGAGATGGGGAGAAGCAAAGTAGAGGGCGCCGGAGAGAGGGAGGCAGGGTGGGGGTGGGGGGGCAGTGCTGTGCTCCAGAGAGGGGGACACGGGCTGGGGAGGGTAAGGGGGCCCGGGCAAACCGCAAACCAGAGGGCGCATCTCGACGCTGCGTATCGATGGGTTCCCTCTCTAGGATCAGAGGCGTCAGCGCCGAAGCAGCTGAAGTCGTGCCAGCACAAGTACGGCACGAACCTGGAGACACGCTCAGGCACATATGGGGCGTGCTACCAGGCGTGCCGTGATTCACAGTCATTTCATTCATTTAGAATCCGTAACTTACAACAATCCAAGCAATGTTTGTAAGGGACAAAATTGTCTGTAATACAGACGATTTCATCCATACCACGGTGAATTTGTGATCAAAAATCGTCGCCGTGACGTCACTTTGACATTATCTTGACTTTCGAGTGCTATGCCTGGGATAAATTAGTGTTCAGTTTTATTTTCCTCTCGGTTTCGGTGACAGTGTACGAAGGGCTCTCTCCTCCCTAACCTGCTCCAGTCCGCCCTAGACACCTTCATTACGCCGCCCCGCCACGTGAGCCTCGCGCGACGCGTCACGGCGCGGGCTTACACGGGGCGGGGCGGGGCGGGGCGGGGCGGGGCGGGGCGGGGCGGGGGCACTGCAGGGGCTGTGAGTCGAATCGGCTTAGGGACACGGTAAAAGTGACAGGGGGAACGCCCCCGGCACGACACGGCACCGCAAGGCACGGCGCGGCGCAGCGCGGCGGCGCAACCACCGCACGAATTGTTTCGGTTCGATGTCTCCCTCGCGTACACCTTCTTCTTCTTCTTCTTCTTCTTCTTCTTCTTCTTCTTCTTCTTCTTCTTCTTCTTCTTCTTCTTCTTCTTCTTCTTCTTCTTCTTCTTCTTCTTCTTCTTCTTCTTCTTCCTCGACCTTCAAGCCCTATTCCTATTCCTCCTAGTCCTTTTGTCCCCACCCCTAGCCCTCTTTCTCCTCACGTCCTCGTCCTCCTCCTTACCCGCGTCCGTCCATCTCCTCCTTGTCTTTTACCGCGCGTGCTCTCTCTCTCTCTCTCTCTCCCCTCTCTGTCCCCATCTCTCTCTCTCTCCCCCTCCCCTATCCCTCTCACACATACACACACACACACACACACCGACGTAGCAGTCACAGTTCGGCACAAAAAGTCGCACACCTACTACAAACTTGGTGGCCCAGCCGGGGCGGGCGGCCGGGCCGGACACCGCGGCCTCTCAAAGTTATAAATCACAGCCGCTCCTATCTGCCCCGTGCTCGGCTCGGCGTCCACCTAGCTCCAGGGTGCACTCGGGGGACATGGCCGGGGACAGCGACAGGGCCGCGGGGCCGCACCGCGCCGACAGGACAGCGCTGCGCTGTCCCCTTACTCTCCCCCCTGGCGCGGCGCTGCTGCCCCCGCCCCGCCATCTGCTGCCCGCTCGCTGCTTTCCCGATTCTTCGGCTGCTTTCGCGAGAAATAATAGCGCCGACTCTCTGCGCTGCTGGTATGCAATAAAATGGCGGGGGGCGCACAGTTTCCTGCCGGGATCTACTTTTAAGTTTTCTGTCGTGCGCTTATTGATGGGGGAACTTTATTTTCCTTTTGTACATTTTCATGAACGATTGTGACATTATGTGTTACCGAAAGCAACAGGTTTTTTTTATTTAAAAAGAAATTGGTTTTCGCGTATAAGACCATATCATTTTTAAAGATCGGAAAATTCTACCAACCTTTCATCATTGAAAGATACCGGATGAATGAGATTTTGCTTTAATAATTCGTACCACTTTCTGGCGCTATGCTTTGCTGTGTAATCGGCTATAAGAGCAGGTGCTCGTTCTCCCATGTCGCCATGTTCCCATGACCAGCCTGAGGCTCGACTCAGACAGTCTGGACGTCGTCTGGACGTTGGGGGCGCGGGCTGCGCGGGCCTGCGCTGCGCCCGGCCCGGGCCAGTGTCCGGCCGGCCGGGGTCCAGCCGGTCTAGACGCCCCCGGGCGAGCCTATATAGCGGACTCCACCTATGGCGAGGGAGAGGGGGAGGGGGCGGAAGCGGATAGCCGTTGAAGATGGTGGCGGCAAAGTTTCGGGAAGTCGTCGTCTGCTTGTTATAGTCCGAGGTTGATGATAGAAAATTCGCGTGGTTCATCTTACATTACATCGCTTATCCCCCATGGTTTTCATGTTCTTGGGTTCCCCTAGGGTTTGAACAACTCTTTCTGTTCCAGACAAGCTGCGGCGCTCCAGCCTCGGCTTCCTGGGCCGCGCCAAGATACGCACGCTCAAGATGACCATCATCATCGTGTTCGTCTTCTTCGTCTGCTCCACGCCGTACAACGTCATGATGGTCTGGTGAGTGAGGGAGGGCTTCAGCCGAGGAACGGAACGGAACGCTACCGGGGGAAAATATATTATCGACGACCGCCTGGCAAGTTGGCAACATTGTTGGCGCGCTTTCCCTGAGTGGTGGTGGCGGAAGCAGGGCAGGGCTGCGGAGGGGCGGGGCGGGGCGGGGCGGGGGAGCTGCCGAGGCGCGACACCGGCCGACTGATGGGCCTCTCGGAATGGCCGGGGACGCTATCGCACGGTGCTTAGCGCCCGCGCCTCCCCCCACCCCCTCCTCCCTCCGTCTAGCCCGACCACGTCTTTATTCAATTTTAATGTCGGCGGGGCGGGGCGGCCTCAACGCCTTCCAGCCTAACCAGCCTCCCTGCGGAAACTCACGGGGGTGCCTACTCAGAGAACGGGCCGGGGTCCGGGATGGCGCCGCGCCGGGTGGCGCGTGTACGCAGACGTGGCAGTGGGATTGACAGGCTCGGGGGTCCCCGTGGGAAGGAGGTCGCCCCGCCCCGCCCCGCCCCACCCCAACGCGTCCGCCTCCCGAAAGCAAGGGCGTTCCCGCGGGCCGGGGGCCGGGGGCGGGGCGGGGGGTGGCATGGCGTGCGCTGCTGCCGGTCGCAAACATGCCCTCCTGCCCCCCCCCCCCCCCAAGCTGCTTTGACGCTCTAATAAAGGCTGACGGTGATTGTCACCGTCAGTTACAGCACACATCACTGCAAGTATCCCTATACGCACACTGGTGCACTGCTGTAGACTACAGCGCCACCCTGCGGCCCTGCAGCCCCTGCCCCAGGGACGGAAGGGTTCGAGGGGGCCACAACTCCCCTTTTGGGTGAACACATGGTTGCAAAGAAGGCAGTATTGCAGAGGATTTCGGTTGGGATTGCGGGAGATTTCGGAGGGATTGCGGATGGATTGCGACACGGTGTGAACACATTATTTTAGGAGTTGTGTCCCCCTTGGGAGGGGTCTTGGATGTTTGGTGCTCCGGTGTCCTGGAGAGGCAGGGCCGGCAAGGCAGGTTCCCATTGGCCGGCTCCCTTGCAGCATCCTCACCCCCCCCCCCCTCCCATCCCCGTTGCCGCTGCCGCTCACCGGCCTGGCTGACAATGAGAATCCGAACCCTACATCGCTTCCGACAAAGCTCACTGCACCCCTAGCCCATCTATACCAATCGCTCTCTCCCTCTCTCTCTCTCTCTCCGTCCCCTTCTCCGTCTCCGTCTCCGTCTCCCTCCCTCTCCCTCTCCCTCTCCCTCTCCCTCTTCTTCGCCTTCGCCCTCGCCGTCTCCCGCTCTCCTCCGTCTCTCTCTCTCCTCCTTTCTCTGCGCTAACACTCCCAGCTGGTTCCTGTTCCACCGATCGCCTTTCCTTTCAGTCCCCCGTACAACACGTTTCCAGTACTTTCCCAGCACTTTCAGTGCGCCACCTCCTCTCCCTCCACATGTCCCCCTCCCCACATGGCCTCTCTCTCCTCCCCTCCCCACATGTCCCCTCCCTGTCCCTGCGTACGGCCCCCACCCTACTCGTTAATGCCCCCCCCTCCCTCAACCAGGCGGCTTCATACGCGTGCACCACGAGCCCCAGCACTCTTAACTGAGACAGGCCAAGTCAATCCGATTCGAATCGTGTCTCCCTTTTCCTCCCCGTAAGTCTGTCTGGAGGCCGCAATAAGTCTGCGAGAGGCGAGCGGCGAGTAACGCGGCGGTCCTGGCTGTCAGCGGGGGGTAGGGTAGGAGGCTCCCCTCCCCTCCCCGCACTGTGAAGGGGTGCCGCCCCGCCCCGCCCCGCCCGCCCCGCCCCGCCCGTGCGGGCACTCCTGGGCGCTCAGCGCACTCGCAATACTCACCCGCCGCACTTCTGCCCGGTGCCAGGTGCTCTGCGCTTCTCTTCTCTGCTCTGCTCTGCCCCGTGCATAGCGAAACACGCCATTCTCAATGTTCATCCACGGCGTGTCTCGCGCGGAAACGTTTCTGTCGCCTTTGGGCTTGCCCTCGCTCTGTACCGAGCAGGAGGAGGAAATGCTGCCCCTGCGAGAACACGGCCCGCGCCTGTCAGTTAGGCAAACAGACAAGCCCTCTATCAACCGCAAGTGGCTGGTGAACCCCGCGCACTTTTGTACTGTGCAATACAACCCGCTCGCATACCCATCAGGCGCCGGGGACCCCTCGCGGAGTCCTGCCACCCTCAGTGCCAGCGGGCGGGTGCCCAAAGGGTCGTCAACTGCCTTAAGCCATGTACGGAGGAATATTGGTATTATTAGTAATATCAGAGTAATATTGTAATATTGAGCTAATATTGTAAGTAATATGGCTAATAGTGATGTAATGTTGACAACAATATGAGTAATATCGATGTAATATGAAGATATTATCGGTAATATTGAAGTAATATTCGTGTAATATCCGGTAATATCAGTCCCGTGTACGAAGAAATATCAGAGTTTAGTTTTTGCCACTGTCTCTGCAATGTAGATAGGACCGGAGCCAATCAGACGGCATATTACAATCTCAAGTTATTCATGAATATAATAACGCACCGCACCATTTTCCATCGGCTCGTGGTGGTGGTGGTGATGGTGGTGGTGGTGGGCCGGGTGGTCACTGGGCCTGGGCACTCCGCTCCGCTCCACGGCTGCTGCGGGAGCGTATTTCTCTCCCTCCTCGGAATAATCTCCAATAACGCCCCTGAAGGCGCCAACGATTTGTCCAGGGGCTGCTTTTTGTGTGTTACCTCGGTGAATACTGCCTGCGCGCTGCGGTTGGTTGGCTGAACACCCCAACCCCCTTCTCCCTTCCCTCTCCCCCTCCCCCGCCCCCAGCATCCCTGTTCCTCCTGCTTCCCTTTCTCACGAAGGAGGGGACAAAAATGTGATAAGTAAAATGAAACCTTTCAATTATTATTTTTTATTACAACGTCGCGAGATTGGAGGTTTAAAAACAATCGAATTCGTTTTTAATATGGAGTCTGATGGAAGGCAGGTAGGATTGTGAGGGTGGTCAGCGGAGCAATTTTGATGCCGGGTGGAACGGAGTAGGGAACCAACCACCTTCTGGAATAGAGGTGTGGGCGAGCCGAAATTGATACAGGTTGCAAGGAATACAGCGGATTTAAGAAAACTCATTTTAATCCGGGCCCGGGCTGCATCAATTAATACTCTGACGCTGCTGTGGCGTATTCCAGAATTGCTTTTTACGTCGGCAAAAATGTCATGGACGCAAAAGGAGGAGTGAGTAAGTTCGGGTAAAAGCTTGTGTTGCTAAAGGGTTGCCGCCCGTCCTGTCCTGTCCGCAGGTACTGGCTGGACCAGAACGCCGTCCACAACGTGGACCCCCGCCTGCAGAAGGGCCTGCTGCTGTTCGCCTCGGCCAACTCGTGCATGAACCCCATCGTGTACGGCGCCTTCAACATCCGCACGCGCCGCAGCGGCGCCAGCCAGGTGAGAGAGAGAGAGAGAGAGAGAGAGAGAGAGAGAGAGAGAGAGAGAGAGAGAGAGAGAGAGAGAGAGAGAGAACGCTGTTATATTCCTACAAAGAATTCGAATCCTTTGCAGATTGCAAAGCATTTACATTGCAATTGCAAACACTGTTAGTTCCTTACAAACAGCGGTGTTCGTATTGCGAAGAATTTGGTTCGTAACGTACAAAGGATTCGAAGCAGCCATATTACAAACTAACCACTTTTCTTCGTAATACGAACACCCCTAGTTCAGTTCGTACTACGAAGGAGCCTCGTTTGTACTACAAACCAGGCTCTTAAAGAATTTGTTTGCATTACAGCGGCTCAGATTTTTTTGTACGTTACGAAGAGCAGTTCTTCGTAAGAAACTTACAGTGAAGAAATTCTTCGCAATCTACAACGATTCAAAATACTTTGCAATTTGCAAAGCATTCACAAAGCATTTGTTTGTAGGAATATGACAGTGAAAGAGAGAGAACAGCGTAGTTGCCAGTGTAGTACGCCGAGGACAGAGCACGGGGGTGGGCTGCCTGCCTGGCTGACTGCCTGCATGCATGCTCGTAGGAGGATCAAGTGCTTTTTTTCCTCATTTTACGGGACTTTGTTATCGAGTTTGCTTACTGGGCGGAACGTTGATTGACGGGATATCGGTATCGGTGCCTCTCTACTGGGACGGGCAATCTGCCGAGCATTATTTAGCGTGGTCACTTCTGTAAAACCTTTTACACCAACAGATTCAGGTATTACGCGGCTACGCAGTAACACCCGCATGTAATACCGAAAAAAAAGCTAAACATATGTCGCCAAACCTTGTGTGTGATAGCGGCCTTGATACCGGCGTAATATCGGCGTAACACTGATCATACATGATTTTGTCGTAGTGAATATTGTAAAAAATATTATGAAATGTAAGAGTAAAAATTATAGGCGGGGCCGGCGGGGCTGGGCGCCTTGTCAATGAAAACGCTCCTCGCAAAGACGCTCCTATCCTTAGGGGCATAGGAAGTTTGTTCCAAAAGGCGACGCAGCCGCCCCCTCCCGGCGATGATGAAAAAGAGGATAGAGGGGGTGGGGGATGGGAGTGGGCGGGGCACAGGGAGAGGTCGCCTTTCAAGGATTCTGGCAGGAGACAGTTGACAGTTATATGAACGTAAGCCCGCTCGTAGGATCGGAGTTGGAGATTCCCTTTTCCCCCTTTGGATGAGGGGCCAGGCCGCGGTGTGTGGCGCTCGTCGCGCGCTCTCCTGGAGTGGAATGAAACAACATGAAACGAGCAGGGGCGGGGCGGGGCGGGGCGGGGGCAGCCGGCCGGGCCTCCGCCGTGAGGGCCGCATGGAAAGAGAAACGCCGATGGATTATAGAGAGCGACCTCTCCTCTCCTCTCCTCTCCTCTCCTCTCCTCTCCTCTCCTCTCCTCTCCTCTCCTCTCCTCTCCTCTCCTCTCCTCTCCGTGACGTGTGCCCCTCATGGTACGAGAGGCGCGCTGTTCGTTTACCCAGAAAAAGGTTTGGTTGAGAGAGAACAGTATTATGGTTACTTCAGGTATAGTTGAGGTGACATAGAAATAGATGTGCCAATTAAAAATGTGGTTGCCCGTTATTATTGCCGTCTGGACCATACTCTACAGTGCTCTCTGAGCTGGCCGTAATATGGTCGCCACAGCCAAACATGTCTGTGGGTGTGGTGTCCTGGCAGAAAACACGTGACAGTATGCGGGTTATTCGCCTACTGGCGAGAGCAAACGCAGTGAGAATAGAACAGACAGCAGCATCCAGGGCGCACGGCGACCGGGGCGGAACGGGGGAGGATGGGGAGAGGGGATCGGATCGGATCCGATCGGCGTGCGTCTGCGACCCCCCCCCCCCCTCCCTCACTTGCGCACCCGTCCGTCAGCCCGTGCGGTAGGCAACACGACTCGCAGCTGTGCGCGCTGGGCGTCGGTTGCCTACCGGACACCTTCCCGCGTTGGGGTGGGCTGGGCGCGCTCCGACTGACCGGGTCCTGAAAATCATTTTATTGAGAGTCGTCTTGGTTTTCAAGATTACTGGTAAAACTACACTGCGTGAGTTTGGGTTCAAGAGACCTAACTACGCGAGTTTTAATCAGACGCTATGCACTACGTGTCAACAGGCTCTGAAGTACGTGTCTCTTCCTGGAGGGTTTCAAGTGGTGGTGGCGGGGCGGCTGAAGGGGAGGGGCCGGGCCGGGCCGGGCCGGGCCGCCGCCACTTTGCATGTCTAAGCAGACGCCTCGCCTGTTCTGTTCCAGAGCCAGCGGCCGAAGAACCCTCGCCTGCGCGCTTTGGGAGTGCTTCGGCTTGTGAGCTGGCGGCGGGAGCGCGAGGAGGACGGCGGGGCCGGCGGGGGCGGCGCGGGCGGGGGCGGCGCGGGCGCGCACGCCTCCACGGGCTCCTCCTCCGAGCACGCGGCCCACGTCCTGTGCCACCGGGGCAGCAGAGGCTCGCAGGGCTCCGAGGTAGGCGCCCGTCATTTTAGATTACGGTCCAATCCGAACAGGATGTACTGTAACTTTATGAATTTGTTGTAAAGTTCACATTAAGACCAACCCCACCGACGGAAAAATTACGGCCCCGACCGTAGGCAAAACGTAAATATGTACGGTGTTTTTACAGTGTTATTGCCCGGAGTGGGTTGGCCACCTATCTACTCCCTTCTGTGCGGGCTAGTATACCTGTTCGGAGGCAATGGCCACGTCACATCGTGAAAGAACGTCCTTCTTTCATGGTCACATAATCTGCAAATGGCAGTTCAGTCTGTTCTTCTTTTCGCACTATCCGTAATATAGTAACCTGGAATTGCTGAAAAACCTGTTTCGCTTCATCGTACACAGGACACACCGCCGTGTCCCTTGATAGTTCGCAGAGGAACTGTATGTCTTGTAGTTTTCTTGTACTCTCGACAGCGTGGCCGTACGGGCGGAGAGTGAGAGAGCGAGAGTGTGAGAGTGTGAGAGCGAGAGAGTGAGAGTGTGAGAGTGTGAGTGAGAGTGAGAGTGAGACATTATTGCAGGTGTTGCGTGTATTGCAGGTCTCGTGCACCACCGAGTGGAGCGAGGTGCACTCGACGAGCTGCCTCACACAAGGTCAGTCGGGCTGGGCTGCGCAGGCTGTGCAGGCGACACTAAGCAACCATTAACGCTTCTCTGTTTTCCGCGTGCGGGTGAATCACGTTGTGTGTTTTCTTTTGCTTTCGCAGGGGATGGGCTCATGGGTAGTTTGACCGCCACGCCACCCCGAGGTGCCCTCCCCTCCGGTGCCGGCTCCCAGGCTGCACCCCCATCACCCCACTCTCTCACCCAGGGCTGACACTACTTGCATGGCGGTGCCACCTTGGAGGAGGCCTACGTATGGAGTGCCGACCTTTGACTCCTTTCGGCTCTTCGGCCCATAATAATTATCGTACATGACTTTTAAAATAATCTCGTAACTCGGAAAGCGTCAAGGAAGAACGGTTTGTCATTATTTTCTCGATTAAATAACTTCAAACGGCTGTAAAACCGAAAGTCCATGGTGTCTAGCAGATTGAAGAGAGAGAGAAAGGGGGATATAGATTCTGAACTTCTTCCAGGTGTAGCTTCTTACTGGGGCAACTTGAAAAGGTTCTGCTGGTTTTTAAAAATGGATGAAGAGGGCGAAGAAGATGAACGGTTTGAAATCGTTTCGGCTAAATTTAGCGACTTGGGGGTTTTCTCTCTCTAGCATTTGCCAGACACCTCATTGCACCCCATTGCACCACCAGGTCGGTACTCCAGTTGCATAGCCCTCCTCCAAGGTGCCACACTAGACCGGCCCGGCCCGGTCGTGTTGGTTGCTGTGTTGGGCTTGACTGTGTTCTGACAGCGGGGCGGAGGCGGAGGCGCACGCAGGTCTAAGCTGAGCAGCCGCTGAGCAGCGCTGTGTGGTTGGCTGAGTGGACGCTTGGTGATGTTTGTTCCAGTGGCGGGGCGGGGCGGGCCCGGGCCGAGGCGAGCAGGCTGCGCGGGTCATGCGCGGGTCGGGCCCGCTGGGCGTTAGTTGTCCGACTGCATGCATACGCCGCCGCGCCGGGTGAGGGCCGCGCCCCAGCTCTCCTGACCCCGCGGGGCTGTCTGTTGCAGGTGTCGATTCCTCTGTCTGCTCTCTCAGCGACGCCCACGACGGCGGCGGAGCGCAAGCTCACGCTCAAGAGCGCGCTCAAGGGCGGCTCAAAGGGGTCTGCGCCCGGGCCGGCGGATCCGTCAGCCCGGTGCCGGGCGTCCGCGCGGAGCCCCCGGCCGCACCCGCCCGGGTCCGCTTCCCAGAAAACCATCGCTTTCGCCTCTCCCAACGGAGCAGCAGCGCCCCTGGCATCCCCTCCGGAGGCGCCCCTCACGCCGGCCCTGGCGTCGCCCCTGGCGTCTATGGGGGCCGTATGTTCGAGCTGCGGGGAAACGCTCAGGGCGTCGCTCGGGGCGCCGCCGCTGCCGCAGCCGGTGCCGGACGTAACGGCTGTGGCCGTGGCAAGGGAGCGGGCCGAGCTGCAGGGACAGCTTCAGGGACAGCTGCAGGGACAGCTGCAGGGACAGCTGCAGGGGGCGGGCCATCTCAGGTGACATCGCCAGTGTGAGGGCAGCTGCGGCAGCTGCGGCGGCACGGGCACGCGCGCGCCGGTGGCGGACACGCCCGTGTGAGGACAGCGCAGGTGTGCTGCTGCGGGACAGCAGCTGCAAGAGCCTGACCCGTGACGTTCCGGTTGAGTGGACGGTGGACGTCCTCCTCTACGTGGACAGCAGCTGGCTGCAGTGGACAGCAGCTGGCTGCAGTGGACAGCAGCTGGCTGCAGTGGACAGCAGCTGGCTGCAGTGGACAGCAGCTGGCTGCAGTGGACATGGATGAGTTCCCTTCGAACGTGGACAGAGTCTGCTGGGCAGTCTAGCTGGGAGATATTCGTAATAAGAGTAGCCACGATGAGTGCCGTGGTTACATGCTGGGAATATCTCCTCGTTCTCAAAGGTATATAGTGAACAGAAGGGGATTCCGAGAAGAGAAAATTTATTAAACATAAAGCTTGTGTGTATGTAATTGTATTGACCCGTCCTAGCTCTCTGTCTCCTGTGTCCTCTAGTACAGGTTGCTTATCTCTGTAACAAAGACCCCTGAGGTTTAAAATTTGGGAGAGTGAGCTGGAATATAAAGTGGTATGTGCTCCTTATGTTTATGTTTCTGTGGGGTTCTTTTAATTTATTTTTTTAAATGTATTCTTTCCTTGGATAGTGACAACTAAGTCATATCTTGTGTCTGTTTTGTTATTGAGCATACCAACATTTGTCTAGTCTTAGTTTTAGAAAAGTGTGTTTTTTGTATGGCCTTATAGCTGCATTCCTTACTTGTTCCAGACTAAGAATATTCTTCTGCATTCTAGTCATAAAAAGTCATTAGGAATCTGCTCCATATGTATTTTCATTTTTGATGATTGTTTAACAGGCATTGTTGTTGAAAGTTTCTCGACTACATTCCCCATCATGCCTCATCTTCCTTTGAAACTAATAATTTCAAGTGTGCTTTTATGGTGCATTTAATAAAGACCCAATAATAATTTTAAAAAACACTTAAGGTGCCCCCACAATGTACTCATCGGGAGGTGACGGCACGAAATTTTGGTTACCAGGAATTGAGTTCCTGCTTCCCCCTGCGCTTATTGGCTCTCCGGGTAGGCCGCCACCTGCTTCACACGAGTGCTTGGCGGGTCGGCCTATGTAGTGTGTCGCAGGCGGTCCGCCTCGGTAACGTCCATTGTGGGGGCGCCATTACAGACAAAGAGTGTGCTGTACCATAATTAGCACTTCCAACAAATTCAAATCATATTGCCCTTCATAATGATTGGCAGTCACATTTATAATTTCTGAACTTGGATAAGTGCATAGTCACTACCTAGTCTTAAATGTCAAAAAAGATCTCAAATGTCAGTTCTGGAAATTTTTGTGTGAAATACTTACGTAGACACCTTGTCACATTCCATTCTTTTTATTGCATGGGGCATGCAATTTCTTATTTCTAAATTTTGAAGACGGTGCAAGACTTATATATTACTTTTTATGTGCCTGTTGGTTGTGAATCTTCTCTCAGCTTCTCAGCACTTTTCTTGTTGTACTGGAGATGGACATTCTTCTCTTCATTCCTAACTGACTGTGATTGAAAATAAAAAATAGAAAAATAAAACAAACTCTCTTTTAAGTGTGCTGAGTTACTGTTGTTGATTCATTTCTTAATCTTAGCTCGAACTTCCAAAATACACTAGGTACAGTCAAGCGTATAGTTTGAAACTAAACGCCACTCGCGCCACACTTTTGATTGGCTAGATACCATAATTTTGGTACAGATATATTTTTCATATATCCTCGAACTCCAAAACCAATACGAATAAGATGTCTCTTATACACACACACGCGCGCAGACGGTTACGAGCAGCAGACCACTTTTCGTCCACTGTGTCGGTCTGGCTCTAATTACATTAAAGTTTTTCTTTTCACTTACCTGGTAGCGTAAAACTTGCCAAGCGAGCGAGTGCTCGCTGCTGTTGTTTAAAATGTTGTTCGGCAACGCGGACGAGATTCTCGACGCGTTTAAGATGTTCGTGCCATATTATTTGCTGATTGCCTTACCCCTGATGATCATCATCTCACCGGTAAACCCCGTGGCAGGAGCACAAGAGTTCCCGGCTTTCAGGATGCAACAGTATGACCTTCACGGTGTTCCGCACGGTATGTCTGATAATTGAGTTTGGATATTTCATTCAGCTTTTGGCCAAGAGGCAAACCCACAGTATAGCTTTTTTTAAGGTTAGGGCTCCCTTTGTCAGCTGACTGAATTTCTAATACTGTTGCCCTCAATTTCACGAGTTTATTGCTTGATGCACCTTGTTTGTCTTTTGAATATTTTTATATTACTTTCTCTTAGTCCACATTTTCAGGAAACTTTATGTATAGAACCTCAATCTACATATTACCCAGTATACAATGTATATTTCACACTTTATGCAGGTTGCCGCTCTTCTATCGTTAGCTTGGATGGAAGAGGGTTGAGTAGTTGGTCCTCTTCTCGCCACTGTGTTTTGGCTCGTATTGAAGATTTGACAGTGGATCTCTATCGTGACATATGCTCTCGTGCTGGAGCCCTTCTTGTTATTTTGCCAAAGCAAGAAGAAATGGCAAAGTTATCAGACACTGCCAGGCAGGTAAAGGTTATAAAGTCTGTTACCTATAGCGGTAAAATTTTTATTCTTCCCAATATTAATTGCCTTGTCTTTTATTTCTTCCTCAGCACATTCTGTCCTTAGAGTCAGCAATGATGCAGCAAGAAACTCAAATACCAGTGTATTTTTCACACTGGACTCCTGAAGTACAATCTATTTTAGAAGATATTGATGAAATATCTCCCACCTCCAATCAAAAGGGAACTGCAGCTGAAGGTAAATTTAGATAAGTTGTATTGCATTTATCGGTATTTCACACTTTTCTTTTTTTACAAAAATTCTTTTCCGACAAGGTAATTTAGACTCTCTCTTGCTTGTTTTTAACCTGCAGCAATGATCAATCAGATCTCAGCAAATGGGTACCAAATTGTTGTTGGAGCAGGTCATCCTTCTGTGCGCTCTGAAATAACCATTGCTAATATTCATGTAAGCAAAATCTGTTAAGATCGAAATAATTGTCACAGATACAAGAGATATTGATTTTACACATTTTGCTTCTCTATAATTTGCAGGGAAAATTGGTTGGAAATGGCCATGAAGACAAATTACCCACAGTTGTGATAGCAGCTCATTACGACAGTTTTGCTGTGATCCCTGTATGATAAACATACTCTTGAAATGAATGAACTCTCAATCACAGTATTTGAGTTGATAACTGTTTCTTGATCATTTTTTACCTTTGTAGGGGGAAGCCTATGGAGCCAATTCAAATGCTGCTGGTGTGGCTATGTTATTAGAATTAGCAAGACTCATGTCATCGCTCTATTCTGACACACGCACACACCCTCGATATAACTTGGTCTTCCTTTTAACTGGAGGGGGTAAAATGAACTATCAAGGCAGCAAAAAATGGCTCGAAGATCAAGTTGATGGTGAAAACGCTCTACCTCAGGTATGAGTCAGTATTCCTGGCTTGCGACAAGTAAATAATCATAGTAAGCATTATGAACATCTTCCCCACAGGACAGTACCTATGTTCTTTGCTTGGACTCCATTGCTGGCTCAGGGCCCATCTATTATCATGTGTCCAAACCACCTAAAGAAGGGAGTGTTGGAGATCGTTTAATTAAATCACTAAACATAGCGGCAGAGCAAGAAGAACCAACAACTGCCGTTCTCCTCAATCACAAAAAGATAAATCTAGCTGAAGAAACACTGGCTTGGGAACATGAAAGGTTTAGTATGAAAAGGCTTCCCGCTGCAACACTATCTACTGTTAAGGTACGTGTTCACCACAAATCTGTCCAATATGTTTTACATTTAGAGTCATATTTTATCAAAGCATGAGGGACATTTCTTCTTGAACTTTTGGTGGTAATAATGAAACCCCTATCCATGCTCAATTTATATTTCCTGGAAATGCTCGATGGTTATGTTTCACAATACAGGTAATTCTTACTTTCAGAGTCACAAAGATTTTGCACGGAGCTCTATTTTAGATACTAAAGACCAGCTTGATATATCCAGCCTTGCTCGGAATACACGAGTTGTTGCTGAGGCATTGGGAAAGCATATATTTGCCCTGAATTCAGGGAAAATTTTTAGTGATCAATTGGTGGGTGAAATTAAGAGGAACATTGTATGGAAAATACATAGTAATCTGTATGTATATTAACCTTGTTTTCTGTGTCAGGGTGTTGATGATAACTCCCTGCAAATGTGGATTGACTACCTGGCAAGTATGACTCGTGCCACTCATATTGTTTCACATAAGAGCCACCAGGTGGTAGGAGCGTTGAAAGATACCCTGGCTAAGTGAGCATTCATCAAATTTCTGTTATAATCCACTATCTTATCACAAGATAATATAATAATCTGTTTTCTAGGTATCTTAAAGGTGTTAAAGTAACTTACATGGTACCAGATAGACGTGATCCAGAGGTTGCTTTCTATGATCCAGTAAAAACTACTGTCAATGTGTATAGGTATGCTCATTTTGATACATTTTTTTAAAAAAATGTATCTGAAGTTATGCAATTGTATATCTGTAAAATTCTTTGACGTCCTTATTTTCTTTCAGTGTGAAGCCTGCAATATTTGATCTCATTTTAACCTTTGCAATTGTTGCATATTTACTCATCATTTATTTGGTCCTTCAGGTTGTAAATTTACACAAATGTTTTGTCTATCTATATAAAAGATAACTTTTTATATTTATCTCTAACTATTTTAATTAATCTAATTCAAGTTTGTGTCTTTTTCCAGAATTTCTCTTCAATTTACTCATTGTCAGCAACAATAGTAGGTGTACGGAAGAATAAGTCTGATTAAAATTTTTGTTCTGTTCTACTTGGGCCTTTGCATCTTGAAATTTTATATCCGAGGTTATATGGTCTTTCCCACCAAGCTTGTGTAGAACAAAGCACCACACCATTAAATTATATTTTCTCTATAAGAAAGTCTAGATGCTATATTGCCTTTGATATCTACTTTTCTTTTGAATTAATATACCCCTGTTACAAATATTGAAGCAAACATTAGGGAAGACACTATAATAATATATTGCAGGTAATTATAACTCCCCTACTGATAATATCTCCCCTCCCTCATATTCTCAGTTCAAGAAATTGGGGAGTAGGCATTAGCTCTTCAGTTATGCTACAGCCCTTAGTAATGACAGCGGAAACTTTTTATATTTGCATCGAAGCCCCTGTTTTATTATTTAGTTGAAATTTTATGATGCCATCTGAGTGTGTCAAATCAATTTGTTGTACCAAATCAGTCTGTTTTTGGCAACATAACCAGTTGTGTATCCTCTTTGCCTTTTGAAATGATAGCCAGCTTACAAACATGTGTCTATGTCACTGTTGATAGTGTGAGGCTAAAGGAAAGGTGTGCATATTAAACTATCTAGTCGATTAACAGGTATGTAAAGGGTTGATATTTTGATCTAGATGAGATTTTTTATCTCACTATTAATGTTACTCTTATGATTCCATCCATGAGAGTATGTATATTGTTTATCAATCACTCTACATGTGCTGAAGTACGATTCTTTTTCATTTTGTCTTAGTATAGTTAAAGTGGTACCGTGGTACTCTCTAGTAGACCACCCTCAGTGTTAAACTATTTAAAAATACAGTAAATGTGTTCTGAGCTTGATGTTTTCTTGCTAACATCAAACCATGATGAAATCCCCAACCACCCACTTCAAAGAAAATCAGCTCATAAGAAAAAACACAATTTCAGGGAGTATTTGCCGTATTTCCACGATTATAAGACACACTTTTTTTTCCGATTTTCAAGGCCAAAAAATTGGGGAGCGTCTTATAATCAAGGGCGTCTTATAATTGTGGAAATAGTGTGCTAAGTACTCTGTTCACTAGCACTTTTAAAATTGTAGGTTGAGAGAAGTCACGTGTTTCATCTCTCCTCCAACATTGTATTATTAGCAATAAAAATCACATAAAAAATAATAACCATGAAGCACAGGCTAGATTAAATTATAAATAGAAGCAGAACAGTTTAAAAAAAAAAAAACATTCTTGTATGTGCCATAGGTAGGTACTCAGTATAGTGAAAATATTTGGCAATAACGGCAAGATTAGTTTCTCTGTATTATAAAATAGGTCAAATGAAATTCTTTTAAAGGCTGAACTCATCCAACAAAAGTGTTTCTTTTAGTCAGAAAAAGCAAAAACGACCTGTCTGCAAGATCAACTAATATATTGAAATTAAAATTAGATATCACAAAAGAAATACAAAGATGATAGACCTACAAAAATAAGTTCAAAATCAAAAGCGTTCAGAAGCCATACTGCACTACAGTCACCACACACATTATTCTTTTCCCAACCTGTTGAGCATGTACTACATTATATCACATATTGAACTTTTGGTTTTAAATTAAACAAAATGTTTTTAGCCTTTACAGAAAGGTGCTAGGGCAAGCAGAAAGTAAATCTTCGGAGGGTATCACAGTGTGTTTGAAACATGTTACAATTTGAACGATGAGAGTAGTAACATGGCTCTTGCACTTCACTTTTACCTTGCAGCTTCTCCAATCTTCTTTAAGTAAGGCATTTTAGAAAATTTTTCACAATTTTTTTTGTAAGTACTTAAAGCTATTTAAAAATATATACAATAGTATCTCCCTTGCCATAATGAAAGGATCACTCAAATATATGATCTTGAGGTATTGCGAAAACACAAATAAATGTAACTCCATACAGAGTAATGTGAGATAACAATGGAGGCAGAATGATTTTGTTCTTAAAGAAATCCTGGTTTCCTGGCTACACTTCAACTCAAGGCGTAATAATCTAAGGTAACTTTATGAACTTTGACCTGTAGTCAGTTTTAATCAGTTCTATTAGTACACTATTCCACCCAGCAAAAGACTAAATTGAGACAATAATTTCCTTTCCCTAATTTCTTTGTTAATCAAGAAGCACCAGCATATTTCAAATTAAAGAGGTAAAGTGAAGCAACAGGAAGGGAACCACACTAGTCCATAAAAATGACATTAATTATCACAGTACTTAAAAGACAGTAGTGAAACTTCATCACCAAAGAGAAAAGCAGTTGTGAAAACGGAGAGCAGTCAGTACGAATAAAACATACGAATAAATGGTACACTTACATGAGCTTAAGAGCCAAATTTAACAAATAACTTCGGTAACTCGTACACAAGATATTGTGATCTTCTTGTATACAGAGGAATGTCAGTCATCTGTCAGGCTTATTCAAAAGATGAATAGTTGCAAACAATTCAAAGCTTATAAAATAAGAGTCAAGAATACAGTTCGTGCATTGTAGTTGTAAAACTAAAAATTCAGTTAAAAGGTTATTTTTTTTTTTTTTACCCAAAACAGGAGGTTGGCTAGAAACATGTAGAGCAGGTGGCCAAGAAATAACTATCTTATAGAGTAATATAAAAAAATTAAATTTGCAACTAATGACATAGCAAAATAGCAAACATAACAGTCAAGAAGAATGAGGCATCTTTTACAAATACTGATGAATGTCAAATAACTTAAACACATAGTTCAGCTCACTTACACAAAACATAATGACCCCTCGTTCTTTAAGACTGTTTAAATGGAACAAGGGTAAGGTAAAGTAAGCACTGCAACTGTCTATCTCAAAAATCCAGTATTAGGACAAAGGACGGAATCAGTGCAGATCCACATTGACTTATAAGAGACAGCTTCAAATTATTTGAAGCATTCAGTACAGCTAGATGCAATACAGCATAAAGCATTTAATTTCAAGATGATTCTTATAAAACATCCAACTAAGTTTATACCTAAATAGTTTTCTTTCTTGTTTCCATTAATTTATAAAATGTCTTTTTAAAATATCCAATGACCAGTTCCTTTCATTTTTCCTTCTTCAAATAAACTGAGCCTGATGTCCAATCACTGAGCCCTGAAAATTAACAGTAAGAAGCCTAAATATCAGTGTGCGCTCAAATGAAAGCTAGGTTGATGCTTTACCATTACTTAGAAATGGGAATATTGCTAAAATGAGTCAGAAATACTTTATAAAAGTAAGAAAAGCAATGTTCAGATTGACCAGGACTAAAGTAAGACCTCAAACGTGAGAATTCTGGAGCTTCATAAATTTGCTCGAGAAGTCTGCTGCAAAAATCCAAATCACCACCAATCACCACCCAAAATGGTAAATCTAAATCTATATTGATAAATGAAACTGCACCAACTCAACTATGGTCTTCCTACTTACAGTATTTCTTCACTAGTTGTTACAGGCGATAAAAATCAAGTATAATACAATAATAGCCCTGAATAACAAAATTCAAAAATATGCAGCTGGTAAATCTACAGACATAAAAAAAAATATTCAGAGGGAACATATGTGTTTAAAGGAACGGCATTTCTTCTTTTTTCTTTTAATGAAAGAAAATTAAGTTTTGGAGGTTTCATCTACAATCCAGAGTAAAAAGCATAGATCCTTGTAAAAAATTCCAGTCTTGCGAAATGCTCTATCATCTGCTAAATTGGTTTGCTTGTTTAAGTTCTTAGACAACAACGATTTAAACAGATCTCTATTGCCATGACTGTTAATTTGCTACTTTCCTTCAGCTTTAGAGAAAGCAGGAAAGTAATATCAGGCAATTAACCCATAATTAGGTCTGTTGTGCAAATGAGAAAATTTAATGCCAACTCAGAACAATTATGTGTAGTTAAAAAGAAAATACAATTATTACATACCTTTCTGCACAAAAAAATAGGACAAACCTCAGGTAACAATGTACAAGACTTCATTTACAAACTACTCAAGACACACAAATGATGTACAACATATCACACATCTCAAATAAGAGATCACAGCAAGCTTTCTTTCCGGTGAGTAAATACCATACAGTACAGAACCACCTTTGAAGTGCCATTTACATATTGTTGATCTTGACTGCTTCACCAAAATAAATTATTATAGCATCAACACCCTCATGGAAAACATTAACACCTTCACAATGTCTGTGTACACACAAGAAAGCCTAAAGGAGAATCTCAGATTATTTTTATTACTCTGAAAAATAGTTAAGGTTAAGACTAGACTTCAAGCAAAGAGCTCAGCAATATCCTGAGTAACGTTAGGCCACTTATTTATAATGCTAAGACAACCTTCTGTTAACCTTTGAGGTATTATTTGGCCAAAGAGTGAAAGAATCTTAAAACTCTTTTCAAGTCCCAGCATGTACTGAAATAAGGATATCTCTCTAAAATGTTCCCTACATATTTGTTCGTTGATACCCTGAAGAAATTGGCCCAACATCTAAACTTTGACAACTATCAATGCTATAGCCAGTGATTGAATCAGGACTTTGTAAAGAGGCTGCATACAATGGGTTGATTGGAGTGTTAGCATCAAGTTGAGTACTGTTGTATACACTATTGTTCTGCAAAGAAATAGATTTGCAGCAGGTTTTACTAACAAGCCAAAATAAATAAACTATTAAATTAATTTTGATTCAGCTTACTTGGTATATATAATCTGAGTCTGTTTTCAGAGATGAGAAACTTTGTTGATGGGGCAAAGATACAGTGTCATCTTCCATATGGTCATCAACTTGAGCTTTGTAAGAAAACATAATACTTGGCTGAGAAACACTGAAAACAAAATAAAAAAATCTTGTTAAATACTTGAGATGTTTAACAAACGGCCATGACTGATTTCAATGCATAAAAGTGGTCATACCCAAAAAATTCACTTAAAAAGGCGTAGTACACAAGCGGTGTCAAAAGAGTGAAATATGCATAAGTTGTAACATCTAGAATACACAAGCCTGCATACAACTCATACAGTAATAATCCAGATCCCAATGACTGCATGCCATTAAGAAGACACAGCAAAAAGATGTAGGTATAAAAGGAGCGCTTAGCTGTGAAACAAAAAAATAATAATAATAACTGAAGTGGTAAATTGAATAGTAATATAAAATTAAATGAAAATCAAATTACTGTAGTTTCTTGTTTAACTATTCAGTACATACTTGGTAATGCTAGTCTGTCCCGGAGTTTTGTCCAAGGCAGAATTAAAATACACATGTAGATCTAAAACAAAAACATAGACCAGAAGGATGTTATGTATCTATATGAAGAGTGATGCCATACACAGTGCTTGCTTGTACATACAAATGTGAAGACGATGGAACTGGCAAACCAGAATAGCATGCCCCCATGACCAAAAAGGTTGTAATCCTTGGAGTCAACATGGAAATGCTGATCAGGTGACATCATTTCAAGAACAGCTTGAGAGATGGAGAATCCTAAAGAAATGAATGATGTAACTAGTAAAACATGGCGGATGCTGCTTCGACTATCAAGATGACCTGCAACAAAAAGAAGTATTATGAAAATTAAGGAAAGTTTCAAGATGATTTGAAAATATAGTGGAATAACAAACTTACCAAAAGCTAGCCCAAAAACCACCACACTCATTTCAGTAGCCAAAAGAAAGAATCGAACAGAGATCCAAAGTATTTTATCAGCATATTCTCCACTTACTGTGGCTGCATTTACAGTCATTGACACACAGCATCTAATTACACTAATAACAATATTTGCAATAACCTAGGAAAAAAATGTGGTTTTGGGGGAGGCGGGGAGGGTCAAGGAAACATAATCAGTAATACTACAACAAGAGAAAAAAAAAATCAAAATTTTAAGATTTATGCTCAGAGAAAATGCTTACCAATCCATAGAATGTCAGAAATATGGGGCTTGATGTTGCTCTGAGCTTGAGAATAGCTCTATTAAATCGAATACCAAGGAATGCAAGAAACAGAACATTTGGTACCAATATTGCAAGATCCCATATGCGAACCCTGTGCAAAACCAGATATTGATGAGATTTCTCTTTACACAGTTTAGAATATTGGACAAGTAAAATGTCAATTAGATAAACTGACCTCGAAAAGGCTATTTCTTCATAAAGAATTCTTTTGCAAAATGGGTCAGGACTGGCTGAAGTCCGAAGTACAGTAGCTTCAGCTGAAACTGAGTTATCAGCCATTTTAATAAATGTTCAATCTGTAACAGAAATCGAAGGGGTGTAGAAGCACTTAAGAAAAGACATGCTATTGCAACATTTTTTTAAAACAATGAAGTGCTCTTCCAGCAGCAATAACTGTGGTCAGAAAGTCTGGTTTGAGACGGCATAGGAATTGGCTCAAGGAAAATGGAGTTCATGTGATTTTTTAAAATCAAACAACAAACAATCGAACCAAAATAACATTAAAACAAGTCTCGTATAGGTTTCAAACCTGCATCCTCAACCACTCAGTAATTTAAGAAAATAACAAGACTTTGACTTCGAGAACAGGTTATATTTCAGTGATATCAAACGTAGAGGTGTTATAAATTTTAAGTTCTCGTACAAGCATGTCGGAAGACACTTCTGTGTTGTGTGTTATTGTTGTTGGTCTAGAGAAAACTGAGTTTGACAAGTATGTGTTTGATGAAACGTCGTCTGCTCTCTGATATTGTAAGCAGACAAAAATCATACCTTTACTGAGTAAGCCCTTCAAATATGGATTTTAATTGTTTAACCCGACCATAACTTACGATCAAGGACGTAGAAACTTGTTCATCAAGGTTCCATCTGTTAGTTAACACGAAAAAAAAACTTGGAAAGGTATAGAAAAACATACAAAGATGGGTTTTAAACGGCCTTCTTGATCTTAATACTGACAGTAAGCAGTGAGCAGTAGTGAGTCATCCGAGAATCTAATCGGCAATCATTTACAAATTTGAGAGAAATATTGACAGATGACATTTGCTCTCCTCCGATACCTATAAAGTACGGCCTTTCACTTGAGTAAACAGCAAAACAAGACAAGGAAGAGCCTTACAGTACAGTAGATCCAAAGTCCACTGGCCAGAAGAAGAAGAAAGAACAGCCCTTACAGATTTGTCCGTCACACAGCTGTGCTGTCAGTTCGTTTCAAAGGCCGCGCATGCAGTTCTGCTAGTTCGCCATTTTGGACGGGCTGTGAAGTAGATTTTAACAATTCTGTATTTTCATAGTATTGCCAAGTACGTTCGTACCCCTCGCTTAGTGCTGTTCGTGTCAGGTACATTGGTTAACGTGTCTGACGATACGGTGTTTCTGTGCAGGTGATAGTAGGAGACAACTGCAGAGAGCCCCAGCAGTCAGCAGGGGACGGTGCCTGGCCTGGCGAGACCTTGTCCTGGTTTGAAGGAACGTTTTCAACTCGGAAAATGGAATCATTACGTTTTCTGAGGCTACCCGCACACGCCTTAGGACTTTTCATTGTGTTAGGATGTGTTCTAACGATAAGTGCAGGTGAGTCAAAGATCTTGTATCAAGTGTTGCTCATGTCAAACACGACGTTTCCTCTGCGCCTTGATTGAGTACGGTGTAAAAATAGTTTTGAAACGATCGAGCGAGAAAATGGCACCATTCCATTGTTAATGGATGGGCCGAACTGCTGTTCGTACATATTTGTGTGAAGAAGCTGCCACTTAGTCGGGCACTCAAGCGATTGATTTGACACCTGCAGGCAATCAATAAATTAAATGGACTATAAGTAAGAAAAACATAACCTTGACTTTGAACTCCCTGTCAATCAGGTGTAGAAACTGTCATTAAGGTTTGGGCCATTTCTAGATTTCCAAAATGTAATGTGGCACACCTCTCATGACAGGCTTTGTATTAAAATTGCTGTCAATGTCGAGCTTCACGTTCTGTGTTGCCTAGATCTTGTGTGGGTCATAGCTTTTTATGTGTTTTTAGTATTTGTTTCAATGTTTAAATTATTCAGGTTGTGATACTTGTTTTGGAGCAGTCTGCCACGTGTAGTAAACTGGCAGTAATGTCTATATTGGTTTTGTGTCCCTATCAATGTTTCCCGTATGTGGTTGGTGTGATATCAGATGAAGTATGCATGTCAGTTGCATATTGTGTTAAAGGAGCAGAATGTTTTTTTTAAGACTGCCCTGACATAACTCTGCCTCATCAACTGATACCAATGCTTTGCAGTGCGTGGCAGTTTGGTCTATCTATCCAACTTTCATTCAAAGGATATTAAGCATAGGGTCTTATCAATATCTCCATGTTGCTCCAGGTTTCTTTTTCGTCTGGTAAGGCTTTTGTTTGGGATGGTTGAAAACAAGGGCTCTGGTCATTCCCCACAAACTTTCCTTTTTCATGGGTATATTGGCTTGCGTGTTCCATGGTTATACATCCGTTTTTTCTTTCTCTCGATTCAAAATAAGGAAGGTAGATGTATGCATGCATCCCCCCCCCCCCTCAGCCCTCCTGGTTTCGCGTCAACGCGAAAATGATGACTACTGGTCCCGGATCCGATAACGGGCCCGCCCCGTCGGCGGCATGGGACGGGATGGGGTGGGATGGGATGGGCAGGACTGCCTCTGTAGACTAATTCCTAGCGGCAGAGCCCCGCCCCAGCCCCTCGAGTGGGACAAGGATAGATAGGAAAAGCGCGCTCCGGACCCCGCCCCGCCCCGCCTCGCCCGGCGTACAACACGAGTACAGTGAGGCCACATGATGCACGCGCTGCCAGCACTGCTGCGCTTTG
The DNA here is from genome assembly GCA_033675135.1 of Frankliniella intonsa. NCBI lineage: Eukaryota > Metazoa > Arthropoda > Insecta > Thysanoptera > Thripidae > Frankliniella > Frankliniella intonsa. The sequence goes on along the minus strand of CM066255.1, from coordinate 11,711,860 downwards.
TGGGACCCGGGTTCCTGCAACAGGCTTCTAATTCGCCCCGACCCGCCTTCCCCGATCCCCTCCCTCTCCTCACTTGCCACAAGTCAGTCAGCGCCGGCGTCGCGTCATAGTCATCCCCGCCCGCAGGCGCAGTCGACTGATTCCAAAGATCGCTCTCATACTTCTGTCCTTGTCGCACTCATGGAACACTTCCGTGTCCAGCACAGGGCACCGCCATAGATGCGACAAGGAATGAGGAACGAGAGCGATCCGCTGAATCAGTCGGCAGGCCTGCGTGGTTGGGTGATTCATGCCGTCGGAAACAAACTGATGTTACGCTGTTATTGTCGCGCTAATGGCCGTGTTCAGTTTGTATACTGATATTTTCGCTCTAGTACTGTGTACCGGGTTGCGCAAAAACTCTAATGCCTTTGGAGGTATGGTAGGATGCAACTCCGCTTGCACACCTCTCCTGCGCCCAGAGCATGGCATATAACTTGATGCTTGGCGTGCATGGCTGTCGCACTAGATCTTTCACCCTTCCAGCTCTTATGGCGCCGCGGCGTGCCGGCAAGGAGAGGTGAGGTCCGTTCCTCCCACCACCTCCTCCTACCCTGCGGGCCGGCCGGGGCGGGAGCAAGTCCCTATCGCTCTCGCTCTGTCTCGCCGCCGCCCCTCTGCTCCCCCTGCCCCCCCTCCTACCCCCTCCCCCCCCCCCCCCCGTTAGATCCAGTTCTCGCCAGAATAGCGCCAGGCCACCACGGCTACCCCGCCAGAGCGGCAGGGGGTTCTGGCCGCTTGTGCCGAGCCGGGGGGAATGCCATCGGGCCCGCCGGGCCGGGCAGCGGCGGCCAGGCTACGGGTGTGCATCCCTTCCCTGCCCCCTAGAAAATGGCTAGAGGAGGACTATATATATATGTATATATATTGATCCGTCTGGCCCAGGTCGTGAGCCCTGGGCACGGGTCGACTACCCCGGGCCGAGGACACGGAGACTCCGGGTCGGCGTGAGGTACTCGCTCAAGGTTAGGGGCGGAGGAGGAGACGTACCCTATCGTGTCCGCGGCTCGTTCGAATATCGATTGGGCGTCGGCCTGAGACGTCCCGACGTACACTCCCAGGCCGCCGCGACGCGCCGCGACGCCCTGCCCCTAGACAGGAAGCCCCTGGCTGCCGCCCAACTCGAGGCCCTGCGGTGCGTGACGCAGCGTGACGCTGGCGCGTGGGTAGCTGCCTGACGCAGGCGTCGTGGCGTGGCGTGGCGCTACCCCGCGCTGCGGGCCGGGCCGGGGCGGAGCGTTACTCCCTGTTGCAGGGGTCCTCAGTAGGTCGCTGCCGGAGTGGCTGCAGTTTGGGCTTGCTAAAGGCGCTTTCACTATGAACTCCTCGGGAATTGACGGCACAAAAATTTGGGTACCAGGAATTTGGTGCTTGCTTTCCCCTGCGCTTGGGCTCTCCGGGTAGGCCGCCACCTTCACACGAGTGCTTGGCGGGTTGGCCTATCCAGTGTATCGCAGGCGCTCTCATTGGCTCCGCCTCGGTAATGTCCATTGTGGGGGCGCCATATCGCAGTACCCTGGGTTTTAACCGTATCTGCCAATGCCGGCCAATGATTTGAAGAGTATCTCCTCTCCGCCCGCATGCGCCGGCGCGGCGGGGCGGGACGCCGCCGAGGTGCAACCACAGAGGGTTCCCTCCCGCGGCAGCTCGTCGGTATCAGACCGCACCGCACCGCACCGTCGCGTCGTTCAGATACGGTGATCCCAATCGGAGCCCTGCCTGGCTGGCCGGCTTATGTACACACTTGTGCTGCCCTCCTTGAGGCAGCCGGTTTCCACGGTGTTGAGAAATAAAACACGAAATTAGGTTGTATGCGTTTTGCCAGCCGTGAATCGATATACGTATTAGGCATGTTGTTGCAAGGCTGTTACTCCCTTAAATCTGTTATTTATTACATGTGCTGGAAATTTGGCTCCCTTATTTTGGAAACTGTTACGCGTTTATCTGTCTGGTTTTTTTATTAGCCGTGTAGCAGTGACTACTCAACGAAAGGGGGGACGCCCGCTTGTTTGGATGGGACGGGACGAGACAGTTCTGTCATATCTCTGGTGCCACTTAACGTTGTGTGCTCACGCCACGCCATGCCACGCCTAGGGGCGGGGGGGGGGGGGCTCTGGCTACTCCGCGCCTTGCACGCCGCCCATGTGAGCGGTCTTAACACGTCCCTTAAAGGATCCACACCCACAGACCCACGCGACTCCGATACTGAGCCGAACATACAGCTGTATCTTAAAATAATCTATTGGATCTTAACTTCCACCTTAAAGTTAGACTGAAGCTCACTGACCAATCCATAAATAGCATGTGATTGTCTGATGGGCAAAAAGGATCAAATTTATTAATTTTTTTTACCCCCCCTATTCCTTTGAATCAGGTGCGCCCACGTGAACTTGAAACAGCTTCATCACTGTCACACAACAAATTGACCCATTCTCTCTCATTCAGGCGATGGCAATGTTGTCTATGAAGGCAACAAAGTTGTTGTTGAAGGTGATCCTTTTACTATCATCTGCCACACTGATGTCTTTGATGTAATTAAATGGCAACTGAATGAACAAACAATCATTCCTGACTCCCAAAATCAATATATATTAGAAGAGGAAAAAAATAATGGGAAAGTTGTTGCAAAACTATCTGTTTCACAAGCTCAAAATTCCCATACTGGTAGCTATCGCTGCACATCTTTTTCCAATGTTACCCATCAGGTTTATGTGTTTGGTAAGGCAAACATTTCAAGCTCCCATTTGTGTGGTGTTGCTTCTAATCCATTTGAAAATGCTTGTCAGCTGAGTTGGTTTCAACTAACTATCCTGGTTTTCAGTTTTTATCAATCATTGATATCTGTTGCTAGACTCACAATCTAATGTATTTACAGTGTATAAATGCTCTGACACATCACCCAGAATTATTGGTCCACCCAGAATTACCCCCAATCCACATCCTCATAATTATATTGTGTTGCTAGTTGGTTGAGCTAACTTCTGTAAATAGTGTGGCAGCCACAAAGTAAAATTTACACTACCATTAGTTTCTGTAAGGCTCTCAAATATATCATCTTATTTTGTATTGTGTAAAGTGTAACATTTTTTTCTAGTTTTGGTTTAGCTGGCACCAAATAGATTATGATTCTAGGAAAGGGGATTTTGTGTTTTTTTTTTTTTTTGTGGCACTAATAGCGATAAGTAGATTTCGTCTGTTGATTTCTATTATTTTGTTTCAGCTAATTCTGTACAGCCCAAGTATGATTTTGACAATTATAGGTTTTTTGAGTATGACAAAACATTTACACTCCAGTGCAACATCAGTGGTAATCAAGGCAATCAATTTGAACTGAGATGGTAAGCCTTTCAAACAAGTGTTACTGCTATTTAATTTTTCAACAAAATTTACATATCTGGGAAAAAAGATTGTCTTATTTTACCCTTTATGTCCTTTTCAGGTACAAGGAAGACAAGCTCATTGAAAATGTTAAAGACAAGTATCAAATTAAGGAAGATGAGAACAAACTTGTTATTTCCTCGGCCAATGAGGATGATATTGGAAACTATACATGCCAGGCAGTTAATCGTAAGACTCCTAATAGCACGGAGAGTCTCATGAAGGCTGTTATTCATGTTATTGGTCAGTAAGAAAAAAATTGATGAAGAAAAGGATAAAAAAATTCCGTTTGATTTGTACTACTTGTTCAGTCCTTTTATTTTTGACTTCATTGTATTTGCAGGCGCTCCTAAAATCACCTTGGCTGAGGACACACCTGTCGTTGAAGGCGAGAGGCTCAGGCTCCACTGCCTAGTACGAGGCAATCCCATACCTAGTGTTGTGTGGAGCATTGGTTAGTAAAAACATTGTGATTTTATGGTTTTATCTAGTTTTATTTTAGGCATTGCACCTCATGTTCGGTACAATTTTGCCTAGTATTGTGAACAATTTTGGTCTAAAAATTACCTATTTTGATTGTGTTTTTCCATTTCTTAAAATTCTTTCCTTTAATTTCAGATGGCAAACCTGTGAACATGTCTGATGGACGTATCAGATTTGAAAATGACAACAAGATTCCTAATGCTATCCTTGTTATTGACTCTGTGCAAATGACTGACAGGAATTTGTACACTTGCAGAGCATCCAATATTGCCAATCATGATGCCCCCGGACCCTTTAAGGACACATTTGTACGAGTTAAAGGTAATAACACACATTTATTTCAACATAATTATGTATTAAAATTATGTTTATGAATAAGTTTTACATTACTCTATCTATTGCAGACAAGCTTGCTGCCCTCTGGCCTTTCTTGGGAATTTGTGCTGAGGTTGCTGTCCTTTGTACTATCATACTCATCTATGAAAAGAAGCGCAACAAGACAGAATTGGATGAGAGCGACACTGACCAAAGCCCTGAGCAGTAAGTATTCATCTCTGCATCCCTCAATCTAGATTCTTAGGGGTCTCCCAGGACCCAAGTCCCAATAACATATTTAATCCTACTTTTTGGCACAAACATGGGGACCATGCCAAAGATGAAGTTGAGGGAGAAGAATGGATTTTAATACCTTTGAAGCCAGAGCCAGAGAAAAAGGGAGCAAAGTCTGATGCTTCTAAAGGTCGTGTGCCTTCACAAGCAGATAGTGTCAAGGGAAGGGTAACAAATTCTGAATCTCGCTACAAGACCTTTAAAAGTTCTCCTGTCCCCTCTAAACAAGTCCGATCAAGGATACTCAACCCACCCAAATCATCTCCTATTCCTTCAAAATCTACCACCACAAGGTACTTCTGTGTCATGAAATCCAAACTCATGTACCACTATGGGTTGTGAAGTTCAGTCTTATCCCCCTATTCAGCCGCAGTGTTGGGATCCAAGCATGTCCATCATTATCTACTGTTGGTATACAAACTGACATATGGTTTTCTAATGTTCCTCAAATTTGAATTGCCTTCCCACATCCCCAGTCCCTATGTGTGAGCCATCTCTGTTGTGTTTGTATGTGAAAGTTCCTTGCTGAACTTGATATAATATTGTCCTTTTTTTTAAATTTTTACAGGAAAAACACCCCTGACCATGGCAAGGATGTGAGGCAACGGAAGTGAAAAGTTGGAGGGGTTTTTATTCTAAGAACAATCGTGGAAATTTAAATCAGAACCAGAAAAGTAATTTTATATTTCATTTGTTTAGAATTCCAAAGACAAACTAGGAGACATTTTCTGTTTGTGTGACATTTTATGAAAAGTGGTATTGTCTATTGTTCATTATGTGGCGGTCAAATGCAGTGCATTACATGGAGCAGTACTTCATTTCAATCATGGGTACATCTTGTGAAAGGAAAGCCCTGTGAATCAACTGTCTGTGGTTCTAAGAAGTTTTATTTTTTCAAGTGTTATCTTCAAAAGTTCATCAATGTTATTGCTCTCACTTTTAAGAATGTTTTATCTAATGAGCCCAGGGACTTTCATCGACCTTGACTGTAATACTGGGATACTCTTCAGATAGTGTGGCAGAAATTTCAACACATAGATCGTAGTACTTAGTAGTTTCGCCTCAAGCTATTGTAACAGCTAATTACCTGATTCAATATGATTTTGAGTTGAAACCATTGGTGTCTAGACAGGGTATTTATCCTGTGTGACCAATCAGGGTCTATGTCTTATTGGTTTCACTGCCATTTTTCATGTTAACAATGTCAGTTTTGTTTTATTTCTCTTTCAGGCAGTGTCAATAACTAGTGTAGGTAAGACCTTGCTTTTGTGATTTATTTTTTAATGAAAAACATATTTGTATTTGATTAAACATTTGTTTCAATATAGTCTATGGCTATTAAAGTTAAGCACTTCATCGTTATTCATATTTCATACTCCTAATTCAAGTATCCCCCTTTATTTGGCTGATTAACGTTATCTCTTGAATCTAAGATTTAGCAAACTTTGCTAGCTCTTTAAACACTTTTTTGAAAACAAGTATGGTACCTTAATTGTAGCGTCACATCTAGTTGATGTCATGAACATGTTGTACATAGATTTTATTACATGTATATAACTTTGAACCCTCCTCTTTCTTTTATGGTTGTTCCTTCTTTCAACATTTCCACTTGACCTGTTTTAAAAATAAGTTGTAAAATTCTGGCATGCTTTTTAAGTCCTTGCCATTGTTTTGATGCAGACCCTGATACCTTACGTAGTGTTAAAATTTATTTCATTTCATAAATATATTTGTTAACTATTGCATTGTTACAAGTGTGTGATTCTGATTGTTGGTGCTTCCTCTGCGCAGTAAATAAAATCTCACTCCCTGCGTACAAAGATAATGCAGCTCCTTAGTACTTAATATGCAAACAGATTAGGACATTACTGCTGACTGCTGCTACATGAGTACACCTGTTGCCGCATCAACCCCAGCAAAATTGTCCTTTTAAGGTGCTACCACAATGATCTCATACTTAGCCATCTCATAGTTCGTGTCACATTGTTAGATACAGTTAGGTCTTTTGCACCGGTTTCAATCTTCTAAACTGTCTTTAGAAAAAAATTTATACATAAATATACAGCTTAGAGCACCCAAATCTCTGCAAAAAGCCCATATCGCACTAGCTATGAGATCGATTAAGCGTGAGATCATTGTGGTAGCACCTTTATTATCGTTGAGTGGTGACTAACAAAAATAAGAGCTTAAGGTGTGAATTTGTCAATATTTTCCATTGCAGTAATTTATCTACTGCATTCGGTTGAGGAGCATGGTATCCTTTACTTTTCAACTGTTGTTGCTATATTTTTTACTACATATATATATATATATATTTAAAAGAAAAATTACATGAATACTCTGCACTCAATTTCATAAAACTGCTTGTTGGCAAGAAAACCTACATTTTCCTAATCAGTTGTATTTGTTGTGATACTGTATTTGTCATTTTGGACTTGTGTGGTGCTGTATGTGGATTGCAAATGTACAACACAATTTGTATTATTACTGTTACTTAAGAATTTGTGGGTTGCACCCTACAGCTTTGATAAAAACAATTGGATTCTTTGTTATGCATTGGAGGAAAACTTACACACTTAGATTTGTATTTACTCAGAAACACTAGTTTCAATTATCCTGTTTATGTATTTTTGTTTTAGCTTCTTGATTATCAACAATTTGATTGCTTCAGAATTTAATGTTGAATGTAATGTTTTATAATTTTCTTAGCTCACAACTATTTTTCATAAACCCTACAATCATTAAAAATTTTGCCTTTACATACAAATATGAGAGTAAAGTTGTACCCTGCTTGCATACTCTTGAATCATTAGATGTAGAACACAGCAAATTATCATTCTGCAATGTTGCTGGCACATAAATTTCAGGTAAAAATAAATTTAATTTAAATTTACTGTGGAAATCTTTACATTTTTTAAGTTAAAATGGAGATAAATGAAAGATTTTTACTGCTTTAAATATGTACTTTGTTCACTTTTTTCTAGCCTGTTGGCTGAGGTATGAAAACAGACTTGAATTTAGGCTTGCCTGCCTGTTTTTCTGCACTGAGTACCAGTTCTAAAAGTGCAGTGTGTTGTTAATGAGCAGCAATAAATTGCAGTCCCACTTTTGAAAATATTCAACTTTCTATCTGCAATATTTGAGGTCAGGAAGAATGAGATAGCAAACCAGGTCATCATGTCATCACTTAAAACCATCTTATAGTTTTCTGTACTCTTATTTGATACCGGCTTCATTTTTTTTATAGACCTCGTATTTCATCATCCTGATCTCACTATATACACTGCCTCTGTGATCTGCAAAATTTGATACCTATGCATTAAATCTTGAGTTTGACGAATTATTGTTACCTAGGTGACTGAAAGTATAGCCTAGATTATGGTATAACACGTCAGTTATATTCTTAAGGTTTAATAAAGTGTTACAAAGTACCCAAAATACCATGTATTCATTTTTATATTTCAAGTAATGATAATAGTAGCAAAGTTTCATCACAAAGAAGAACGGGCAGCTACTGCATGTAGCCTTCAGTCAGATTCTTTTGCATTCTCTTTCATACCAAGATGGTTGTAACAATCTCCTTGACATTTCTCCACAATTTCTAGTTCCTTCCCCCCCTCGACCATGGAATTTCTAGCTTCTTGATTCACTATTCCATTTCCACTCCATACCTTAAGTGTGCTGTTTACAAGTTGTAAAGCTATTTTGATGCCTTTGTTGGAGTGAAAATCACTTACACACAGGTCTCCTATGCGCTTTCTTTTACCAATTGTAACACTGAAATAGAACAAATTAATTCACATTCTTAGTTATGGCAAATATTTTGAAAATGGAGAAAAAGAGAAAAAAGCTAAGAATAATTTTGGGCATACCTTGCACTTGAATTGTGATTTTGTTTCTTTTCTTCTAGATAAACAATACACGGAGCATCAAGCACTTCCCCATTTTGAACGGTTACACTTGTGTCTAAAGTAACTGGTCTCATATCTCCATTCTCGATTGCTAGCTTTCGTACATGCCTTGGAAAAAGAAATTGTGCAAAATTTATGATCCTAATATGTATATTTTTCTGTCCACAAAAGTATACGATAATAAATACATTAAAGTACTCACTCTGGATCAATCGTCGGTACAGCAGAAGACTTAAGTCTTCCATTACAGAATGATTCAGGTGGGAAGTGAGCCGAACAAATGTAGTGCTGTTTTGATGGTACTAAAATGGTCCGATTATATTTATAAACGAATCCTAACCAATCAATCTTCCTCGGACGGCTGTTCGGAAATCTGTAACACAGGCAACATCTCTTGATGACACCTTTAAACAATCAAATACGTTGAAGTTGTTGTAACCTTCTCATAAATACTTACGAAAGCGGCCTCACTGGAGTGCCAGCAATTTTGTCAAGCGCAAAGTGATGATGGGGGCAAGCCCTGATAACACATTTCTTACGCGACATTTCGGACACATAAAATGATTTTAACTTTGATTTATTTTTATTTTTGTATTTTCCCCAAATTCAAATTTCACCAGCTGACTGACAAACAAAACAAATCGACCCGCGAGCTTCTGCTGGCCGCACTAATCGCTTAAGGGAGGATTTCAGCACTAAGGTAAGTTAATGGTAGAAGACCCTTGTCATCGAACGTCGAACCGTGCTGCTGCATCTTTGGAAAGGCAGTCATTTGCACAAATATTCGTTAGCGATATTTTGTACAAATATTCGTTAGCGATATGCGAACGTGAGGGAAGTTCTAAGTTACAAACTTTTGTGTGCAGATAACGTACTAGAGTCTTGCGTGCAGGGAGGATGTGTCAATAGTGCTTTCTGCTTTCCTCAGCTGACTGCCGCGAGCGCTCTCTGTCGGCGAGCGCGTCGTTTGAGCAACTCCTGCAACCATAACCTTACTGCGCAACCAAGAGCTGCAACCCAGCAAGTCAGCCTAGTGAACGTTTGTTCTTCGCGTTCGCAGAGTCCCGAGGACACTGCGGGGGGTCGTAGTGTTTACAATTTAAGTACACCCGACGTGTGGGATTCGTCTTTCAGTAGTGATACATTCAATAAGTGGCGAAATTGTTGCAAATACTCGTATTTAGAGACCTCAGCTGGGATTACAGCAAGTGTTACCCTCATCCAGAGGGCCGTGCTACAGATATTTTCAGAAACGAGACGCCATGTCAGATTTTTTGTGTTACTGCGTGAATAGCAGATCTGTATTTATGTAAAATAACCAATTCATCGTGGTGAAAATTCTTAGAAATCATTCAAGCTGGATAGGCTACCAGAATACCTGCGCGACACGGTGGACTGGTTTATGGGGTGAGTAGAACACAAAGGACACCTTCAAGGCTCAACTTTGCTTGTCAAAATAACCAAGGATTTATTGCCCATTTATCTTATAAAAATTAGAGTTGTATTTTTTAAAATTATTTTCCTGCATTGGTGTAAGGTTTTATGTTTTCATGACGATTTGATCGTGGTGAGAAGTAAATTCTTTGGTGCCCATGGCAGATAAACTGAAGAGTGGAGAAAACATTAAAACTCTTAATCAGGGTATAAGCTAATTGCATTAGCTCTTGTGATGCAAGTTTTACTTGGGAAGCAATTTGTCAACCAGTAAATTTGCTGCTAAATGTGTGCAAATTGCATGTGCCAGAGTCAACTTCTATCCCCATTGTTAGAGAATTTTGATGTCAGCTAGTAAAGGGTCTTTTTGTTAAGGTAACTTTGTGCAATCATCCCTAGATAAGTCCTGTTAGAATCATGCAAATGTTTAGTCTGGTTGGAAAACTTTATTGATATTTTTAAAAATAATAGCCCTCAAACAGTTATTTTTTATTCTTCTATGTAACGTTCCAGAAATAGTTAGACAACTAAACTTTTCTTTATGTGTATATATTTTTTAAAATTTTGTGTTTGACCTTACTTTTTGAGATTTCTTTCAAGAAATAAGTGTGGCTATTTGTAACCATAAATATACAATTCTTTCAATTCTTTACTTGATGGACCCTTTTATTAGAGATATCAGAAGAAACTCATTTTTTTAAATCTTTAAAGCAGAATACAAGCTTTAGGATTTAGAGCTGCTCCAAAGCAACTTTTTCTCACTACATGACTCATCCATCCTGTTTGAAGTAATTTAGTTGTGTTAGTTGATTCCAGATTGCTTGCACCACTTGTGCGTTTTTATATCCTACATGACATTGGGAGTGCAGTGGTCGTGATAAGCTGGTTGATAAGATGTGCTTCCTAGAAGTTTAATGCTCTGTCCACTTCATTCCTTTCTTATTGCTGCTCCATTAGTTTCTTTATATTGCAATTGCTTCATTGTCTTCACAAGTCCAGCCTTTCGCTGGGTTGGCAGCTAGCGCGACAGGGCGGGGCGGTTTGTACGTATTTGGGCTCATTCGAACGCCTGATCCTCTAGTCACCAAACCGAAGACGGCGCGGGGGGGGGGGGGGGCGTCCAAACCCCCCTGCTCAGCAGGAGGACGTGGACCAGGACGTTAGAAGCGAGCGAATGTAAAAACGATGTCTGATTTTTTTTTATACCAAAGGGAAAACTGTTAGAAACTTCCGTAATTTGAGGGAACCTCCTTAGATTTTGAGGAAGTCGCTTTTAAAAAATGTGGAAGTGTTGAGGAGACATCCTCAAAACCTGAGAAGGTTCCCTCAAATTATGGAAGCTCCTAAAGTTTTCCCTTTTGTCTCAAAATATCAGTCATCGTTTTTACCGTATGCCGCTCCATCTCGTCTCTTGTCACCTGCTCTGCTCCCTCGTCCTTTTAGCGCACCCCTCTCCCCGAAACCCACAGGAGAGGGTGAGGTGACGCCCTGACGAGATCTAGACATCTAGACCCTCGCGTTCTAGGCGCCTGGTAGTGCTCTCTAGAACCCCGCGAGGGCTGCGCCTGGCTTGGCCCTGTGTCGCCCTGACCGCTACAGGTGACGCTAACGCCCAGCCCAACTTAGACCGTTTCATCAGTTGGCACGTGTGCTCCCCCCGACCCTTCCCTTCCCCCTCCACTTCATTTATCATCATTTCCTTTCCTCCGACGCGAGGCGACGCGCGGCTGGGCCAGGGCCTCTTATACCCCCACTTCATCTGGTCAGAAGCGGAAATTTTCGCACCGAGACTGGATTTGTGTGTTTCTGTACCCCCACCCCACCCCGGCTGCCGGCGTCGTTGGGGAGTCACCAATAAGCGCGTTATTTTAAAAAGTGGCGTCATCTGTGCGCGTCCGCGTGAGGACTACCTCTGCACCTCTGCACCTCTGCTCCGGCGCGCCGCACCGCGACGCCTGCCATAAGACTGGCGCTAACGGCACCGCGCGACGTGAGAGGAGAGGAAGTTTGCGTCCAGCGGGGCGAGCCCTCCCCTGCCCTCCCCTGCCCTCACCTGCCCTCACCTGCCCTCACCTGCCCTCACCTGCCCTCCCCTGCCCTCCCCTGCCCTCCCCTGCCCTCACCTGCCCTCCCTTGCCCTCATCGGCCCTCCCCTGCCCTCCCTTTCCCTACCCCAAACCGCCCTCCCCGCACACCCGCCGAGTGCTATCATCCCGGTATCAGTGGTGGCGAAACACACGGAGGTATCGCTCTGCTCTGCGTGGGGCGGGGCGGAGGCGGAGGCCGGCCGTTTGCCCCTGTTTCTCGCGGTGCTGGCCCGAAGAGTAAACCTGCGGGTGTGAATGTCAATGGATCAACCTCTGCTGCATTCCGCACTGGGTGAATACAGCTCCTCTCCCCCCCCACCCCCTCCTTTCCCTTCCTCCTCCCTCCCCCTCTCCTTCCCTTCTTCCGCCCTCCCCCTTCCCTTCCTCCCCCTTCCCACCCCTTCCCTTCCTCCCCCTTTCCCCACTCCCCTTCGGCGGGGCTTCCCTCTTCCCGCCACATTCATTTCAAAATTGTCGGGCGCGCGCTTTGCTGTTATGTGGCGGGGTGGGTCGCTCGCCCTTCGGTTCTGTTCTGTTCGGCCTGCCTGGCTTTGTTTTGGCGGCGCGGGGCCGAGGCCGAGCACTGCCCCGCCGCCCAGCCCCGCTCCTCGATGGCCGACCATAGGCCGCTCGAGGTATTCACTTCACGGGTCGGCCCGGGCCTGCCGACTGATTCAGAACATCGCCCCCCGGCCTCTGTCCTTGTCGCACTCATGGTGCAGCTCCATACCCTAGTGGGGACACCTTCGTGAGTGCGACAAGGACAGAGGCATGGGAGCGATGTTCTGAATCAGCCGGGCCTGGCGGGGCTCATTGTATGAGGCGAGGCGCTTCTCGGTCGTATCGACCAGCCCGCTGCTCCGGCTGGGCGGCCCCGCCCGGCCCCGCCCGGCCCCGCCCGGCCCCGCCCGGCCCCGCCCGCCCGTGTCGACGTGTTACGCAACACTTTAGTAAAGTAGGCCGTTTTTTGACCCACTTTCTGTATCTCTCTTCTCACCCGCTCATCCCCAACCCCAACCTCCGCCCTCTCGAAAGAAAAAAAAGGGGGGGGGGGAGCCGTTGGTTGGTGAGAAACATATGACATGAAGTACGTGTTCAGTGCGGACGCGGGGGGCGCCCGTACACCGCCTGTGGGGGCCTGTGTCACTCGCCCCCTCTGTTTCACTACCCCCCCCCCCCTTTTACAGCTGTTCCTTATCCAGGCCAATTGCCCTTCCACCCCCCCCCCCCCCCCACTCCGGAAATAAAGGTACGGGACGGTTTTTGCGAATGTCTTGGCTCTGCGGAAGTGCTCTGAAGCCTGCGGGGTGGATCCCACCTGCCCCCGCCCCTCGCTGCGTGCAGAGGTGCAGAGCTCTGCTCAGCTCTGCTGCCCCGCCACATGACCGGCCCGGCCCAAAGAGTGGGGGCAGGCCAGGCGCACTGCTGCAGTGCAGGCCGGCCCTGAATCCCGTATGCAAATCGCGTGTCACCCCCGCACTCCACCCCCAATCCCCCACCCCCACTCCTCAGCGGCACCGCCGCTGTCCCAGGGGATGACGCGGCCGGCTGGGGGGGGGGGGGAGGGGGGGCGCCCCGAGGGCTTCATCACTCGGCTCAGAAGCGATTACCGATTACCAGTGATTAGCAATAGTTCTCAGTCAAATTTTTGAAGAGACTTCGAAATTTACGCAATTTCTTGCGGGGAAAACCCGAAACAGCGTGGAAAAGCCACGAAAAGAGAAGTATTTGGGATGTGATTACCGGACAAAACCTTCACATGATTACCAGGGTGGTGGACCCCTCGCCCCGCCCCACCCCGCCGGAAGGCCGCACCGGCCGCACCCTTGAGTTGTTCAGCCGAGCCCTGCTTGAGCGTCCTGAGCGATGAGCTGGTTCCCCACATCCGCATGGGAGCAGCAGCAGCGGCGACTGGACACCGCCCAACACTACCCCACTCAACACTACCTCACCCAACACTACCCCACCCTACCCCACTACCCTGATGGTGTGGTGTACATATGGCAGCCTAGTCAGCAGCAGCGGCTCAGCAAGCCACGGCCAGCTCGGCTCGGATCCTTGTGCTGACCCGCCCCACGCCCCGCCCCACGCCCCGCCCCGCCCCGCCGTGCCGCGCACCGCCCCGGGCCTCAGCGCGCCGTGGCTCGGGGCAGAAGCTGCTACTACCGTCTGACGCTATCTGAATTGAATTTACGCCGCTTCCCTTCTTCGAGTTTGTGCTTCTCCGGCTGTCTTCTTCTGGAGCTGGAGGCGATGGTCTGGCAGGGCGTGGGGTGGAGTAAGGGGAAGTGGCATCAAAGGATCACCCGCCCCCTCCCCTCTGGCTTGTCTGGCGCCGGCTGGTCGCGCCACCACCCCCGCCCCCCCCTCCCCCTCCCCCTCGCACCGCCGCGTACCTCTCCCGCACCCCCGCAATGAAGCGGGAAGGCCTGGCCGCTCTGCTGTCTTGAGGCCTAACCCTAACGCCTGGAGCTCCCCCCCCTTCCCCCTCCCCCTACCCTCTTACTCCCCCTCCCACCCTACCCGAAACCCCGTATTAGATACCGAACACTCAACAAAAGGCATACAGTACACACATACCATGAAACAGAAAATATTTGATTTTTTTTATGGGTCTATCGTGTGCGCCCCTTTTTCTCTCCCAATACCCTGCTCCCACCCCCCGTCTCCTTCCCCCTCCCCAGTGCTCCTTTCTCTTTTGGAGGTCAAGGGCTGTTTCCATGCGACACGCCCTCCCCTCCCCTCCCCTGCTCTCCCTCGCTTCCGCCCTTTTGTGATCAGTGACTCACCCGCCCGCACCCCTCTGATGCCATCGAGCCGTCTCCCCTCCACCACCACCCCTCCCCCTCTTCCTCCACTAGAAGACTTCTCAACTATACCAGACTTGGTGTATCGGTTGCCGCCACCGCCTGCTGTCCTGTGTGTCGGCAGTGAGAGCTGATATCAGTTTGCGGCCTGGTTTAGGGTGCAGGCACCCCGCGGCAAATGGAGTTGAGGTTTCAAAAGTCAAAACGTCTAAATAAAGCGCTGGGATGAGTTGGGAGTGCCGGTAGCCCGAGTGGACCACCTCTGTGGAAGCGTGTAGCGAGTGTAGCCTTGGAGGAGGGCTATGTAGTAGCACTTGAAGCCTTTCGGAGCACGCTAGTGGACCGCACCCTACACGTTAGCAGTGTGAAGAAGGGCGCGGCGGTCTCTCCTCGCCCACGCACTAAATTAAAGTAAAATAAAATACGCAATGATCCAAGCACTCTTGCTCTCAATAAGCCTTGTTGGCGGTGTAGCCGCTGCAGGCGCTGACGGCCCGTCCCGTCCCGTCCGTGGAAGCGGAAGCCCTAGGCTCTCGGCGCCGGCCCGGCCCGGCCGGGGGGAGGGGCTCGCCGTATGATCGCAACTGCACACGGGAAAAAAAACAGTCTTGCCATGGTTCCATCCATGGCCAAGCCAAGAAGAGTTTACCTGTAAAATTATTGTAGCCTATAATTTTTTTATTTTATTTTAAATCTCAATCCAGATTGCACACTGTTAACAGAGTGGTCAACTGGCACACACTCATACAAGTGTTGAACGTTGTTAATTGCTTCACTGTATAAAATAAATCACGTTCTCGCATACGGGAAAACAGGTTACTGCGGTCATTCGAAGTGTGTGTGTGTGTGTGTATGTGCGCCAGTTGAACACTTTTGATTGCGGAGCTTTTGCGCCAGCGCACGGGAAAGAAAAACATTGTGCGCAGCATTAATTCATGGAGCCTGGAAGGAATAAAGTTCGGCTCTGCTGACGTGGGACCCACGAGTGGGTAAGAGAGTGGAGGGGGGCTAGAGGCTGGAGTGATGGATGAATAAGACACGGGGTGCGCGCGCGGGTGGGTCCGCTTGTCATTGGCTGGTCGTGTTTTGTCTAAATAAATAAAAGGAGCGTGACTATCCTTGAATGTCTGTCCATATCGCCTCGCCGTAGGCTACTGTACGCTGGGCTGGGCTGGGCTGGGCCCCCGCCCCCAGCAGCTGAGCAGAGCGAGCTGAGCTGCCTCCTTCCCCTCCCCTCCCCCGCGCGCTCGGAGCTCGGAGCCCCTGCACAGGGCGGGATAGGCTTCCCCGCATGCACGGCTGTGCGGCGGGCTAGGCTAGCACCAGCGCCCGGCCGCCGCGCGCGCCGCGCTACGCCACGCCACGCCACGCCACGGATCCTCCTATCGCTACTTATCTGTCTTCCGCGAGATACTCGTCCCGCTCCGCTCCGCAAGGTCGGGTCAGGTCGGGACCGGGCGCTAACTCGTATCCTACAGCAGCACTGCGAGGCATACACTGTTAAACCAGTGGCCTCCTCCAAAAGAAAAGAACGCCAATTTTGGGGGCATTTTTAACGCCAAAATTTGGCACTCTTCCTCCTTGGGCGCCAAAAGTTGGCGTTCTTTTCGGAGAATGCCAAAAATTGGCATTAAAAATGGCGTACAAACGGCGTTCTTTAGAGAACGCCAATATTTTGGCATTAAAAATGGCCACTGCGTTTACTGTGTACGGGACCCAGCCCCGCCCCGCCCCGCCCCGCCCCGCCCGCGGTGTGTGGCACACTGCCTTCCTGCGGGGGACGCGCGCTTCAACGTTTAATGCTAGCAATATTAGCATGAGTTTCCTAGATATACGGTAAAAACTTTTCCTTGGTGTTCAAGGACCATCGGTACGGTTCAAGGAGAACAGCCTCATGCTCTTTCCTACCCACGTCCTTGAATCGGTTCGATGGTCCTTGGACATGGTGCTTTTGCGAGTTTATCGATATACATGTGCCGGGCCGGGCCGGGCCGGACCAGCGGATGAAAACGGAGAAGTAATTAATGTTATCGTCGCTGCGCTGCAGACCGCTGTTCGCTGTGCGCTGTTAGCAGCTGTCATTGTTTGATTTGGGCATCGCGCGCGCCTCCGATTTGTTTCGAAACGAACGGGTGAGGCGAGGGAGAGAGGCGGGGGGGGGGGGGGGAGAGGTGAGGGAGAGAGAGAGAGGAGAGGGGAGTGAGGGGGTGATCTAATAACGTGGCGAGGGACAGCGTTTCACGAGTGCTGTTGGCCCCAGAGGGGCCGGGGGGAGGGGGGCGTGGACTCATGAATGAGTTTGGTGGCTTGCGCCAATACGGTGTGCTCGCGCGGCTCCGCCCGACCCGACCGCAACTTGCCCTGTACCGCCTCGCCGCGCCGGCCCGGCGGGGCTCGAGACCGACAGTGATTGAACACGTTTTGGGGGTGGGTTATTGGGGTGCGGCAACTGAGGGGGGAGGGGTGGGGAGGGGGCCCTGCCGCCAAATCGAGCAAACGGAGCCCCGCACTGTTGTTCACTGCACTGTAGAAAAACAACCTTGTAAATTAGCAACAATTTGCTGCTAAGTTTTGTAATGACTCGCCGTACGGGCAAACCCGCAACACTGTTACGCATTCAAAGGAACACCCGGTACTGGTAGGAGGGTGCTGGAAGGACTGTAGACGATATTCGTGGCTCCCGACCCGAGGGGGCCACAACTCCTTTTGTCATGTGTTCACGTTCGTGTCGAAATTCATCCGCCATCCCTCCGAAATCTCCCGCAATCCCCGCGAAATTCTTTGCAATCATGTGCTCACCCATAAGGGGAGTTGTGGCCCCCTCGTCCCGACCGCATGGCGGGGCGGGGCGGGGCGGGGTGGGGTACACTGGCGCTGGACTAGCAGACATGATGAGCACTGCGCCCCACTGGGGAAGGCTGCCAGTGGCTCGTTGTGACAAGGGCATAACTCCCTCCCCCCACTCACGTAGCCACGGGGCCCGCCCGGGGGGGGGGGGGGGGGAGTTTAGTGCCAAGCAGCCCAGCCCAGCCGGCTGCATGACTCTGCCCGCGTCGCTCCTAGACGCGACGGTAAAGAGTTTTTCCTCCATAACTGGGTTCGCCCGAACACTGTGCTGGGCCAGTCTGGGTTTGGGCCCCGCCCCGCCCCGCCCCGCCCCGCCCCGCCCCGCCAGTGTCGCAGTGCGCCGCGCCGCTCAGTCCATCCGTGTTGATATTGCCTCGCCGGGGCGCGCCCCGCCCCCATTTCATTTTCCATTTCCGCCCGTGTTCCCTGCCGCCGTCGAACAAGCTGCCTGCTCTATTAGGGGTGCCCTCTCCCCGCCCCGCCCCACCCCACCCCACCCCACCCCACCCCACCCCACCCCACCCCACCTCCACCCCACCCCACCCCACCCCACCCCACCCCACCCCACCCCACCCCCCCCCACCCACGGGTGTCTGCTCTTTCCAGCCCCTTTCCGGTGGCGCCACTCCTGCGCCTCGCCCACCCCTCGGGCTGGGGGTGACCTACCCCAAACCCCCCCGCCCCGCCCTTCCGTCTCTCTCTCTCTCTCTCTCCGCCTGTCCCCCTCCGCCCTCCATCCTCTCTTTCTCTTTTTTCATCGTCTTTCTCTCCTCCACTTTCCCTCTCCCTGCCTTTTAGTTTGGGTGAGATGCGTCACTGCCATCGTCAACGGGTGAATGGTTCGTACTGTGTGGAAAAAACGCTGACCAGAAGGCGAAGGCGAAATGGTGCCACTGAGCGATAAGGGTCGGGGGCAAGGGGTGTGCCTGGCGAGGCGAGGCGAGGCGAGGGCCTCTGTGAGACTGTGGTCGGTGCAGTCCGCTCCGCTCCGCCCGGCCCGGCCCGGCCACGCACCGCCATGTTCAACAGGATGCATAGACTCTCCCGTCAATGGTGACTAGAAACATACTGAGAGGAAAAGGAGAGTGATGTACTGACACATCCGCTCGAGTCTTCCTGTCTTGCCCTTTACAAAAATTACTGTGTAATAATAATAATGATGATGAATGTCGATTCTCTATTGTTTATTTTGAAAACTGCTCTTTGTTTTTAAAATGTCTCTTACATTTTCTTTTTGTTTTTGTGTTGTTAACAGGAAGGCGCGTCGCAAAGACCGTGAACTTTCATCATTGTGTCCAGACGATCCAAAGCTCTACTTGGAGGAGGGGTTACTAGAACGGAAACTTCCTGACATTGATTTACAAGTGCTGCTAGACCTTCCCCCTGGCTTAGACTATAATGAGTGGCTAGCTTCACACAGTATGTTACTTTCTTGAACTCTTGTTATTGCTACCAGTAGAAATAGGATGTTAATTTATTATTTATCATTTCAGCTTTAGCGTTTTTTGACCATATAAATTTAATATATGGCACAATATCAGAGTTTTGCACGATGTCGGGATGTCCTGAGATGACAGGACCAGGCCTCCGGTAAGTGTCTTGAAAATTATTTGCATGTACATCTTGGTTGTCAGCTATGTATATTTATTTCTTATCTTTTCTCTTGTGTAAAGGACGTATCTATGGTTTGATGAAAAGGGCAAGAAAACTCGAGTAGCTGCTCCACAGTATATTGACTATGTAATGACATTCACCCAAAAGACTATCAGTGATGAAAGTATATTTCCAACAAAATATGGTATGTGTCAAATCTTGGCTTTTTTATTAGTTAAAGAACTCCCATCAGCTTTACTCACAATTATATTTCTTTTCAGCTAATGATTTTCCTAGTTCATTTGAGTCCATTGTTCGAAAAATATTACGACTTTTATTTCATGTTTTGGCTCATTTATATCACTGCCACTTCAGGGAGGTGGTGCTTTTAAATCTCCATGCACATCTTAATTGTGTGTTTGCACACCTCACCCTATTTAATGCTCGTTTCAACTTAATTGATTCCAAGGAAACTGAAATTTTGCAAGACTTGGTTGTTGCTCTAAAGTTACAACCAGAGGGTGATGTGTCGCACACAGAAACCTCCTCATCCAGTGGAGGTACCGGTAACACAGGGAACACTGGTAGCTCATCATCTGCTACTGTTGCAAGTTCATCTCAGCCAACTGCATCAGCCACAGACAGCTGTGAAACATCAAATACAACAGCAAATTCATCAACCTCATCACAGTCATCAGGGTCTACAGTCTTACCAACAGGATCAGTGCAGCGCCGCTCAAGTAGATGTGAAGACAGTTTTTTACACGATGTTCCTCTCCTAAATGAACCACTACTGGGCAGACAAGAAACCGTTGCAGGCGTGTCTCACTAGTCTGACTGAGCGGTACTGGTACCTCAATATGTTGTTATTCGATAAATACCTTAGCATTAGTATTTTCTCTCTTCTGAGGATGTGTTATTGCTTATAAAAATAAAACAGACATGCCTACTATACTTTATACATTGCTGCTGTTTTACAAACTTCTTTGCTCAATAGGCTCTATTGAACAGTTTTGTATTGATTGGTCAATCTTCCCGCTTACAGAAATCACATATCATCTCGAAAGATTTGTTTGTTAATGTTATTCACACCCTCAGAAGAGAATAGGATATTAACTCACTGTCATTCATCTGCTTCATCGACTCAGGTTCATCTTGTTTTCTATTTCTTGTTTTCTTTATTCAATTTGTCTGGTTGCTAAAAGTATGGCAACATGTAGTTGCAATAACAGTGAGTTGAAGTCCTTTTGTTATTGCTTCTTTAGGGAACATTTCACAATATGCTTTCTTGTTTTTCTCCTTGTTTGACACTGGTGTTTTAAACACTCAAATGTAAAGATGTTCAAAAATTTTCAGATCTTTCTCTCTACTTTTTTTTTCTGTGTACTGGTTTGCATTGAACAATTAACTGACTGTGACAAGGCTGTTTTGTACTAATGTTGGCTGTTAACTGTTTTAAAGTGCTGTTTGAATTGACTCTCACCTGTATTGACTTCACAGAGTGAAATGTGGTGAGTGTGTCATAAGCTCCAAACTTACTGGTCTCCATGAAAAAGGAAAAATTGTATAGCTTACCACTGACCTTGCTTCTTCTCATAGAGACAGTCATATCTGAAATTTCTACTTTTATTGTGATGTATTTGTTTTATTGAATTGACTATCCTTCAAATCCTGTGACTTTCAATGTAGTCAAGCTTGAGAAATTTTCGATTCTGTGAATGTTGTTTGGTTGATCTCGCAGATTATATATACTTGTACCATACTTTGAGGAATGTGATTAATGTGATTGAAAGGCAAGTTAAAATGTCTCCAAGCACCTTTGCTCCCTTTCACTTTTACAGTAAAGGAAAAGCTGAATTTGTTTTATTTTCTGTAGTATAAGTTATCTAGTGTAAGTTCTGAACTGTGAGTTGTTGGATTACGTAAATAGTATATGTGGGTGGTCAAACTTTAATTTTCCTTTTTTAAACAGAAGTTGTTTGGATTGCTTCCTAAAAAGCTTAGCATTTGAATTATTTCTCTTGATTACTCTTGCAATTACCAACAAATAATTACCGGTGCCGTCAATTTCTACTCTTGGAACTACTTGTCCTCGATGAATGTTAACCTGTAAAGCATCTGTACATTCATGGTCTCTGTCTATGGAAAAAAGCTCTTACAGCAATGCCAGTGATAATTGTGATGCAATTTATGCAAATGAACTGATCGGCATTTAGCCTTGTTCACATTTCATCCTACCTGTCATTTAAGTCTAATTTTACTTCAAGTTTGACAACACAAATCAATGTGATGTTAGCCACGTAATGCTTTGTGACCTTTGTGGTACTGTAAATCTATGTTTCCTTGTTATTGGGGTCATCTGGCTTTCTCCTCCCCCTATTATTTAAAAAAAAAAATGTTTGGAAGATTTTGTAAGTTTTTATACAATCTGGGGTGATATTGCTAATGTATATCTGCTTGGTGTTCGGGATGGTACCTAACAATAGAAAAGCTACTATGTCCTCAAGCTTTTTTATCGTATATTTTGAGGTTCCTCTACTGGTGATAAACTACAATCAACATTGAACAAAGCTGATATTTTCTTCTTCTCTATCTCACAATGGCTTTTAGGTGCTCTTATGGAACTAAAAGGTTTTCTTTTCTCCTGTTAATGAACAAAGATTATGTTGAAAAAATAGACCTCTCTTATGTGCTGGTAATGGGCACTAGTTATCTTTTTAAACAAATAATACTCATCACTCCTATTCAACCCGAATACGATGTGATTGTGTACCTAAATTGGCAAAAAATAATGATGCAACCTGAACTAAAGTAATCCTTTCTCAATTAAGGCACTTTTCATCATTGCTATGTTTTCTAAAACAAATCTCTTGGTTTTGGCTTTCAAACCTGAATTGGAGTAAAACCATGTTGTTTTCTGTTCCTGTTTTGTTGTGGACAGATTGTTTCCACCTTTTTAATGAGATTTGTGAAATTATTGCTAGCTTCATAGTTATTAAACATGCATCTTCTATTTTACACGGAGTAAGATACACTATATTGCACTGTTAAATGCACCATTTTGTTGTATTTTATTAGTATCTCATTAATTAATTCTATCAGTTTTCTTGTCTTGTAGTTTTGAGTTACCATTTCTTTAAAAGTGAGGCAAGTGTTGCTATGGTTGTGGTGTGTACTGTGTAACAATGTTCAGTTCCAAATTTAGCTCATTGTACTCATGCTATGCTCCATAGTGTAGCCTGATGGGTTATCTTGCTTTGCATGTTTTTAATGCACAAGTGTCAATTACCAAGGCAATAGTTTTGCCATCATGTAAAGCTTTCTTTCATGAGAATTCCCATGCTAAAGAAGTCCAAGTCCTTTCACTTCAAATTTATCTTGTAGCTGTTTATGACTTTACTCATCTTGCTTTCTCTTCAGTGTGTCTTTATTGGAGACAGATTTTTATGCGAAGCTAAATACAGACTATTATGAATGGTGCAGGTGTGCAGGTATCATAGTGTTACTTTGGAAGCATGCATCTCATAGAATAATATGAGCAATATAACTAAATCTAATCAACTTCCCTCTTGGTGATCTTCAATTTACTACGGTATGTTGCAGCACTCTATTTGTTTGACACAAAGAGGATAACTTTGTTTTATGGTGGTTCAGATTAATCCCCTGTAATAACTGCTTGACCCTTCTTGTTGTGCAAATTTAAAAGAAAAAGATACATTAGCACTGTCATGTGAATTCTAAACATTTTCCTCTTTGAGCTTTGTAGTTTCCCAAAGAATTTTTCAACTTGTATCGCTTACTGTTATTTACAATTTCTTTGGTAATTCTTTGTGCTTCAGTGGAAGACTATCAGATTTTGAAAAAGCAGTCAGTGCTTTATAAATATTTCTCTTTAGTATGTTTTTAAAAATTTGACCTTTCTGCCTAAACAATTAGAGTGAGACATGTGAACTTGTAAATGTAATACCCTTCAGCTTTGTATCTTCTGGTACTGGTGGTGGAACCTACCAACCCTCTTCCCTTATTAGTTTGCTGTACTGGATTCAGTATTTTTATTTCAATTTTTTTTCTTATTTTTCTCTAAATCTTCTCTATCTTATACTTAATGGTATTTAATTTGCATTTTTACAATAGTCTACTATTTTAAATCATAGTCTCTTTGCATTTTTATGTGCAAGAACTTAAAGTGCTAAATTTGAGGCTTGCACATTTGAATAAGCCAGCAATGTTTTTTTTTTCTTTTTCCAAAAGATTTGTAATAGCAGACTTCTAGCGAGACTGATTTGTATTGTGATTTGTGGTTGTTAAAATAATTCCAAAGGACCGTTTCATTCGGTTCTGTTTGTTGATGTTGACAATTGTTTTCTCTTGTTTTTATTTAATGAGCTGTTTTCTTGGGTGATGACCTATGTAGTTCCTTGATCATGTTTCATGTTGCCTATCTCCCTCCAGCTACTTTGTCTGCTTCATGTACCTTTTTATTGTTTTCACTGCTCTTTTATTTTCTTTGGTCAGGGAAGTTGCGTGCAGATTAAAATAGATTTTGAGGTGCATTCTGCAAAACATTTTAAAAATTAGAATCAAACCCATAAAACTTTAAGTCAGTTCTTAAAAATGAATCTCTCTTTATCTTTTTTTTTTCATGTCATGTTATAAGTTAAACAAATTAGAGTTTTGTAAAAGCTTTTAAAATCTGAACTTTTCCTCTGATTCATGAGACAGAATTTGCACCAATGTGGGAAGCTGTTAGTATTACTACCTCAACTTCTCACATCCAGTACAGGCAAGAATTCCAGTATTATGGCGGAAAGTTTATATTTTGCTGCGTTTAATTCTTCTTTACATTTTTATCAATATTCAGAAGTTTAAATATCAGATGTGGAGTGTGATGGGTAAGTTTAATGTTGAAATGTTTTAGCAGCCAGGATATACAGCACTAAGATTGGAATGCTCTCATTAAATTTATTGGAGGAAGTTTTAATGTTAAACATTAATTTAGGCTACATATACACTGTTGCACGTGTTAAAGGCTGTGGATTTCTATGCCTATTAGAAGGCTGTTAGTTATATAATTATGTTCTGAGAAAAAAGGAGCAGAACTGTGACCCTTTAATGCAGTGCGAACCAAGCAACTTACGCTCCTGCAGGAGCAAGACCTTTTTGTTCCGGCAATTTTACTAATCATAGTTTTGATATCACTCAGGATGTTTTACATGTTATGCTGTCCTACCTATGGAATGCTGAGGCTAGTTAATTATTTTAACTACAGCTTTTTCGAGATCTGTCTATTGAAATTATTTTTGAAGTAATCAAAAAATTAATATTTTCAGTGAAATCGTTAGTGCAGTAAAGGGTTAAGTCTGTTGCCGCGGGAGGATCTAAGTCATAGTGTATCTGTCGCTTTTGTAGTATTTTACAACTTTGTTTACTCTTCTTTTCCAAGTGTACTTGATACTTCATTTGTCATTAGATGAAAGTGTTAGCATTTTGGGGTTTTGTTTTTAACTGTGTTGTTGTTTCTGTTTATTCCTAGAAATGTACTATTTCTCACCTTTACTTTCGTTTTGAAAATTATGATGAATTTCCTATAATGAAAACAGTTTGCAATTTTCTTTCTTTTTTTCAAAATTTGAAAAATGGTGTACCATATCTCATTTGTTAAAGTTAAATTCTGCTGAGTTTTCCTGCAGGTTGACAAGATATATAAGTACTTAATTTGAGTAGAAAATTGTAACATTTAGTTAGCATTCGTTGTTCAGCAGACACTGCCTTCATAGTGGTCTGACACTGCTGACTTGATGTGAAATCTATGGTCATTAACAACAGTGGTTCTAAAACCAAACTTTTTTTTGTACAGGCTACACATTTGGTAGAGAGGTCAAGCTAGTACTGAATTGAAGTTGTAAGGCTAAAAATATTTGGAAGAATTAATAATGAATGGAATGTTATGCCTATGGAACAGTTTTGTGTGTTTTCTTTCTTTGTTTTTGAGGGACCATGGAGTTATAAACTACATCGACACGTACTATGGAATTGGTACAATTAATTTTAAATTCCAGTTTGTTGGGTCACTTGTTCTATTGTGGCAGTGACTAAGGTTATGATAGTAGGCCTCTAACTGCCTTTTGGTTTTAGTGCCTTAGTGGATTTGAACGTGTGTGTACCCTTTGTGCAAAAGGAGAAGATGTACATATTATAAACCACCTGCTTTACTGCCTGATACATAAAAGTTTTGCAGGAGTGCTTCCAGTCCCATAATAATTACACACATGAAGGGAAACTTATGACCAGACAATATTTTTTCTACAAATCTATAAAATTTGATCATAACTTTGGTCGTGGACTATGGTCAGATGTTGGGTCAATTCCACATAAATTATTTGTATGGTTAAGCAGATCAATTCTAGGTATGACAAGATATGCTTATTTAATTAATTAGCATTTTAACAACATATAGACATGACTAATTCATGTTAATGGGAGCTCATGGTTACCATTTTTGAATTAAATGACCATAGATTGAACTATGTAAAATGCATGTTTCCTGATAATAAAATTTGACAATGGTAGAAAACTAATGTTCAGCTATTATTTCTTTTTTCTATAGCACGTATATCTATAAAGATTAATTTTATCCCTGGACTCATGACTCGTCTGGTCAGAATAAGTGTTCTCAATTATGTGGACATCAAACATAAAGCCCCTCTGGTCTACATCAATCAGCAAGTTTGTTATCTTACCCTACCTATACTAAGATCAACCCTGTGGAAAAAACATTTTTTAAACGAAGTAACTATCACTTTTGTGACTGTTTTAGGCCTGAAGGCTCATCGTGAGTACTGCTGATAACGATTTTAGAAAATAATTGTATGTGAAACAAAATAGAGAAACTAGTACATGAGCGTGTTGGGAGTAAAGAAAATGATCATATAATTAGTTTTTAAATACGGAGGAAGTATTTTTATTTTTGTTGGTGATTGATGAGAGGAGTGGTGGGAGTGGTATTTTACTACACATCTGCAATGCTCCGCTCCACTGCTTCTGATAGTGTACATTTGTTCTGTATAGCTGAGAGAAGTAAGAAATAAAATGTGTTAACTTAATTAACTGTCATTGGATAATTATTTGTTTTCCTATATATCTAAGTCTCACATCACAGTGAAGAGATTTTTAATTGATACATGTTCCATACACACGCACACACACGTTATGATCCTTTAGCAGAAATCCAACAAGTCACAAAAAGAGTCACTCGAGCGTTGTCACTCAATAGTGGGTGTGACGACGGGCCCGGCCGGGTCCTACCAGAGCCCCTTGGAGTATCCTCCGGGAGGTACTCGCCTCGCCCTGCGCTCGGTGAACCAGTTGTGGGCCAGCTGCTGGTGCGCGTCTGCAGAGGATACGCCGGCCGCAGGTAGGTCCTCGGGGCTAAGACGCCGCTGGGGCTGGTCGTGGGCTGCACCTGCATGTGCACCTGCAGCTGCAGATGCAGCCTCCTCTCCAGAGCCCCGAAGCCGCAACGCCGACGCCGACGCCTTGGTGGAGAGGAGGCGGTCGGTGTCGTTCGCGTCGGCGACGTCGCCTAATCCTAGTCCGAGATCTCCTCGTCGTCGTACTCCGGGCTGAGCCACCGCGGGGGTGCTGGCCCCGGCCCCGACAAGTAGTCTGGCGGGGTCCACGTCGTGGGCCGCGGGGCCGGCGGGGGCGGGGGCGCCAGGGAGTGCGGCTGCTGCGGGGGCGGGGGAGGGGCAGCGGGGAAAGTCTGGTCGGGATATCCGTCGGAGGCCGACATCGGCACCGTCGGCATCGCAGTCGGGCAGGGCGGGGGCGGCGCCGACGGGGGCAGGTGGAGCAGAGGGAGTGGGTTGTTCAGGAACGGGGGCAGCATCGGGGGCGCGGGGGGCGGGGGCGCACTCTGCCGCCCCCAGGCCGAGCGGCAAGGGGGGGATGCGGTGCGCCGCCAGGTCGGGCGGGGCTCGCGCGGCATGCTGCGGGGGCGGGGGCGGCGGCAGGGCCGGCAGGAGGATGTCGGTGTTGGGGTTGACTCGGCGCCGCGTCCAGGACGGCGGCTGCACGGGTTCGTCGTAGCCCTCTCCCGTCACGGGATTGCCATCTGCGCGGGCGTGGAAGGCAGTGAGTACAGCACAGCGCGCCACCGGGGCGGGCGGGGCGGGGCGGGGCGGGCACGGGATCCCAAAACGAAATGCGTCTCGACAAAAATGTCGTGAGCCACGCGGAGCGATGGACGGGCGTCCAAACAAGGGAAGATCGAGGCGAAGCCGGGCGCATCTGAGCAGTGCAGCCAGGCAGGCGCGCTGCCCCGCGCCCTGGCGGGAGCTATGGGACTGACCTGGCCGTCGGCTGGCGTGCCGACCCCCGTAGGACCACATCGGACGGACTGATTCGCGTAGCAAGCTTTTTATAGAACAACGCTACTTTTTCCCGGGGGAGGTGCAGGAAAAGACGTGCGAGGGGTGTGCAGCGTGCGGGCGAACCGCGGGGGCCAACCTGCTGTGTTACTGTCAGGCCAGGGGCGCGGGGGGCGCGGGGCCACTCTGCCCCTACATTGTTGTGTCCGAAAAAGACAGGCGAAACATCGCAAAGGCTATAATAAAAAGGAAAATAAACAAACAGGAAACACTGTCTGGAAACACAGGAGGCACCCCGTTTAAAAGCGTAACGCACCGAATCGCTGTGGAGATGGAGATGATCCCCGTGAACGCTGTGCGGATGGAGGGCGACGAGGACGACGAGTGGCTGCACCCGTGGTCCCGCCTCGTCCGGGCGACATCCCGACAGATCGCCGCCATGAGGACGGAGCTCCGCATGCCGCTGCCCGTCTTCAACAAGGACGACCTCCGGCGGTGAGGCCCGGCCCGGCCCGTCTAGACTGCACGCAAAATAAAATTTTAAAAAAAATCGCTCAGCTGAAATTAGATGTGAAAAATTAGGACGACGTCTAGAAACTAAAGACAGCAGAAAAATAAATAGCAGGGTAGCTGGAATATAAGCACCGCAGCTTAAAAATTAGCTGCGCCTATACAACTAAAAAATTAGTACACCTGCTATTTTTTTTTTGCTCAAACGCGAATTATTTTTTTGGGTGTGCTCCTGCAGGTACCGCATGTACGAGTCGGGCTCGGTGCTGCTCGAGCTGCTGAGCTCCGGGGACGACTGGGCGGCGCAGATGCTGTGGCAGCTGCTGCAGCTGGACGGCGCGGCCCGGTGCGAGCTGGACGCCGTGGCGAGCAGGGCGCTGCGCCGGCCGCCCCTCGCCAGCTGTCCGGAGCTGCTGCACGCCTTGGCCGTGGGGCTGTCTGCCGCCAGCAAGGCCAGCGAGGCCGGTGAGTGTACATCACAGCCGCCCCAGTCGGGCCTGTCCAGCTGCAGCCACGAGGATCGCTCTCGTGCCTCCTTCCTTGTCGCACTCGCATGGCGATGCTCCATCAGTGCGACAAGGAAGAGGTATCAATTCTTTTATTCAGTGGGCTGACGCTGACGCTGACACTGACGCTGACGGCATGCCCCAGGGGACCGCGCCGCGGCCGGCACGCACCTGCTGCAGCTGGCCGAGCTGGCGTGGAGCCGCGGCCTCAGCTGGTGGTGGCTGACGGAGCGCACCCTGGAGCTGGCCGCCGAGGCGTGCGGGGGCGGCGGCGGGGGCGGCCAGCACCGCCAGGGGCAGGAGGACGGCGGCCTGTGCGAGGCGAGCGTCGCCCTCGCCCACGGGGCCTTCCTCTTGTACCAGCGTGAGTCATTCACTGTTAGAAATTTTTGTAAAGGTTACGATATCCATTTTTAAAAAAAATTGTAACATTGCTCCCATGCCTCTGTTCTTGTCGCACTCGTGGAGCAACCCCATACCTTAGAGGGGACACCTTCGTGAGTGCGACAAGGATAGAGGCACGGGAGCGTTGTGCAGGGTGAACGCCTTACGAGTGCGGGGTAGGCCGCGCCGCCGCACACCCGTGCGCGACGGGACTGCCTACCCAGCAGGCGCTCTCGGGCGTGATCGGTGTAGGCAATAAGGCGCCCAAACACAGTGGAGGAAAGCGGACTGCATCTGCCCCTGCCTACTAAGCAGCACCCTAGCCCAGGGTCAAACATGTTGCCTAGTATGCAGGCGCAGATGAAGCTTACTTTTCTCCTCTGTGTTAAGGCGGCTTGTTGGCGCAGTGTGCGAGTGCGGGGAGAGCCTGCCCAAGCTGACCCTGGCCGCGCAGCTGTCGGCGGGGCAGCCGTGGCCGCCCAGAGAGGCCCTGCTGCGGCTCCTGCCCGCGGCCGCGCAGCGCAGCGCTGAGCCTGACGGGTGAGGCGAGGCGAGACGAGACGAGGCTGTGGACTTCGCCATGGTCCGACGCGGTCTGGCGGCATCGCCCGGCCCGACCCGGCCCGGCCCAGCGGACGTAGGTCACAAGCGCTACAGATCACAACCGCTACAGGTCACAAGCGCTACAGCTCGCTAACGCTACGGGTCGCAAGCGCTACGAGTCACAAGCGCTACAGCTCGGTAGCGCTACGGGTCACAAGCGCTACAGCGAGAAACCGCGCGTTAGGCGGAGCCGAGCCGAGCCGAGCTAAACCTTGAAAAATTACGCACGTGGCGTGAAAACATGGAAAATTTTTGCGACAGTAAACCTCCCGAAGGAGGTTGCGGTTCCCGCCAGGCACAGGGCTTTTACCCCCGGTGGCAGCCAACTACTTCGGTGTTCTTATGGGAACCGGTGCTTTTCTGGCCGCGATCCTGTCGCGCAATTCGACAGATTTGATCCCCGTACTGTCAGATTTAGTCGTACGGTGGTTAACCGAACTGCCCTGTCCCCAGAGCATGGAATAGCTATTTTTGGAGCCAGATTCTAGGACTTATGACCCCACGACCGACCACCAGTCGTGGGCATGGGACGGAACTTCCTGGCAACCCGCTGTCGCTACCAGTGAAGAACCTACCTGGGTTTGAACCAGGCCCCATGTGCCGAGTCTCACAGACACCCCACGGCTTTCGCGGCACCACTAGACCACTAGACCGTCGGCTATTCCACGAGGGAGCTCGGTTCAAATGGGGGGCTTGAATTCCACTCTCCAAATTGTTGTCCTCAGAAAAATTAAATGTTTCGGTAAGATTCGAACCTCCGTCCTGCGACTCTCCGCGCGGACACTATGCCGGCACGGCTACGACGCCACGGTACCAGATGCCGGACCACTAGGAGTCATGCTGCGCGAGAAGCCACAGTCACCGAAGAAACGAACCCGGTGTCATGAGTGCGCCTGCTCTCCGGCCAGTGCTGGGCCGGCCGCGTAGCGTCATTGGTATCGACGCTGCTCATAGCACTGGGTTCAAAAACCGCGTAAGTTTTTTTCTTTTTATTATTTTTTTTTGTTCGGACCAAGTGCTTTTTCCAGCTATACTGTCTTTGTGACTTGGGCAACTGCAAAAAAGGCACTGAAAAGAGCACTTGGTCCAAACAAAAAAAAAAATTAACAAGAAAAAAAAAATTACGAACCACTGGGCAGTGGTTGAACCACTTCCCGCCCAGTGCTATGAGCAGCGTCGATACCAATGACGCTACGCGGCCGGCCCAGCACTGGCCGGAGAGCAGGCGCACTCATGACACCGGGTTCGTTTCTTCGGTGACTGTGGCTTCTCGCGCAGCATGACTCCTAGTGGTCCGGCATCTGGTACCGTGGCGTCGTAGCCGTGCCGGCATAGTGTCCGCGCGGAGAGTCGCAGGACGGAGGTTCGAATCTTACCGAAACATTTAATTTTTCTGAGGACAACAATTTGGAGAGTGGAATTCAAGCCCCCCATTTGAACCGAGCTCCCTCGTGGAATAGCCGACGGTCTAGTGGTCTAGTGGTGCCGCGAAAGCCGTGGGGTGTCTGTGAGACTCGGCACATGGGGCCTGGTTCAAACCCAGGTAGGTTCTTCACTGGTAGCGACAGCGGGTTGCCAGGAAGTTCCGTCCCATGCCCACGACTGGTGGTCGGTCGTGGGGTCATAAGTCCTAGAATCTGGCTCCAAAAATAGCTATTCCATGCTCTGGGGACAGGGCAGTTCGGTTAACCACCGTACGACTAAATCTGACAGTACGGGGATCAAATCTGTCGAATTGCGCGACAGGATCGCGGCCAGAAAAGCACCGGTTCCCATAAGAACACCGAAGTAGTTGGCTGCCACGGGGGTAAAAGCCCTGTGCCTGGCGGGAACCGCAACCTCCTTCGGGAGGTTTACTGTCGCAAAAATTTTCCATGTTTTCACGCCACGTGCGTAATTTTTCAAGGTTTAGCTCGGCTCGGCTCGGCTCCGCCTAACGCGCGGATTCTCGCTGTAGCGCTTGTGACCCGTAGCGCTACCGAGCTGTAGCGCTTGTGACTCGTAGTGCTTGCGACCCGTAGCGTTAGCAGAGCAAAGTTGTAGCAGCGCGTTGTATGACCTGTAGCGGCCATTAATGATCTGTAGCGCGATATTGTGGTGTTGGTCGACTGTCTTGGACAATGACTTTTTTTATCGTTGTCCCCGGGATTTCGATGATTTCGATATAACGGCTTGCTTCAACTTTTCATTTTTGTGAGTGCCGTCCCGTCCCGTCCCGTAGCAAGGCGAGCGCGGAGCAGGCGGAGGGCGGCATGTTCCGGGCCGCGAGCAGGGCGCTGAGCGAGGCCCTGGTGCTGGAGGCGCGCGCCGCGCTGCGCGAGGGCGACCACGGCAGGGCCTCCGCGCTGTGCAGGGAGGCGGTGCAGCGCGCCCACGACGGTGAGTGGCGGGGCGGGGCAGGGCGGAGCGGGGCAGGGCGGGGCGGGGTGGGCCGGAGCGTGGCGCGCTCAGCCGACTGATTCAGAAGATGGCTCTCGTTTCTCCTTCCTTGTCGTACCTATGGCGGCGCCGTATGCTGGGCATGGCAGCGCTTCATGAGTGCGACAAGGACAGAAGTACGAGAGCAATCCTCGGAATCAGTCGGCAGTGTCCAGTGTGTGGGCGACTAGACTCGAGTCACAGCCCCGCCCCCTCCCTTACGAGCAGCCCGGTCCCCGGCACTAGAGCTGGGCGCGGAGCGCGAGCTCGGCGGCTGCATGCTCGCCGCCGGCCAGCTGGAGGACGCCATGGCCACCTTCAGGGCCTTTTTGGCCCTGGCCAAGGCCGCAAACAGCGCCAAGGACATCGTCACCGCGCACCTCAAACTGGCACTGTGCTACCACAGGTAAGGGTGTTCTCGTGAATGTTTTTTTGTATCTCTGTATATTTTATTTGTTCAAAGCCACACAGTCGTTTACAGCGCACATATTTTATACATTGCTTTTGAGCGCATCTGTGCATACGGGTGAAAAAGGGTCAAATTTGTGACACTGGCTCTTAAGCTAGGTTTGTTACTTCGGACGACTATTTAGTGTTTCTGTGCAGGCGGTCGGACATGGCCGGCACGCACGGGGCACTGCGTGACGCTCGCCTCGCCGCCGAGGAGCTGAAGCAGCCCGAGCTCCTGGCTAGGGCGCACCTCCACCTGGGGGAGCACTTCCTGAACACGGTGCGTGACCGGGCTCATTCGCTCATTGGCTGTGATGACACCACGTGACCAGCCCCTGTTCCTCTCCAGTCACGATCCCAGTACGCGACGCCGCACCTGCGCCAGGCCTGCGAGCTGGCCAGCGTGACCAACAAGGCGGAGGCCGACAGAGCGCGCGCGCTGGCCGGCGTGGCAGGGGGTGAGCCTAGGCTGACGCTCGGGCAGGGCCGGACTGGTCCACCGGGGTACGTACCGGAAAAATCCCCGGTGGGCCCCGGACCCCTGTAACTAGCCAGGACCTCCTTTTGTCCGACCTGGCCGAACTAATTTCTGCCAGCAAAACCCGGGGTTTTCGGCAAAGAAACGCGACGACGCAGAGGGAAATGCCTCAGCCAAAGCGTATTTCTCCGAAATTGAGTCCCTTATCGCGATGTGTGCAGGCCTCGAGCTGTGGCCCTCGGTGCTGGCGGCGCTGGTGGAGAGCGGCCCAGAGCAGCCTGCCTCGCTCCGCCGCGGCCGCCTCCTGGATCTGGTGGCGTGGAAGGACCGGCGGCTGCCCTTGCGACCGAAGGACCCTGCTGCACTAACGAACTGACTGGTGGTCCGACTAGCACCATACCTAACTGTAGATTCGCTTGCTGTGACCAAAGTCGAGTTGAGAGAGGTTACCTCCTAGCTCCTACTGACCTCCGGTCTCCGGCTAAAACGGCTTCAGAACGCCTCGTTCTCGGCGCTTTCTCAATGGTGCTGGCGTCGAATCGGTTGCCTACCCGTCAGGCGCAGGCATTTTTAGCGCTCCAAAGGTGAAGAAAACTGCTGTGTCCCCGCCCCCGGGGGAGGTTGGCATCCCTGCCGCCTTCCCCCCAGGCCCAGGCCCCAGCCCCAGGCCCAGGCTCGCCGGTCGAGCCAGTCTCGGGAGAGCCGCCAGCCGGAGCGTGTCGCTCCACCCTTGCTCTGCATCTGTCATCTGTATGTGTGTTTCTGTCAACCAATAAAGCGAGGTTCACTAAACTGGCGACGACGAGTGAACTCAAGACATCAGCGGCCTCCCAGGCCGTGCATTTACTTGCAATCGGCAGAAGACCAAGGAGGACTGGTGGGGGGCGGCGGAGGGTGCGGACGTGTTTTGTGTCGCTCTGTCTCTCTCCTCAGGTTTTGGTGGTTCAAACGCGGTTTCTTCTATAGTGTGCGGTATCCATGGATGCGCATTGTGAACGCGAGTGCGTGTGTGAAGTTTCAGTGCGATCAGTGACGCGGTTCTGGAGTTATCAGTGATTTTGTGTGATTTCGTTGCTGGAGCGACGCGGCGTCCCCCCTCAAGTGGCTGCAAGCCACCCAGCCAGCCTGCGACCAGCCAGCCGCCGCCGGCTACGTCCGAAAGCAGCACCCCGGCACGGTAAACAACGCCCTCCCGGTAAGTCACAACCATCATGGCCATAGCGCCACCCAAATTCGACCACCTCAAACCCGAGACGTGGGACGATTTTCTCGAGGACTTTGAGCTGTATTGTGACGGGAGAGGGGTTACCGAAAATGCGCAGAAGAGGGGTTTGTTGTGCGGGGCGATCGGCGAGGGCACCTTGAGCAAGCTCAGGCAGCGGTTGGCGCCGGCCAAGATCAGAGAAAAAGAGTTCGAAGAGTTGACTACACCCTTCGGCTTATGATTAGGCCAACTATCATTCCCTTGGCGCGGTTCGACGACTTCGTCACCCGCATGCAGGGGCCAGAGGAGACAGCCCAAGTCTATCAGACTGAACTAGGGAAGCTGGGGGGCGCGTTATACCTGGGCGAGGCCCGGGACAGGGCCGTCCTGGCCCAGTTCGTGCGGGCGGGGGCTACGTAACCGGGAGCTGCAGAAGGACTTGTTCTCATTGGCGGACACGCTCAACCTTACCGTGGCCAGGGGCGGACTGGCCCGGGTAGGTAAACCGGAAAACCCGGGCGGGCCCCCCCCTTTCGGACCCCCTTCGGGCCCCTTCGGGGCCTTAGGTCCCCGGTCCTGGGCTGAGGCTCTGGGCCTCGGACTTGGGCCCTGCCCTGTGCCTCGGACCTGGCCCCTCCCTGGGTCTCGGACCTGGGCCCTGGCCCTCCTCGGCCCTAATTTTGCCGCATAGACATGACATGTCCTCTCAATACGTTGCTGTACTCGTCTATTCCATCGCTCGCTAGCCCATACACTGTTCGAAATTTTGTCGTAAATTAACGACAAAAAAGTCGCTAATTTCCATAGCGACATTAGTCATTCTGAAACGATTTGGTCGTAAGTCAACGACAAAAATATCATTTCTTTACGACATTGTCGTATTTTTTTTTAACACTGAAGACTTGAAAAGTTCGTAAAATGTTACGATTTTAGTCGTTTAGTTACGAACTACGTCTAGGCGGGGTATTTTTTGGCAGTGGCCGAGGCACACGCCCCAGGTAGCGTGCGCCTGATGACCATAGGACGTATGGGGATGAACTAGTCGTACAGTAGCGACCAAAGTCGTAAAATTACGAATAGAGTTGTAAATGTTTGGCATTCTGCGCCAAAAATTTACGATCGGTCGTAAATTTTGGATTAAAGTCGTAAATTTTCGACTTTATTCGTTTTAAAACGAACTGTCTCGTTATGAAAATTAGCGATCAATTTGTCGTTTACGGACGACAAAAGTCGTAACTAGGAAGTGTTGTTCAAAAACGACATTATTGTTTTCGAAAATGTCGTAAGTTTACAACTATTTTTAACAGTGTAGTCCATTTGGCATCTTGACGCGAATTTTCAGTGCAGGTCGCCCCTGGGGGTAGGCAACCCACACGGCACGGGCCCCCCAGGAGATTTACCCGGTCAGGCTTTTGACCCCCCAGTCCGTCCCTGACCGTGGCGCTACGAAAAACCGAGCTCGTAGAGAATGGTCAAAAATGCTTGGAAAGAATAGAAAACAACCGCCTGGGAGAAGTGTACGCGCTGTCGGCAGGGCCGTCGAACCCGGGTCCCAGGGGCAGGGGCCGTCCCGCGGAGGCAATTGCGTGTTACCGCTGTGCTGGACCGCATGTAGTGGCCGAATGCAAGGTCGGCCCTAAGAAACTCAAGTGCGACATTTGTAAAAGGATAGGACGGAAGTTTTGCTGGGGGACTCTTATGTACCTCAGACCAACCCCCGAGGGTGAGTTTATCGTCAAACCTGGGTTTGCATCAAAAAAACAAAATCCGTCGGGATTTGAAGTCAAACACGCGGTATTTCAGAAAAACGAATTAGCACGGTTTTAGGACTGTGCAGAAAGCAAGCAAACAAGGTAAAAAAAAAGAGAAAAAACCTTTTGGAAGACCACGTCTTTGGGTGGAAGGAAATGAAAGGATTCACTATATCAGTGTATAAAATACTGTATTTAATAGTTTTAAAAAATTTGCATGAAACAGGACATTTATGTTTTACTTTTTCCAATCACAACCAACTTAATTTGATTGCAAATATATTTATATTAACATTATTATATGATCAATTAACCTGCTTATGATTATGATACACTGACACACTTTTTCTTCCGAGCCTTATTCTGAGGGGGTGAAAACTTAGAGAGTATGAAGTTTTCAGCGAAAAGTATTCAAACTGACCCATTATCACATAGACAAACACAGACCTCTAGGGAGATCTAAGAACAGAGGCTATAACTAAAATAGTCCTGTCTGTTTGAAAAGAGCTGTTGCTACAGATCTTTGAAAAACAATTGCAGTGGTTTTAATTTGAACAAACCCACACAAAACACAGAAAAACAGAAAAACCAAGTTGAACAAAAGAATTATCAGGTTTAAACACAGTTTAAATCAGTAAGTATCCATAAGGAATAGCCTACTTCATAAATTGAGAATATAATCCTATTAGATGCAAGCGTATGGTAAGCACCTTAACAAAATAACAAGATTCTATAATGTAAGAAAGCACAGTTATCGAATGAAAAATGGAACCAATAAATTCAAGTCTTTTATAATCCGTTTTTATAATGTCTGGATATTTTCTTCACAAATATTTTGTATTTGATTTCACAACTAATAAGGTGACTCATGTCCATTCAATCAAATACATTAACAAAACAATGACAGGAGATAAGTCTTCATCAGTACTACAACTTACTGTACTAATACAAGTTAACATAACATACACAACTTGAAAGGCAAGGATCACGTGCCTGTCACCCTGTTCTCCCATGCGCCATAATAATTTGTTTGACCACTTCTCCTTAAACACATGGATTAAAAATAATTGTAACATGAAGTCAGAAACTTCAAAGAATATCACTTTGCCTAAAACATTCCACATCCCATAACTTGTAACATAAGAAAAAAAAATCTTTTCACAATATTATTTGTAACTTCTAGTGCGCAGCACAAATTCAACAGGTTGATACACTTATAGATGTGATACATAATATCAATCAGTTTCAATATAAATAGTTGCAAGATACTCCTTTACTCATACCTTGAAGTGTGGCCACATGCAAAAGAACTCTTGATTTCAGGAAATTTTGGTGAAAAGGAGGTAGCACAGAAAAGCACATCAAATGAACATTTTTGGAAAGAAATTGGTTCTGTATAATTATTCTTAAGTACGTTACTTCCTTGACAACTCTTTTAATTTTTGATCAATGAATATACCTAATATGGAAATTTTCCCATTTTCCAGCAAAACCTCTTAATACTGATAGACAGTTAGGAAACTTGTGAGAAGCCAACCAACTCAGCGCCTAAACTCCAATTTATACAGTATAAACTAGTCAACACAAACAAGGAAAGAAGAGCAAACACAAATTACATTCAATTGCACTGCCGATTCTGGAATTTCTAAGGGCAAGATGGGTATTTAGTGATGCCATCACAAGACTATGAGGTTATGAGGTCTTCACAAGCCACACGCCAAGCACACATAGGTACTCCAAAACCGAAAACTTACTTTGGAAGACTAACGCAGTAAGAATTAATTCCTTAGTTGCACCCAGACACAATTTCAGAAAAACTTACGTTCATAATTTGTACAAGTTTTTGCAAATTTAAAGTATAAGGTTTAAATAATAAAATTTGAAAAACCAAATGCCAAATCATTTTTGGACTTTTAAAAATGAGTACCTCCAAACCTCGATGACATCTCACAGGCAAATAAAATAACATCCTGTAGAAGAAAATTACTGCATTGTCTAAGACCATGTGAGACCATTAAATAATAAAAATGTGTCTAAATTTCTAGTTTCTAGCTTTTGCAGAGCTAAAACAGAAACAAAGGTTGTGAAAGCTTAATACAGTCATGCACAAAGGTGCTTCAATTATTATTATCATTATGAAACTAACCTAGGATCAGGTTTAAACATCAGCAGAGATCTCTAACTTCACTTAACAAATCATGGGTAGATATATAGGTGAAACAGAGCTGATTATTCAAGGCAATGTAATATACCTCAGCTTCACTTTGCAAATCAAAAATCTGAAATAATAACAATTAATTTACAAATCCAATAATCATACACACTTCCTAAATGGTTGCAATAATAATTTAGATAGCACTCTATAAATGGCATGCAACAAAATTCCGTAGTTTGGCACAGTGCAAATATATGGTTTGCAGTGGAAATAATGCAAAGTGAAATTTTGAGTGCATAACTTCCAATACTCTATGACAAAACAAACAAAATTAATCAATTCTTCATGTAATTCAAGGATAGCCTCTAATTTGACACAAAGGGAAATTACTATAAAAACTTACAGAAATCAGATGAAGTCTTTTGTATTTTGAATGACATTGTATAGTAAAATATTTTTGAATGAATCTCTGGGCCACTTTTGTCTAGAACTCTGTATTTCTTATATGAATGTTACAGAAGCCACCTGAACAAACACCAGAAACCAAACCTAAATTCACTAAAATATAAAAAAAAAGGAAAAAAAAATTTAATAAGGAGAACAAAATTAAAAATGAAAGTGAAGAAAGCCATTTGGATCAAACATATATTGAAATTCCAGTATTATCGTATTAGATATTGATCCATAGTAATGTTGGTAAGAGCCCCAATTGTCTCTTCCTTAAAAATCGATAGAAGTGAGCCTCACAGACATAATCTGAGAGAAAAAGAATCATAACAGGAACTTATAGTGTACTGTTGATTAATCCTTCCATTTACAGCACTGTTGAGCTACCAGCCTTCAAATTATAACTTGGCACCAATCTTGTG
Organism: Frankliniella intonsa; assembly: GCA_033675135.1. Lineage (NCBI taxonomy): Eukaryota > Metazoa > Arthropoda > Insecta > Thysanoptera > Thripidae > Frankliniella > Frankliniella intonsa. The sequence continues at coordinate 11,672,975 of CM066255.1, read as the reverse complement.
GATAAAGCACAAAGTTATTGCTAGAAGACCCTGCTCAGCGTTACAGACATAGATGCAATGCTGAGGTAGATCTAGGTAATTATATACAAACAGATCATACATCAGGACAGTAATCTTTGTCAGCCTTTTCAAAATAGGTCATAAGCAGTACCCTCATCCAATTATAACAGTCCTAACAGGAATAATTGAGATTAAATGCAGGGGTGATCTGCCAATCAGTAGCAGGGTCCCGTTACCCAAGTACAGTACTAAATATACAAAAATTCCTAACTCAGTTCCGTAGTGTGAGCCACAACAAAACTTCTTGACAACCATCAGTTTGATGAGAAATTCAAACTCACTTAACCCCTATTAATCTAGCAATGACTTAATATAGCAAACACATCTATTTAACAACCATCAAGATCATATTCACAAGACACATCAACCACACACACATACATACACACACACATACACAGATACATACAGATGTACGTATGTACATGCATGCATGTATACATACATACATAGATATACACACAGAACACACACACAAAGAAACTCAACTTCAATTTATTAAATTAATTTTTTTGAGAACATGCTGAGATGATATCTACAATATTAAACTTACATGTTGGCAATGACTTCAACAAAATTTTATGGTAAAAATTAGTGCTGCTTTCCCTCTTATTCACTTAATACAAACATATCTAAAACAATCTCCAAACAAGTTTCAAATGATCTTGATTTTCACAAAAATTCAATAAATTATTGTTTATTTCTTAAAAAATAAAACAGACACCAAAAACAAATCACACCCCATCATAAAATACATCACTTTGTCTATTTCATTTGATTTTTTAAAAGACATTTGTAACATTCTATATACCTTAGAAGAAAATAGATAATCCCACAGTTCAGCAAGAGAGAAGCAATGTATTTGTTATATGCCATGTGTCTCAAAAATGTTTCAAGTATATGATCACCCCACAGAAAGGAATTGCATTACACCGGATAAAAACTAAGTTGATATTCTACAAAATTCTCTCAACATGGAAGTGCTCTCAATAATTCATCAATTATAATAACAAGCTTAAGAATAGGCTAAGCTTTTATGTTGACTGGTCATGAACAATCCTTGCAAGCACTAATGAAATTCCATAAAAGAAGGAAATCACAGTCAGTAAAAACCAACAGTTGGGAGAGTTTTCCTCAACAAAACTTAGTGTGAGGAGCCATGTCACCAGATTATCTTTCACTAAAAACTTCTTGTAAGGACTCCTCCAAAGAATTCAAATCACAGTAAAGAAAATTAACCATAAATGAACATTCAACAAAACCAGCTACATTCAGAGGGATGAACAACATGTTTAGCATGTTGTCTCCAAAGTAGCTTTTCCAGCATCTGTAACCGTCCCTGAGGTTGACAATGGCTTGCCTTCAAGTCGTATAGAAGGTGGTGAGTTCTGAGGGCTAAGATACCTAGCCAACAAACGGTCCAGACATTTACAATTGTCCCATTCATGAGGTTCACAGGTACACATGTGTGCAGCTTTCGGGGCAGCTTTCGGGGCAGTGGCAGGGGCAGTGGGAGGAGCAATAATAGGTCCCTTTGGTGTCTTGAGGCTACCACCAGACCCTCCAGGTAACCTCATGAGCCAGACAGGATCAGCTTCCAACAGTACACCTGAGCTCCCTTCTACACTTTCAGCTGAGCTGGAGCCAGAGCCCTTTATTGATTGTGAACTTATCCCTATCAAAGAATTTGCACTTGTAGGCACAACAGAAGCGGAGACAGGGGTCGAGGCGGAGGCAGGGCTGGTGCCGGCGCGCCGCCGAAACCTTGGTGATCTGGGAGAACGTCCACGAGGAGAGTGAGATGTCTCCACTCGATAGCCGACCTCACTGACTAGGACTGGGGCAGCGGGGCCTGGGCTAGGATTTCTGGCTTGAGGTAACACTGAGGTGGGAGGGGACTGGCGTTGGCCCTTGCCGGCCTTGGACGCAGCAGCCGTGGATGAGGCTTTAGCTGTCGATTGGGCCGGCTGGCCGTGTCGCTAGAGCAGCTTTTCTGTCACAGAACCTGAAGTTGTGTCGCTCACCGTCGTCTCAGTTGTGGTGGCCGACGTCGAGCCGCCGGCCGGAAGTAGCTGTCAGTTGACTAACTCCTCAGAGACAAATTGCTTCAGGCGGGTAAGGTATGCACCAAAAAGCTCTACATCATTATGACCGGCTCCCTAAAAATAACAAAAAACAATTATACACATATAAATGGATATGTATGGCACAACTCCAGAGATATTAAAGTCAACAGTCAACGTTACCTCAACCCAAAGAGGATCCACTGCTCGAGGACAGCTTTTGTAGATTTGGTATCCGTGAGAGAAATCAATCACCTCATCTTCAGTGCCATGAATAACCAGCACTGGTGAAGTTACCTTGGGAACTTTATCAATACTGCAAGAAGAAATAACATTGTTAAACTCCACATTATTCAATACAGGATTGGTTTAGCATTTAGAATGAATGCATATGAAACATTGTACATACCTCGGAAAAGCATCAAAAAACCAAGTTCGCTTAGTGTTGGGAAATGCAACTCTCATCCCAGACATGAGAGGTGAATGCAGAATAACAGCACCGACTTCATAGCGCGCAGCTAGATCGACAGTTGGGACTGTACCAATACTCTGGCCATACAAAATTATATTCTCTGGACTAATGCCATAGCGAGTCCTCAAGGCATGCCATGCTGCATCAATATCAGCATACAAATTTTTCTCAGAAGGTTTGCCGGTGCTTACACCATAACCTGAATAGTCGTAACTGAAGATATTACAGTTGATCCTGTTTCCCAGACCCCAGTAAAAGCTACTCATTTGACCAAGGTCCACTGCATTCCCATGGGAAAAAAGGATTGTGAACCTGAAACGAAAGAAAATTCTATAACAAATCTATCTCATATCATAAAATACTGGGGCAATAGGATAAAACTGGGTGACGCAAATAATTCTCAGTCTTGAAAACCCGAACAACAATGAACAATACTAATAAATAAGAGTAACTTAGAAAATGGACATAACATGAAATTTAAGCCATTAGTGCTTATGAAAAGTTCAGGTGAAAATGAAAAACATTGAAGGGTAATCTCAAGAGAGATAGATAAGGAAAACAATAGTTAATCCAAACAAAGGGGATTGTGTAAATATTCTCTCTCTGACTCGAGATAAATTATTTCTTTGTAAATGACACGAACTGAAAAATAATTAAACACCAAAGGAAGGAAATAATTACAAACCTTGCATTAGGGGAGCAGCGGACGAAAATGCAGCCAATCTTATTACCCCTTGAGGTCCTGGCGTAGAATCCCTCGATATTTTCTCGCTCTCTCTCCGAATGCTGCCACTCAGCTTTCTCGGTAAAATGCATTGAAAATTTAGTACCAGTTTCATCTGCTTGGTAGCTGTACGTGGCCTCCGGAGGCAGAAATGCCAGTTTAGAGGCGATCCTCGACGGGCACGGTGGGCAGCATAAGAGACAGCAGAGTTCACTCAGTGCGATGCCGTTCATGGTTGTGGATAATCACTTCGAACTAAATCTAGAACGCGCAGTCGACAGTTCTATTTACATATAACAGATATACAAAACTTTCCTCATTATTAATCAGCCATGACAGTTGTTAGGGTTGTACAGGCATGAATGCGTCTACGCTTGTGTCCAGCCAACAAAATACTCCATTGCCAACCGCACAGCACCAAACTACCAAACCTCATCGATATGTGATGGCACCATCGAAACATTCGGCAAAAAGTATTCAGCGAACACGTCAAATCTTGAATGAAAACTGAGAGCTGACTCGAAGATTTTGTAACTCGTCGTATTTGTGACTTAGCAGATAATACGGGAAGACCGGAATACCGACTAGTGGGCTAGAGGGCCAGAGGGAAGACATATGAAAATCTGTAGCACTGTTTGTAGATAAATTTTATTTTGCAAATGTAACCAGCTTTATGAATGGAACAAACGATTGGAGGTTTAGATTTGACTGCTTATAATGTAAATGAAAACTATCACAGTCTAATAGCGTGTAATACGTTATAGCATCATGGCTAGCGTTCGCGTACGTTTTTCATTCAACTATAGGACGGCGGGGAAGTTTCAAATGGATTGTGGTTTTGTGAAATCAAAGTGATAAATGAAAATTGTCATTATTCATGTTTATTCCTAATATTAGTATACCAGGTATGATAAATATTATCTCTGTGTATACCTTCCAATCCACTTAAAAGCAAACTAAAACATCAGAATACATAAACCAGCACAGCATACTCAAACCGTTTTATCACTTGAAAAATAATTTCTTGAAAGGAATGCCAGGAAAATATCTTCAGAGCTAGCTAACTGGCTTGGGATGTAGTAAAAGTATACACTAAAATATAGCCAAATCTGATCTGCTATCAATACTATGGATGATCACTATTTAAAAAACAAGGAGGCAAATCGCAGTATGTAGGAAATGAAGGCACCCTGAATTTATAAAAATAGACACCTTTATCACTATCTCAAGATTACAATTTTGTGTTAAGAATGAAGAAAGGCCCTTAATTAATCTCTCCCCCTCTTCCCAACTCCCCTCTTCTTCTGCAGAACTCTATATCCTCCAATAGAGTAGAAAAAACTATACATCTTTGGAAAATCCAAAATTAAAGGCTCACTATACCTAACCAAAGTAAAATGACTTTGATTAACTAGCTAACATTTGCAGCAGTCACACAAAGAAACAAACTATTAATGAAAAGAGATACAAGGAATGAATGGCTATTTTAATCCAAAAGCATGCAAATATGTTTTGATGATTTCTCTGAAGTAGTGAAATAATATACATTTAGAAAAAGAAAAAAAATGTTTTGGTTGAGGAATAAATTGAATATGGCCATCTGGTATTTTTCTTCATACACAACCATAGTTAAGAATGTTAACCTGCATATTATTTCCAGGAGTTTTACAGTTTCTCCTTTGATAGTAAGCTCATGGTTTGGAATTGATACAATATCAGATTTAAGATCACATTTCAACATATACAAGGAATGGAAAAAAAATCATAAGGAAAAGATCAGATTGATCGGGTCAAAGTATTATAACAGGATATAAAATTTGACACAGTTTATAACATAACGGACTTCCTATAATTACACATTTAAAAAAAAATAATAAAAGACATTTCAAGCCACCAGAACTCAACTGACAGGCATATCTCACTATGTTTTACTCACTGAAATGTAAGTAAAAACTAATTCAAAACTGTGAACACTTTGGCTTCCTGTGCACTGATTTCTCTAGGAATCAATACATTTAGAGCACAAATTATGTAAATTCTTGAATAATAGTATTTATTAATACTGAAAGGCCTTTGTATTTTTTTATTTTTATTTTTTTCCATTGATGATAAAATACTAGCATTGAAAGTATTCTGGAAGAAAACAATATTGACCTGACCTAGCTGTTCTGAAAACCAGAATGTCAATCATACTAACAGGGATCTATTTGTTACAAGTGACAACTATGAGTTAAAGAGTAAAAAATCTTTAAGGCTCTTAGGTAGGGGCAGTTCCGACACTGAGTGGTTTCTTAGATGGAGAAGGATGGCATCTCGACAGGCACTCTGTAAACTAGCAACTGTAAAACAAGAAACAGAGAATTAAAGTTGGACATAGGCTATGGAGTAACCCACTCATTATGAAATGTTTTAATATTTTACCTCCTTGAAGTTGGACAATCCGCACTTGCTTTGTGGTACCATACACATCAACAACTGCATGCAAAGGACCCTCTTTATAGGGAATGTCTCTAGTGCATGGTCCCTGATCTTCGCCATTTATGACAAAATGCATTTCAGCGTTTCCATTTCTCAAAGGAACATACACAACACCAATTCTGCTGCCTACATCAGTAGGTAGGATTTCTTCTCCTTTATTGGATGAAGATGGCCTCAACCAACTTCTTGGTATTGTGCCTCTTGAAGTTTTGATACATTGACTAGAACCTACAAACAGTTTTGTACACTCAGATTTCAATGGAGTATCATCGTCTTCCGAAACATTGTTTTCAAGGCTATCAAATCGGTAGACGTTGTTTTGAGTCTTTGTTATACCATAAATCCATGACTGGCCCATGTTTGCTAAGTCTGGGAGAGCATACTGTGGGAAATTTCCATCTTGAGTCACAGCACACTTAGGGTCTCTTTGAGTGAGACCAAGCCTCATGTATCCACTCCAACCTCTCTCATTTTTTTCAATTTCAAGAAGGAATATTTCTCCAGGCAATAAAGGCTTTTCACTAAATGTCACAGCGTTTGCAAAACTTGCTTTCCTATACGCTACTGTATTATCTTCAAGGAGGATGATGTTTTCACCGTGCTGGGGATGAAACCGTGTAGAAACTCTTCTGCTCTCTGTCAACAGCTGCAATTCTCGTACATCCTCTGTATCCATACCATCCCCTAGATCTGATTGTTCCATAGGCTCCACCATACTGGCACGTTAACGCAAACTCTTGAGATGTGAGCCAATAAACTTGATAGTTTAACTCACATTGGACTGGTATGGTTTCAAATGATCAGGTTGAGTGCAACCCAACTAGGTTTAGCAGTTGTTATTGGCGACGGTACAGTAACAAAACTCATCCCAAGAATCAAAACTAATCTTCCTTGCTACTGCTTCTATTATTCTATTAACGCTTCAAACTAAAGCAAGTTTGATAGGCAAACTAGGTACAGGGAGAAAATAACAGTGAATATTATTCACGGAAAGTAGCTCTGTAAAGGGTACAATAGCCACGAGGTTAACACTTTCATGAAATTAAATCAGATAAATTCGGCGAGATCAACAAAACAACACACCTCCGCTTTTTCAGTTCAGTTGTCCACGCCAAGGCCATGTTATCTGACGTACGGGAGGATTCTGTAGGAAGTATGAGAAGTTCTCCAGCAGACGACACTGGACTACTGGACGGGCTCCCCTCATTTAATTATCGTCTTGTAAATATTATTTAAGTATTATCGAATTAAATTTACATTTAAAAACCGCATTTACGTTAAAAAGAAGTTCGGTATATTTCCTATCTTCATTTTCTATGAATCTTTCTTGCTTTGCCTATTGCTTGTTTCCTTTCTCTTTTGAAATCTCCGCTCCGCTCCGCGACGCAGTACTCGCAATTACTTGTTTAATACGAGAATACTGTGTAAAATTAAAGAAAATCTCGTCAGCTGCAGCGTCTCTCGCGGGATTCGTGGGATTGCTTTTCGTTGTTTCACCGGCAGTGACTCCCGCATGGTGATAATTCATGGTGATATGGTGATATTCTTCGTGAATTGGTGATCGTGGTGATGGTGATGATGACGAAGCGATCACAGCGCCCCAAGCGCCTGCGCAGTGGAAGCTTCCAGTAGTTCGGGTCGGGAGAGTGACGTCAATGACCAAAGTAAAACATACGTGTCCCTAACTTTGTGTGACAGTGACTTCTTGGACTCAGTGGCGCAGTGAGTAGAATATTCTGTTCAACTGGGCGAGTTGGTTACCCAGGTTTCGTTCTCGTATTTCACAGTTACTTTTCGAGACTTACTTGGCTCATTGTTCGGTTAAAATTTTAGCGTTCTACACCCCATCCTTTTCCGAGAGAGGCTGTGTTGTGAAGGACACTGTCTAAATTTCAAGTGCTCGTCATGGCACCGACTGTGGATTCTTTCTTCAGGTCCTTCGGGACAAATTTGTAAGTATATCTTGGCTCAAAGAGACAGTAAATAAGCTGTTGAATCAGTTTATGTGCCGTGTAAACGACTTCTTGTCACTTGGGCCTTGCCATGGTCCCTCCCCCTTTTCCTGCCTGACTCCTAGGCCCTAGGATATGTAGAGTTATTTTTATTTTAATCAGATGATAGCACTTTTGCAGTATCATTTCATAAGTATATTCGGGAGAGGTTTTTCACTTGTGCTTTGGAGTGTCTACCATGTCACATTAAGTAATAGCAAAAGATTAAAGAAATAAAAATACTGAAACAGCTTTTATGTGAATTGATTTAATTGTAAAATCTTTCTTCCATTAAATATAGTTGATTTCCTCTATTATTGTTTCAGAGAAACACCTGTCAGGCAACACTTGCGCAATGTTTATGCGTGTCTGACTATGTCAACCATCTCTGCGGCTGCTGGCGCATATGTGCACATGTTTACTCAATGGATGTCTGGAGGTCTCCTAACTGTGCTGGCTTCCACTGCTCTTATTGTACTTCTTCTGTCCACCCCAGACACAGGCAAAAATCGTCAACTCCGCCTGTCTTACCTTCTTGGATTTGCTTTCTTCTCAGGTAATCAAATAGAAAAGCGTTTTTTTCCCCCTATTTTTTTCGTATTTACTTATTATTTTTTATGTTGTTGTAATTGCTGGATAAGTTATGTTAATGTATACATTTTTCTCATTATTTCAGGCATGGGAATGGGGCCTCTCTTAGATATGGTCGTACGAGTTAATCCCAGCATCATTGTTACTGCTCTTATGAGCACTGCTGTTGTCTTTGTGTCATTTTCTGCCTCTGCTGTTCTTGCGGAACGTGGATCGTGGTTGTACTTGGGAGGAACTCTGATGACTATGCTGAGCTCCATGCTGATGTTTTCTCTGATGAACATCTTTTTCCAGTCATACATTTTATACCAGGTGATTTTTCCATTTGTGGAGGAGTTCTTATCTTGCCCTGTGTCCCAGGGAAACCATATATAGTATTTTATTATTTTTTATTTTTTTGGAGGGTGGTATTTTATATGTTTTTTTTTTTTTAATCTTGTAGGCCCATGTTTACCTTGGTCTGCTTCTCATGTGTGGGTTTGTGTTGTATGACACACAATTAATCATGGAAAAGAGACGATTGGGTGACAAGGACTTTGTTGCTCATTCGCTGGATCTCTTCATTGACCTCATTGGCATGTTCCGCCGCCTTCTCATTATCCTGACTGATAAGGTATTCATTTTACTTTTCACTATTCATGTGAAAATTTTCCTTTGTTTGCCTGTGTTGCTTTTGTTGACCAGGAAAGGGACTGACAGTAATGTCTTATCTAATCTAATATAATCTAATCTTTTATTTCAGGAGCAGCAGAAGAAAAACAGGAGAGAGTAACTTTGAACAGAAATTTGCAGTGATTACAAGTGTGCCAACTGCAGATACTGTACCTGCATAGCAAAGTTTTGTGGAAATTTTTATTCCAAAATCAATGTCATTTAGGATTTGGAGTGCATTGCATGAGCATACTGGTTGCACCCCTGGTCAAATTGTATGTGTATTTCTAGATCTTAGTCTCCCTGAATGTTCTATTGTTTCTCCCAATTATTTTTCATTAACAGATTCATGTACTAATTTGATGCCTCAGTCCTAGTGAGTACTATCTGAACTGATATCCATTACAGTAATTAATATTCATTCAAAAAGATTTTCAGGGGTGTGAACACCAGATAAAAAATATTGTGAATTCTATGGTTTGGTGTTCTGTATTATTGTTGGGAGGTACAGTTTATTTCTGATTTCTTGAAACTGCTCTACAGTGAAACAAGAGCTTTGAGAAGTCACAATTCAATCTTTGTTGTTTGTCATTCCCATTAACTGAAGCTGGAGAAAAATAACTGAAATTATTTCTTTGTAGAGTTAAAGGTATTATGTACCGTACTTACTCAAATATAGGACGCATGTCTATCTCAATAAGAGCCATGCCTAATCTGGTGTTGGAGCCTTAATCTTCTGTTGGCTCAGAGTAGGAGGTACACCGTGCTTACCCGGGCTTTCTACTCTGAACCAACAAGAGAAGTGTTAGGCTCCAGTGCTAGATTGGGCATGGCTTTTATTGAGATTAACATGTGTCCCTTGTCCTATATTCGAGTAAATACGGTATTATGATAATGTTTCATTTTTGACATGGAACTGTTTCTGCACTGGTGCAAGAAACTTCAAGCTGAGACTGAGAATTAAGCCATTGGACCTCTCACTTTCCATAAATAGGCATGTTGTGTCAATTTTAATCTTGCTTTGGGCATCTATTTTTAAGAGTTTCACAGCTTATGCAGATTGGAAATTGATTTAATGTTTTAGAAAACCCAAAGAAATTTAGCTCAAGTGTGTTGTCATCTACTGGATTTCTGACAGTCAAAATATGCCCTACAAAGTCGTGAAACATTTGTATATTCTCAAGAATCTGAATGTGATTGTGATTTCTGTACATTGTGTATTGTTGTTTCCCACCTGTTTGCAAATCACATTGGTTGAATATTTTATAGTTTGTTTGGTTTTGAAGAAATTTCATTCCTAATTGTAGACTAGTCTCCTCTTTGTGTGGCTAAAGACCATTTGAGGAAATTGGCTATTTGTATTTATTCAAGAATAAGAACAATAATGTAGTTCTTTGGAGATATTTTCATGGTGGTTTTCTTTTTAATTATTTTGTTTTTTGTTTGGACTTGTGTTATGCGCTCATGACAAGCAGGTTGCATTTGTCAGGAAATGTTTTATTTTTGTAACAGCCAAATGTGCTTCTGTTAGAAATGAGAAAACTCTGCCTTCAAACTCTAGGGAAATGGCAAGTCTACTTTTTTTACTGCTATTTTTTGTGAAAATGTGTTGTTTTCTTTTTCCTGTAATTTCTTTTGTAGTTGTGGAGCAACATCATGTGATAGCACTTGATTCTTTTAAATTTGATGAGTTAATCATGTCATGTACTGCAGTCTCAGTGCTATGTATTTAGGTCTATAAGTTCATCTGAAAGTATTCTTGAATTTGGCCCTCTTTGCGTGAAAATAATTTCAATTTACAACTCTCATTACCTCTAGGTACTATCTTAAACCAGAGGAAAGAAATGAAAGTGTGTTTATTAATTAAAATAGTTGATAGAATAATTGGTGGTTTCATTTTCCAATTAACATAACTGCAATACATAGTAAGAACCAGTATTACTTGAGGCACTTTATTCTATTTTCATGGAACTGAGTAGAAACATAATAACATAGTATAAATAAATCAAGGCAGATCACAGACAGTTTTGGTTAAATGTGTCACTAATGCACATGAATAGCTCATCTGACACATAGCCATAATAAACAGTTCCAAGGAGGTTGTAACAGACCCCCTGAAAAGGAAAGAAAAACACAGAAAATCTCATGAACATAAACTTCCAGGGTCTAAATGCAGTAACTCCAGTTACAATGTTCAAAATAAATGATCCAAGTGATATGACTTCATACCTTGCTTGATTCAAAATGTATGCCAAAGGCCTTTTTGGAGACTTTCTGGAAGCTTTCTTTGGGTGTAAAAACTTCATTAAAAATACTCTTAAAAATCTGATTGTCCCCACTCCAGTAAACAGTTGATCATACGTATCAACAAACACTGTACACAAACACACACACACACACACACAATCCTATACACATGAAAATTGTGTATATGAAAAATGGGTCAGGACTTAACATCCTGAAGTACTTCAGTATCAAAGCTCTCAGTAAAGGTACAACAAACATTACAAAAAATATAGTGATAGGAAGCACCTTAAATGTTGTAAGCAAATAAATAAAATTGTGGTAGTAAAGTAAAACTGTTAAAGCAATTGCGTTTGACTGCTTATAAGAACATGAATATGCAAAAGTATGCATTCATCAATTTTGCATCAAAACTGAATAAAGCATCACACATGAATGGTGGCAAAATATTTTGCAACCAAATACTTCTATTTATCCCTTAAATGTAAAAGAATTTGTGTATTGGGGGTAATAATTTCTGTTAGTACAGTCTGAGTAGTGGTGAAACTTGTTCTATTCTTTTTAACTTTCTTCACTTCATAAATTTTGGTATATTGATTATTCATTTCTCAGTGACTGAAAGTTTCAGGACTTCTTGCAGCACTTCCTCTTCTTGCTTACGAAGTCGCTCATCTTCTTCTTCTTGAAGACGACTAAGAGCAATAGCAGCTTGCAAGTCAGAGTCGTCCCGGGGACTTTGAGGACTTTCTTCCACAAACTGAAGAAGGCTTGGCTCCCTACCTGATTCACCTCGTGCTACTTCTTCTAGTAGGCTGGCCTGGATTGCCCTAGGGAAGGATAAGCAGGATAATGTCAGGTCTAGCAATACATTCTTAGCAAAAAAAAAAAAAAAAAAAAAAAAAAAAAAACTTTTTGCAAAGAGGTTGCAGATAGACACCAAAGAACAGAATAGAGACATAAGCTGACAGATTTTCCAAACTACATTAAAACAGTGGCAACTACAGATTTTGTGTATATTACAATAGAGGCGTTTGTCTTATAAGAAATCAAGAGAAGGAGGTGGAGAAGAAGAAGGAGGAATTATAATGATAAAGGAAGGAATGGAGTAAAGTGGTAAAAGTAGACAGTTGAAATTTATCTGGAATGAGGTCGGAAGCTTGGTAATCTGATGAAACGTGTAAATGGATTTAACAAATGGAACAAGAAGGCAAAGAAAAGAAAGTTTGATATGATTAAGAAACAAAATACTCAAATGAAAATGGTGAGGAAATGTGGATTTCCGTGAAATAAATACCTCTGGAGTTGACGTTCTTCTTCTCCTACTAGTAGAGGAGTTGCAGGCCTCTGTGGAGGTGGAGCTGCTCGCAGTGCTTCCCAAATATCCACCTGCAATTAAAATCAGTATGTAAATTACTCATATTAATATTACAAGATGGAAACAACAAGCAAATGTTTTTTAAGAGCCAGGGGCTTAGCAAAAGTTACAATTACCTCATCTCTTTCATTTCCGGTTCCAAGAATTGATTGTTGTATAGCAAATTGCAATAATTCATCTTCTTCCTCTAGATTATGTTGCCTTCTTGAAGCTGAACCTTAAGGAATTGTTGCATAGGTAATTTATTGAAGAATGGTCCCAATTTTAACTTTACAAATTAATAAAAAGTAGACTTAAAACAAACCTTTTCTAATATAAGAAGCTGGAGCATTAAAAACAGTGTCATCTACAACACATCCACGCCATGTATCTTCATTTATAAAAGTTACACCTTCCACTGCCTGGTCCATTCCATATATATTACCAAAAGTGATGCGTGCATTCAAAACATGAAAGAGGGGAATCTCTGCAAGGAAAAGTAAAGCTTAGTAAAGTAAAAACTTAAGCAAGTGCAGCAAATCAACTATTTTTAAGTTTAAACACAATCTTAAAGTACCAATCTTAACTGGAAACCCTGAAGGAAGTTGCATTTGAATGAAATCTTTCAGCTTTGCAAAATGTGGAGAAGAAATAGCCATGAGGTCAACTACAGGCATTATTTGTTCTTGAAGAGCTAAGGGATAGTCTTCACATAGCCATAGTGTTGCCTGATAAACCAGAAAATGATGAAAGTTAAAATAGCACAAAATACAAATTGAGAAATCAGTCTCCAACAAAACTACAGTCACAGATTTTACCCTAAATTTCTGAGTCTTGGAAGCCAATTCTTTTGGTCTTCCTATATCTCTACCCTCAAGATCAACTTCAGGGTCAAAATACTCAAGTGCAGAGATATTGCAAGGATTTCCTCTCACTACTTCTTCCTATCAACACGAACAAGAAGAAAAACAAGATTCCGTCACAAATGTTTAACATCCTAAACAACAACAACAAACAAAAACACTTACCTCTGAGTTGCTGTCAGAGGATGTGGTAGCTTCAACAAGTACACCTTGAGCTTGTTGCACGTGCTCATTCTGGGCAATACCAAGGAAACTATGAAGAGGAGTCCTGGGCATTTTGGATCGGATCTTATCTTTTTCTGAGAGGTGTTCTGTGCGTGTTTTTGTAACAAGGGCTACATTATTGCAACTGAAAACTTTACATGAATAGCCATTGACATCCTCGGATTTGTCAGAACGCCATCCCCATATTCCACTTTTGTTTCTGATATGAAAAACATTATAGCAAATGAAACTAACTAAACATTTCTGTTCTATTTTTCATTTCTGAATAAAATACAAACCTTTCAAAGCTGATATTTTCTGTATCCACAAATGTGGTAACAATGGGCGATTTGAGTCGAGACTGAACTGAGGCGTCAGTGGGAAACATACCACCAAGTTCAATATTGGCAGGCATTTCCATTTGCTCTACAAACACTTCATGACTTTCATGATCTACTTCCATCATAGTTGCTGTGTCAGCTAAAATTCAAGAAAAATTATTGTGATTAAGAAATTAGAAAACACTTCTCTCACCAGTTGACAAGTGAATATCCTATGATCAAGTGTGGGGGGGACAGGTATCGACAAAACACTTAGTGCCAACTTGACCCTGTGAGCACAAAATTTAAAAACTACTTTGTTATGACTGGCTACAAGCAATTTAAAAGGGGTAATGTCCATGGGTAGTGATAAATACTGTACACTTGAGAATGTTGTGATTAGTTGTTGGAAGTGCTTTTGAATGGCAGATAATGCCAATATTAAGAGAGCTTATACAGTAATATGACTACTTTACATACAAATTTTATGTAAGTTTCACAATTTCACCTGAAATACCAGATTGCAGTGTTTGAAGAAAATATATATAACTGCGATGACAACGTAGCACTGATGGGGGATTGATGGCTGTCATACAACAAACCTAGTTTACTAAAACCCTTATATGCAAACGTTTTATAATTAAAAAGCTGCCTTGACATGTATAAACCATAAGTTTACTATAGTTACTTCTTATGTTACTCAATTAGTTATGTTAACCATCAACATGGAATAACTTACTTTGACCATGGAATATGTAGCTAGTGTTTCCTCGATGCCAATCAGTCTGGTCAAACCCAAGAAGAGTTGTATCAATGCGAACCTTCGATCCTTGCTTATAAACCTTGTATGTGTCACTTGGACACATTCGAGACACAAGAGGAACTGAAAATGAGATAGTTTTTAAATCTAGGTCACATCTACAAATTAAGTGTGATTGGAATATGAAAATGATAATTTACCCCAGCTGGTAAACTCCCATTTCATTTCTACATAGAAATCAGGAGCCTGTAATACAAGTAAAAACTTTAAGTAACACTTAGGTCCTGAAATTCTGCATTGCTGATGGAAAGGGTCAGTTTTATTTTCACCTCTTTCAGCTTTCGAAGTAGCTCTGGTACTCCTCCAACACGAGAGGAGTGCCGTTGAAAATCTCTTCTCTCTAGAACTTGAGAAACTAATTCAGGGTCCCCTGTAGCTACAGCCTCTTGTACAGCTAGATATACAAATTGAAAGTTTATTACAAAGTTGTCACTATTTTAAAATGGTTAAATTTAAGCCAAAATTTTATATTTACCCGTCCAGCCATCTTTGTTTTCAGTGTTGACATTAGTTCCGTGTCGTATGAGCTCCTGGGTGATTTCAAGACGACCAAGTGTGACAGCTAACATTAGAGGTGTGCGTCCTCTAACATCCTTTTTTTCAACTTCAACCTAGATAAAATAAATAAAAAAATTACCAGTAAACAGATGTGACGTCTCCCTTAAATTTTTTTAGAATATATTTTCATCTTTGTCACAAGTAAAAGTTCAAAATGTGTTCAAATTTAACTGTGTAAGACAAAAGAGGGCTTCAGAGCAAAGCACTTGTAGGCCTTCTTGCCTTTCAGTGTGCTACTCCCCCCACAACCTTGGCCTAGAACCCTTAGCCCTACACCTAAGCCCACAGCCCTTATGATCTCTGTACACTTATTAGATATTTTTTTTAAGGCCAAGTAAGATAACAATGAGAAAAATTTTAAACTATTATTACATTAAAATAAAAAGCCAATGGCCTGTGGCTTAAAACAAAACTTGCTCCACAAATTATTAAATTTAAATGTTGTTTTTTTTTTTTTTAATTTGCGTACCAATTTCAGCTTCCACAATTATCTTCTTAACAAGCAAATTAAGCATTTAAAAAGTTTAAACATTTAAGACTCAAGTGATTACTACAGTAAACTTAGTTAGAATAGCTTTCATTAAACAACGTTCCAGAATGAAAATTATTCAGGAGAAAGAAATGCAGCGCAAGCTATCAGAAAGGAGAGAGGATAGTTCAATGTACATTGCTAATATAAATAAATTTGTTATACGGCAGCGTTAACCTCCAAATTTTGACATAACAAATGAACACTGCCACTTAAAATTTACATACTTACTGAGGCAGCTTTCAGGCCATCTTTGAGTCCTTGCAGATCATTGTTCCAAATATACCAGTGCAACGGGTAATTTTCTCGGATACTTTCTTCTGTAATCATTTTATCTGACACTTTGTTTTTACAAATCCGAAAACAGAAGATCGGCAGCTGACAACACAATTATTACTCGTTGGGTAGCCTAACTGTAAATTTACAGTTTATCTTCGACCATATCACACAAATTTAGTGGCTTTGCGCCGAACATATTGCCCCAAGTTTCCGAAAGCTGTCAAAAGTACATACAAGCAGACAACAAACAAACCACAAATGTTTGTGACTAAGCGCCCAGCCAAGAGTAGCAGACTAAACGGCAAAAGCTTGCCGACGAAGGGGTGGGGGTTGGACAGTTGTAGGGTAGAGGGAGCTAATAATAAATGGGATCGGGTGGTTCGTGGCCACATTATGAGGAGGGATTGTTATGCAGAGTTGGATTTGTATTCCAATTATGGAATTATTCGGTACGCGAGCTGTATTACGATATCATATTTGAATAAGAGATAAAACCTTCACAGAAGAAATAAAGAATTTCTCATCTTTTGGCTGTGCGTGATAGTACCAGTAATACCAATAATAATACTAACAAAAATGGTCCGGACTGTCTATATTTTTCGCCTCTTGGTGTAACGCAACTGTCATGTGAATGCAAAATTTGATTAAGAGCAAAGTTCGTTTATCTTTGGGTTTTAAATGTTCATTGCTGTGAGTCAAAGTTTTTTATTTCACAATGTCCTATATTCCTCAGCCTGCTCGAATGTAAACACATCTGTAGGCGTTGAGGCGTTGACGGATTCAATTCGAGCTGTGAATTGTTTGGAACAACTAAAAAGGAGTTGGATAGTCTTACAGCTTCATCCATTGTTAAGGTGACGTTTTGTTTAAACATGGTTAAAAGGAGAAGAGGAAATGGAGGACAGAGTGTCAGACAGGGTATTGAAACGGAAAAGGAGCGTTCTACTACTGTTAACGGTTGGTGGCATTTTCATTTTTAGGTTATCAACTAGTCTGTTCTAACAAGAATCATTTTTATCCTCGTCGTTTTCATGTGATAATTTTGTTCCAGATGATGTTTCTCTTGCTCGTGATCGTCTTCGGGGAGCCCTGCACCTTCTCCTGGATCCATCAGAATCATGTGGAAATGATGAGCTCCATAAGCATCCACACAAACGAAAACAAGATGAATTTATGAGTCAGTTGAAACAGGAACAGCTCCTCGCAAGACAAGAAGAAAAGAGAGCGGCGTTAGTATAGCAAACAAATATTCAATAAGAGATTTCCTATCAAATTCTTAATACTTTCATATCAACATTATTACAGGACTGCTGCTCGACGAAAGCAGAGGAGAGCTGAGATGAGTCAAGTGGCATATCACAATACATTTGTGATGAAACTTTTTGACCGCAGTGTTGATTTGGCACAATTTAAGGATGGCACACCTTTGTATCCCATTTGCAGGGCGTGGATGGCCAATCAACCTCGTAATCTTCAGATTAAAGAAATGTAATACTGTGTTATAAAATTTTTAGTATGCTTTTCTACTTCTTTAGCAGGGATCTGTAACTTATCATACCTTTTATCATAACAAATATTTGCCTAAAGCAAAACGTGTTGTTAGTACTCAGGGCTTGTTTCATAAAAAGAAAGAAAAACAAATTGGTATGTTGTCTACTAAAGTGCTCTGGGTAGGCCACCAAGTCCATACAGATAATTTGAGGGTCTGTAACATGTAAATAATTGTTTTGTTTTTTTTTTGGCCAAAGTTAAACAACATGTGTGGCTGATTGTCAAAAGTCAATGTCATACTTTTTAATGTAACCTTTGTCCTACAATATTTGGATAAGTTATAGACTCCTGTTCTTTAGTCCTTCATTATTAATACATATTTTCTTTTAATTTCTGAACAGCAAGAGATCACAATCACCTGAAACCAAACCAAAGCAGGAACCAATTGATGATGATGAAAGGATTGCAAATGGTTCAGGTGAAGGCATGGATGTGGATACTATAGAGGCAGATACTGACCTTGTAAAAGATACCTACCATCTGCCCTCTCCAGCTCCTCTCAATTTTCTGCGATATCCAATCTTAAAACCAGATGCAGCCTCTAATTTAGACCTAATTATTAATGTATGTGTTCCTGCACTTTCTTAATTTTATACCATTCACTGTTAAATTATTTGAAAATTCTATATATTTTTGCTCAGGGCTCAGAATCTCTGAGTAGAGAGGAACTGTTACAAGAACATGTGACCAAATGGACAGGAGTCCGTAATGAATGGATCAAAGTTGCTAATGAAAATGAAGACCGCTTCAAGCAAAGCAAAAGAATACTGAGGGCAATTTATGAGAAGTAAGTGTAGCCCTTTATCAATTGGTTTTTCCCTATTGAATTGAAGAAATTTCACAAGTGATTTTGTCTTTTCAGGGCTCAGAAGGCTTTTGAATGACGTTCTTTTGAAACATCAATACAAATACAGCCTTTGCAAATTTTAGCTACTGCTTGTTGTGTAAATTATTGTTTTACTAGCTTGTGTTTATGTATACTAGTAAGAAAGAAAATAACATCTCCAACATACTTGTCATCCAGAAAATATATTTTAGAGTGATCTAGGTCCAGTCTACTACACCGTACTGGCACGTCACAAATTTCAATAAAAATATTTAAAATATACAATATATGATTGACTATCTTATAACATAGTCCTACGTAATATACATGTATCACAATTAACATAGCTATCGTCAAGTAGCATCTGTTTAGAAGGAAAAAAACTTATTTTAATAGAACAGTCAAAGGGAACCATTATTACTTAGAACTATGTACATGGTTGTGTCCGTTAGTTAGGTGTGAATTTCTTGCACAATTGTGATTTAAATGAGGTAGGCTTCTTAAACTGGCTAGAATCTGCGGCAGGTGAGCTTCAAAATGTTGAAGGCTTTCTTCATTCACAACATTTTTGTTCAACATTCTGTCAATTTGCTTATAGGTGATATAAAGAAGACCTCCAAAAAAACCCATAGTTATAAAGGCAACTGCTATGGATGCTAGACATAATAAAAGTGTAAATGATCCTGCAGCCAAAACAGCACCTGGAAAAGCAATAACTTATAGCAGGTAGAATTTAGAGAAGTGGTCAATGATTTTAACACACAGGAGTAGTACCTTCAACAATCAGAAACCCGCAAATTGTAAAAAAAATTGTTATGACAGCAAATGTCACAAAAATAAAAATTGGTATTCCACAAGCTATTGCTATCATGGAAGCAACAACAGCAGCCAAAGGATGGTTACTGATGAGCGTTTTGATTTCTATCACAAGATCCTGGACTCTCAGTTCCGACAAAATTTCTGGGAGATTGTTTAATGCATGATACGCTGTAATTCATATGTAGAAAAGTCATGGTAATTGTATATTAGACAAAGAAAAGTATCAAATGAGTTCTACCTCACCCCAAATCATTACGGTGGCGAAATAACTCTTTAAAAGTTTAACAATTGATCGGTTGAATGCAGCTTCATTTTCTTGTGGCCTATCATGCTTTTTAGACTTGACTTGACTGTTTTCCTTTCGGCCATTCAACTGAACTTTCCCATCTATGCCACCCATATCCATCGATTCCACCTTCAATGTAAAGAATCGAGTTAAACTAGTAACTAACAAGCATAAGTTCACTGGGGGAAAGAATTAAAACAAAACTGTCAAACAAGATGCAGGCAGGACTGACCATGGTAAACTGAGAACGCCAACCGACTTTCCAAATTGAACTTCGCTTCGCGGTCGATAGTTGATGGATGAAACACGACGTGTTGATTGTACAATCAAGATAAAGGGTCTGTCTATCTTTCAGCGATGCAGCAGAAGAGCAGTCAACGCCTAGCCTGCTTAACAGTTGGCGGGGTGCATAACAATTTATTTTATTTTAGAGGAGTAAATTTCATTCATGGACAGACGGTACTCGAATTTTCAATTTATTACTCGGAGAGCAAAATATTGGCGGGTATTTCGAATTATACGATAAAAATTAATTTGTCACACAAGTTGTGCTTTGTCATTGTTTTGTCACGTAATGCTCCATACTCCTAACGTTCCAGTTAGTTTCTCATGACACTTGCGGCTGGAACCGGAAACCAGGAGTGCAGGAGTGCGGGATTGGAGATTCGAGAGTTCACGTGGTTCACGGTGAACTCACAGTGAACTCACTTGCTCACTTTGAAAAAACACAGTTTCTGACAAGATCTTACGTCTCGCCTAACTACGCCAAACTGCCCCCGACTACGCGATCCTTTTGAAGTTCGTACGGACACAATCGCCACACAGCGGTCTCTCCCTACCTGCCCCTCCCCTGCCCTCATCATTCCCTAAGAACCACAACTTCCCTCTAGAAAACTATTATGGCCTCATTGGTATCACGAAGAGTGGGAATTTCTTCTCAAGCACTTGCTGTCTAATGTCACACACACCCTAGCGCTCTGACCCCGCGCCCTCGCACTAAATATTCGACGTTGAGTAAAATTGTCAGCGTGATGCACAAAGTTAGCATCCCGGCCAACTACAAGGGGTTCCCCGGAGGATAAGGAGCAGCATCAGGGCGGCGCAGGCGCGGTCCGTGTTGGTGGGGCCAGCAGAATTCAACCCCGTTGAACGTTTGTTTTGGAGGCCCCCATGCCCCCCATACCAGCTGTGCGTAGGCCAGGGCGGGGCTGCCCGGCCGGGGCCGGCGCTGCTGTTGTAGGCAGAGAGGGCCTGGGAGACCACAGCCACTTAGTTCGAGACCTCCCCACGGCACCCTCAGCAGTCCTGTCCTCAGTGTCCTCTACCCCACAGCTGCGCCTAAGGCTGCCGCATGAGGGCGGGCGGGGCAGGGCGGGGCGGCTGTGCAGCGACCGGCGCGGCGCACTCATCGGCGTGACAGGGCGGTGACCAGGGGCGTCACAGCGTAACACGAGAAGGGTAGCAGCAGCTAGTGCTGCCCGCCCCGCCCCGCCCCGGCGCTCTTCACTTCTCCTCACCTCTGCCGTGGACGGGACGAGGTAGTGCCCTACGGAGCACGCGGACGATATACGGTTTCAAAGGAAAGGCCGTCGTGTCGCGTCGTGCTGCCGGGCTGGGCCCATGGCCTCACCTCGCCCATGGCTGGGCCTCGGCTCGGCACAGCCAAACGCTTTTGCGGAATCGCCCTTCCGCCGCGCCGGTTGGCGGCAGCACTCGAGGGGCGCAGCGCAGCGCCTCGCACGCCTGGCCTTCCCTTCCTAGCGCGTTTCCTTTTTTTCCTCCGCCTCTCCCCCTACAAGAGGAGAGGAGACTTTCGCGTAATGAGCGCGCCACGACAACTTTGCCCGCGTCTCGCCGCGGCCACTACAGTGGTTTTTCGTTATTGGACCCCTCGCTATTGGAACGCGAGTCATCCCCACCACTCTGGGTCGCCCTACCTCCGACCGCCTCGTCCGGGAAAGGGACGGGACCCCGGGCCGCCCCCGGGCTGGGCGCCGGCGAGGGGATTAGTTACCCTTCCCGGGGGGATTAGCGAGAGGTCTCCGCTGTCCCGTTCAAAAACTGTTCTGTTCAGAAATTATAAGATCTGTTCATAACATTGTAATCTCCGTTAAAAGTCAAAGCGAATGAGTCAAAGCGGCACGCCGATAGTCCAATTTCTACTTCTCGCTACTGAAAGGCTCTGGCCCGTGGTTAAAACTAGAAATTGGACTATCGGCGTGCCGCTTGGGCTCATTCGCTTTGATTTTTAACGGAGATTACGATGCAATGGACAGATCTTATAATTTCTGAACAGAACAGTTTTTGAACGGAACAGCGGAGACCTCTCGCTTATCCCCCCGGGAAGGGTCACTAATCCCCTCGCTGGCACCCGGCCCGGGGGTGGCCCGGGGCCGGCCCAGGGCGTGACCCTTCCCGGGCGAGGGTACCGGGACGCTACCTGAGCCTTTTTCGATATTGGACCGTGCCTAGTCTCTGAGGACGTTCCAATAACGAAAAACTACTGTATTCTACGAGGGCAGGCGCCGCGGCCCGGCCGTCGCGCGAAGACGCACGCGAACAAGAGTGAACGCAACGCGGCGGGGCGGGGCGGGGCGGGGCGAGAACAACAAACTAACCTTCAAACTAACTCCCAGCTGAATAAATACTGTGCATAGTGCCGCACTGCTGCCGCCGCCCCGCCCCGCCCCGCCCCGCCCCGCCCCGCGCCGTCCTGGCCGCACCAACCCCTCGAACGAGTCGAGTGAAGTCGAGTCGGCGGTGTGTTGTTTGTGTTCTGGCGCGTGTTCCCAGCCGGGGGAGGGCGGCGGCAGGGAGGGGGCGGCTGCCGCGAGCAGATTAAAAATGAATACGGCGGTGGCAAAAGGATTTCCAGCGACTGGCTGGAAAAATAATAGAAGGCACTCCCCGGGCCGAGGGAGCCGCACCAGGCCGCGGCTCGGGGGCGGCGGAAAGATTCGCGAAACTGTTCAATAATGCGTCAGATTTCTGTTAGTAAGTGGCGCGGGGTAAACCAGTGCAGCCTTGTGCGGGAAACTTGGTTGGCCGGGCCGGCGCCGCGCTCCCCGGGGGCTGCCAGCGGCTGCCAGCGCCAGCGGGCAGGACGGCAGCAGAGCAGGCAGCTCCTCCCCGGCGAGAAGGTGGCGCGTGGCCCCCGCTGCGCTGTAGCTGTTGCCCTTCCTCCGTGCATTAAGTAAAACTTGCTTTGAGGGTGGCGGGGCGGGGCGGGGCGGCAGCGGCGGCAGCATCTCTCATCGCTTACCCGACGTTGACAGGTGACCCCGGAGACCTGGCTGACGTTTGATCGCGGGGCCCTTGCCGGCCCGACCCGGCCCGGCCGGCCGGCAGCGGTCTGCTTAGCCTCGGGGACCTGAGGGGGTGGCCAGGGGCGGGACCGGGAGGGGTCCTGTGCCTGTGCCACCCCTCGCCGCCCCCAGAGACGCCTACGCGCTTCGCCCGCCCCCCGCACCAAGCTGGCCGACAGGTTGCTAAAAGCCTTCCAGCACGGGGAGGGGGTGCTTTTCCCCCCGGGGGCTCGTGTTTGTCCCTGCGCCGCTGCGGTGGCAAACCTTCCGTGGCTATGGAGTGAGTTTCTGATTTAAACTGCGAGATCTGTGCTTACTCGGCGTGGCGAACACCGCGGAGTTCATTTCAGGGACGTAGGTCACAAGCGCTACAGATCACAACCGCTACAGGTCACAAGCGCTACAGCTCACTAACGCTACGGGTCGCAAGCCATAGTGCTGTGTATAGGTGGAAAGGAAAATGATCCTTAAGACACCTGACTCCATTTACTGTTTGAATCGCGTGGGAGAATAAAGAATTCAAGGTTACCAGTTTGGTTCAGAACCCTTACTTTTTGTTCTTAGAGACAACTTTCCGCTACAAACGAGCTTCAATATTTCGAAAAGGATTTTTGTATTATTTCACTGTTTTTTTTTTCTGCAAAAACATTTCTGGCGCAACGAACCAGCCCCCCAAATTGCAAATTTTCCATGTATTATACTTTTGGGGATTTAATTTAGATGTGGGCGGAATTGTTTGATCCCGAAGGTGGCAACTCTGCTATGAAGTAACGGTCGCCCGGACAGTTCGAACTGATCAGTCGCCTGCGCGTCGCCCGTGTTCTCTGTCCTGCCCGATGATCACTCTCGCGTTCTCTCCGTTCTCTGTGTCGTTCGCGTTCGTTTTCGCAGTCAAAACTAAATTTTTAGTTCACCTAAACAGTGCTGGCGTGAATCTCAAGTGTCGAAGTTAGGGTCAGATCAGATAATCTGTTTAGCAATAGTCGTAAATGTTCGACGCGAGCAGTGAGAAGTCAAGTCAAGATGAGCCCGTCATGTCGCGGGTAAACTAGATCACCTGATATTTAGCAGAACGTGGCTGAAAAAAGGACGTTTGCGAGGGAATCTTGGTGAGTGTGAAACCTTTGCTAGTCCATCTCAGACAAGGTCTCAGACAAAGTTCGGGCCGGGGGTGCCCGGTAACCCTCACAAGATCCTCAGAGTGTGGGAATCGCCTTAGCGGTTTTGGTGTGAAAACTCCACAGCTGCAACAGCTGTTTCCATCGCGGTAAGTTTTATTACTTTGGCTTCTAGTCGATTTGAGAATTACGTGTTTGGTCGGCCATAAAATTTAGTGTGGAATGCGACGAGTTCGGAGGCCGGGAGGCACCACTCACTCGAAGAGCGTAGGTTAGGTTGGTGGCCGGCCGGGGACTGGACTACTATTCTGTAGTGTAGAAATATCGCGCGAATTTCTGTCGATGTCACTGTCGTAGCGTTCAAACCTCGTGGTACAGGTGCGCCGCGAGACTGCGCTGTCGCGTCGTGGTATCCGATGCGAAGGGATTCCGATCCCCATCCCGACCAGACAGGAACAGGGCAGGAGAGGCAGTCTGCGGTGCGCCCAATAAGCCGGTCCGTACACTTGGCTGTAAGTCAACACTGGGGCCAGGGCCGGGGCGCGGCGGGGCCGGGGCCGGGGCCGGGGCCAGGCAGGCGCCGAGTTCACTCCCATAAGCACTCAACAAGTGAGTCTGGGGCGGGCCCGGGGACGGGAGCGGGGAGGGGTGGGGGCGGTGTGGTACGGAGGGGTGAATCGTTTGTGGCCCTACCCTCCTCCTCCCCTGCGCCGCCGAGGCCTGGCGCCACCAGGTGCGCCCGTGTAAGCCGTCGCGTTCGAAAATCGCATCCCGCCTCGCGTCATGTACATGAGCCCGTCTCCCTCTCACCCCAGGGCCCGGGCCGGGCCGACCGCAGGCAGCCGCAGGCCTGTGCGACGAGGACCGCTGCTCCTGCCCGTGCATGCACGACCTCGGCCCCGCCTCGCCCGGCCCGCCCTCAGCGCCGCACCTGAGCCGGGGCGGGGCGGGGCGGGGCGGGGCGGGCGCGACCCGTGAGCACTTTACTGTGTAGTTTACGAAGGGCGTCGCTAGTCCATCGCAAGCTTGCATCGCCTCCCTCACCCTCCTCCTCCCCTACGGCAGCGCAAACACTTTACATGCGAACATACTTATAGGGCTGCGACTAGGGAGGCCGCGAGGCATTCTGTGGAGTGTGTTTTCCACCCCCAATAGCGTGTTTCGACTAACAGAGGAAGAAGAATAGTGGATAGAACAAAAGCGTCCTGATCAGCTGCGCGCATCTTATATTTCTCATACTCATACCTCAGCCCAGCCGATCAGAACTGTTTTGTTCTAACCGCTATTGTTCTTCCTCTGTTAGTCGAAACACAGTTTAACATTGCCACATATTGGTCACGCTGCCCTCGGTGTGTTCTCCCTAACGCCTTCGCTTTTGTCCTCAGCTGCCTGCCACGCCGTGCCGTGCACCGTGTCCACCCGCTCCTCGTCGCTGCGTCGGTCGCTTCGGGCGAAGGGCACCCGTCGCTTGGAGCGGTCACCTCGCCGTTGGAAGGGACGAAGTATTTCTGGATCTACCGGGCCACCTCACCTCACCTCCACATCCACCCGCGTGGCTGCCAGGATCAGAAGCACAAGGTGAGTCTCGTCTAGTCGCGGTGCTGGTGGTTGGCCCCCCGCGCCGCCCCCGTGCCGCCCCCGCGCCGCCCCCGTGCCGCCCCCGCGCCGCCCCCGCACTGCGCCGGGGGAGTGCTCGCGGTGCTCGCTCTTGTCGTGCCGCTCTCCTGTGCTCTCGCGAGGCGAGATGCCCGCAGTGCATGTCGTTCGGCCCCGCCCCGCCCCGCCCCGCCCCGGTCTCCAGCGCTAATGGTGCGCTTAACGGGGCCACACACAGTGGTTCGCGGGGCGGGGCGGGGCGGGCGGGGCCCACTCTTCCCAGGTGTGTAGAGAGTGCAGATCACTCGACGCTAATGCGCGCAGCCCCGCGCAGCCCCGCGCAGCCCCGCGCAGCCCCGCGCAGCCCAGCTGCTACTCCGTCGATCCCCCCCGGTGGCACGGCACTACTGCCGACGACGTCGACATCGGCGAAGTTATTCGACCACTTGACCCCTGCCGCACCCGCCCCGCCTCTGGAAGGCGTCTTTTAAGGAGTCATCGCCCTCCCTGCGGAACAGAGCACCTCCACCCCGCCCCCGCCCCGCCCCGCCTCGCCCAGCTCACCTCGCCGGCTCCGGTTTCCGGCGACACAGGTGAGGTGACCACCGTCCGCCCCCGCCGCACCTCGCCACGCAGGGCCTGTCTGCTGGGCCTAGCCGCCGGACCTCCATCCCTTACATTCAAGGCAGGCGAGGAGGGCGAGGAGCGCGTTGCCTTGAAACTAGACCTAGAGTGTCAGGTCTGCGGGTGCCGTTGGGCTGCTCGGCCGGCCGCACGTGCTGCCTGGGCTCCCGAGGGGTACACCACTCTGACCTCGAGCATTCCGGAAATGTCCCTTAAACTATCTTCACAATCCGGATCGAGTTACGAGGGTACCCGGAGGAGGTAGAACCGATAGGTTTAATTGCTTTCCTACAGGTGCGGTTCAGCCGGGTAAAGTCGCACCCTGTCCCCTTTTTTCGCTCCATTTTTTTCTCTCCCACATTTTGGACGCAGAGGAATAGAAATTTTAAAGGAATGGAAAACGAATCGCTGACGTTGTCACCAACCTCGTCGCTGGGAGACGCTCCTGGCCCTCGTCCTTCCCCCGCCCGCTCCCTCCCTCCCGCCGCCCCGCCCCGCCTCGCACTCCGGGCCCCCGCCCACGCGTCACGACCACCGTCGCCGCCGCGTTGTGCTTCCGCCAATTCACCGAGACCGGATCAGCTCATCCGACGTCAACATCCTGTTGACCCCCCCCCCCCTCTGGAACGGCTAGCCGGGACGCCAGGGCCGGGCTGTCCGCTCATGTATCCGGCCCGCCCGGCCGTGCGTGACGCTGTGAAGCGCGTCCGTCAAGGGCCGCCCGCCCCGCCCCGCCCCGCCCCGCCCCGCCCCGCCCCGCCCCGAGTGTCGCCAGCGAGCTCGCATTACTATGCTCAGCTCAGCACTGAGGCTGCTCCATCGTAATTGACAGCCGGGCGCGGCGGGGCGGGGCGGGGCGGAGCAGGGCGGGGAGCAGGGGCACAGCACAAGTGCCATCGGGTCGGGCGTGGTCCGGTCCGGTCCGGGTTCGGAGATCGCCCCAGAGCGCCACCCGCCCGCACCCTGGCCGAGAGGCCGAGGGCGTCGAGAATTACCCCCGTACTTTTTACCTCTGTGAGGCGTTCACTTACGAGGTGTAATCAAGATGCCACTGGGCTTTGGGGAATCAGACGCGCTTGGGCAAGCGGCCGAGCTTCGAAGGGTGGCCGCTCTGCCCGGCGCTCTTTTAGTATGGGGATGAAGCGTCCGGACAGACCCTCGACGAGTCCGTCCATATCTGCGTTGTGACACTAATCGGAGTCAGCGGAGGCAGGAAACGCTGGCCGAGATATAGACCTGTCGTGATGGATGTATGTATGAGCACTTCCCCTCTCTGCGGCCCGCGGCCCGCGACCAGAGACCACATCACCCGCCCACTCCCCCCCCCCCTCCCGCCCCGCCCAGGCCCAACAGCCAGCTGCTGCAGGCTGCGAAACAAAGCCCAGGGCCCAGGCGTCACATAGCTCTCCGCTAGGGAGCCGGAAGTGGGGGTTTAGTTCGCTCGCGCAGGCCTGTTTTCAACAAGTTCAGAACCTCTCCTCCAAACCGCCCCTGCAGACGTCTGCGGCCTCGGCCACCAGCACCACCACCAGCAGCGCCACCAGCACCGGCACCGCCGGTACCGCCATGGCACTTCCGTGGCGAGGACGTTAGGTGAGAGGGAACGTGAGGACGGCTCGGCCATCCATCAGGCTCTGATCCGCGTCCAGCCCGTCCCGTCCCCGTCCCGTCCCGCTCGGTCCTCGGCAAGGCGCGGCCAGCATGCACGCCGCGCCCCGCCCGGCACCCATCCCGCGGGACTTAAGCAGAAGGGGGTCGCGACGACGTGCGGCGCCTACCGAGCGGGCCGCGCGAGGCCGGGCCCCCGCCCCGCGGGGGACGGGATCAGGACCTCTGTGGGCGCTGTGATCCACGTACCGCCGCGCGCCGCCGCCCCCCTGAGCGGATGAATCCCAACAAAGGGGATCCCCGGAGGTTTATCCTGCGGCTGTGACGGGGGCGCAGCAGGCGCAGGCGCCTCCCCCGGGCCGCGCCGGGCCGGGTTGCGGCTGGCACCAGGAGTCCTTGGGCCGCGGCCGCGCTCCCAGCGACTTGTTGAGGAGGCGAGGCCAGAGTCCGGGCCCGGCCAGACGCAGGCGACTGATTCTTAGGATCGCTCTCGTGCTTCTGTCCTTGTCGCACTCGTGTAGCGCAGGGCACTGTCACACTCGGGGCTCGCTGACCGGGTGTCCTTCCCTGCCCCTGCCCCTCCCCTCGCCCCCGGATGCGGCTGCGGCTCACACGAGACCTTCCGTTAATTCCCGATTTCGATTCCTAGGGACTTTGAAGGTGGACCATAGACCTGCCGATTGCCGTCGAAAGTTCGTGCTCCACTTGATAACTAGGGGTCCAAAGGTGGACGTCAAAGCAGCCATAACCGGCCATAACGGACACCGTTGTGCGGGAGGGGGTGACCATATCGAGACAACTTCGCGACGGACTGGCGGGGAACTGCGGAAAACACACGAGACTTGTCGTAGAGCGAGTGTACGAGCGTACGGTACAATCGATAGAATCGAGCTCGATGGGGTAACCTAACTGAACAGTTGTGACTTTTGTTTACCATTGTAAACACGTGTTGTAAACAAATTTATTATCGTGTTCGAGTAATTATCGTGTTCGAGTAAATATTTCGCTAACATTATTTATTTACCAAGTCATCGAACCATGATCATCCCTTATTCCTTTATGGAAAGTGACATTTTAGACACCCCACAACCTGCTGTTTCATCTGGAGGTTAGTGTAGCAGCAGACTTCTGTTTTCTTGTGAAGCTTTGTTTTATGATATGGTGATATGGTGATGGTGTATTTCTTAGAAACTTGTATGGGATGTTTTTGAGACACTATTAATTTGGCTCATTGCTGAGCTCGCGAAGCGAGCGAAGCTCTATGGCAAACTTTTACGGTCCAATTCCGGTCACTGCCGGATACTAGCTAAAGATATAGCCTATACTAGACTAGCAACAGCTATAGCTATGGCTATAGCTTTAGCTTTAGCTATAGCTAGGATAATAGCTAAAGTATACGTACATATATAAATATGTATTATACCTCGCTCCTCACCTCTCCGAGCTCAGCTCGAGGACCGCAGGTCCTGGCTAGTATAAAATGTATTTAATTTTATTCATGTTATTTGACGCCAAATGTGTTGAAAAATCATTTTAACTGAAGGTGATATGTCACTTTAGTGGTTTTAGTGAGATTCTCTCCAAGTGAAATTAATTGTCACTCCTAACGGTCTATTCATAGTAGCTGAAAACCTTAAAGTTTAACGCAAAGGGACTAAAACCTCCGTGTGGAAAATGTCACTTGGTGTGGATGTACAATACAACCCATCATGAGCTTTTTTTCAAAAATGCCATGGTTTGGAATTTTT
This sequence comes from Frankliniella intonsa, assembly GCA_033675135.1. Lineage (NCBI taxonomy): Eukaryota > Metazoa > Arthropoda > Insecta > Thysanoptera > Thripidae > Frankliniella > Frankliniella intonsa. The sequence goes on along the minus strand of CM066255.1, from coordinate 11,643,293 downwards.
CTATGATGACATATTTTCACGGGAGTTGAATTAGTGAAATTCAATGATAATTTAGTGCTACTTTACTAAATAGAGATTGATTTAGAACTTTTCAAAATCCAATCCAATAATAGTTCATTTGAATCAGCATAAAATACTGAATTTAAAACACCTCGACTAGGTTCGGTGTGTTTCTTATAGGATACTCTGTACATATCACTCATAACTTAAGCCACACTGGTCAAACTCCAAACCGTAGGCTATTATAGCTCCCAAATCAAATTTCTTAAAAAAAAATATTCCATTGACATTTGGGCTTTTGGAGTGCTCCTAAATGACATTCCACCAGTCCCAGCTCAATCTGGAAACCGTCACTTTGGATCTTGCGGGGTGATTTGGCAGAGAATGACCCTCCCTCCCGCGCTGTCCGCGGCGTCGCGCCGGGCCAGGCCGGCTCTGTCCAGTCTGTCTGTCCAGCGGGTCCAGCCCCGGCCCGGCACTCGGCCGCCCCGCCATCGATCATCCCGGAGGACAGCCGGCGCGGCGCGTCGCGTCCCCATCAGTCCAGTCGGGCCGGGCTCACCTCGCGCACGCACGTACGTACGCACGCACGCACGCGCACGCCTGCCCACGACTGCCCACCCGTATGAACGATGGTCAGATTCATTGGTCCGGCGGCGCGGTGCGGCGGGTGGGCAGGACGGCACGCACGCGAGCCCCGAGGACGTCCCCGTCTCCGCCACTGTCTGACGGGGGGGCTGAGGCCAGCTGACTTATTCCGAAGATCGCTCTCACTCATACCTCTGTCCTTGTCGCACTCATGGGACACTTCCTCGGACACTTCCATGTCTAGCACAGGGCGCCGCCATAGGTGCGACAAGGACGGAGGTGACAAGAGCGATCTTGAGAGTAAGTCGCCAGGCCACTGAGACACGTCTCTCTCGCCCTCTAATATCCCTCCCTCCGCACTCCGGCCCGGCCCGGCCCGGGCGGCGCGGCGCCTCGTTGCCCTGCGCTGCGCCCTCGTGTCGCGCTCCTCCGCTTTGACGGAGAGGTGAAGTGTGCCAAAGCGACCGCTTCCGTCCTGTGCCCGCCCCGCCCCCGCCCTGCCCCCGCCCCCGCCCCGCCCCCGCCGCCCCCGCCGCCCCCGCCACGCCCCCCCGCCCCGCCCCCGCTACACCGCGCCCCTTTGCCAATGCCTGCTTGCGCGAGACGCGGCCGCCGTCGCCACCACCACCACCGCTCGTGGAGAAAAACATTCCTCGCTTACCTCTCTCCTTGTCTTACCAAAGGGCTGCGGGCGGGTTGCGAAGGGCGGGGCGGGGCGGGGCGCGCGGCGCGGCGGGGCGCGGTGGATCCGCTTTTGCATCTGGAGAAGCGCCGCCGCCGCTGCTGCCGCCGCTGCTGCCGCCTTTTCCAAACGCATGGGGGTTAAAGGGAGGGAAAAGAGGAAGGGGGTGGGGTAGGAGATCTAATGGCGGTGTACGGCTGACGCGTGCCCCGACTTCCAAGACGACCTGCTCCGCCTGGCCTGCCCGCCCCGCCCCGCCCCGCCCCGCCCCCTCACCTGCTTCTCCGCCGAGCCAACCTCCACCACCTCACCTCCACCTCCCCAGCCCAGCCCAGCCACAATGGAAAACGGATATTTTCCGCCCTCCTCCCCTCCGCCCCGCCCTGGCAGACGAGGCGGGGGCCGCGCATTCCTCCGCGTGGAGGGGGACATCTGTCCCCGCGGCCTCAAATTTAAGAGCTGGCAGATGGAAGCAAGTGGCAGGCGCGCGGTCCTCGGCGCAGCCCTTGGAGGCTCAGCCCAGTCAGCCCTCGCCACGCACCCGCCCTCCCCCCCGTCCCCCCGCCCCGCCACGCATATGGAATTTCCAATGAATTGGCTTCAGCTGCCACCTCGCCTCGCCTCGCGCTCAGACAGAGTGTTTGTGCAAAGACGCGCAAAGTGCCTGCTGCCCGTGCGCGGCCCGTGGGTCGGTCCTCGCGCGGTGTACGTATACTAGGCGTGTTCGTTCGGTCATTATGGTCACGATGTAGTGCAGAAACTTGATACATAGTGCGACTAGTACAAGTGTCGGAGTGGACCGCGAAATCACGGTCAGGATCGTTGATCCTGAAGCGTCACCAGGGCGAGGACAGGCGCCCGCCCCCTCCCCACTCTAAAAAGCTTACGGTGAATTTCACTGTAGGCTACAATGCTGCAGGGTTCACTGAACTCCGACTGGCCAACTCTACGGACGCGTGGTTCACCGTACCTTGCAGTGAAATTCACCGTAAGCTTTTATTAGAGCCGTTCGACGCCCGCGCTTCTTGTGACACTCCCGGAACTATGCACCTGCTGTGGTTTCGCGGCCGCCTACGCCTTATCGCGCCGCACAGGTAGGCAACCCAGCTGACTGCTCGTCCTTGCGGCTCGGCCCTGCGAGCTGCTAGTGGCTGTGGATGGCCAGCATGGCCGCTGCGGCTGGGGGCGAACTCTGTCCCCCTCCCGGTCTCTCTGCTTCAGCCCCTCTCTCTCATATCAAGGTTATGTAACTTCCGCGATCCTCAGAACTCCTCAGACAGTGGCGGGGCCTGGTTTGGCGGCGCCTGAATGCAAAGTCCTCCCCTTTACCCCCTTCTCTCTATCTCCTTGCAGCCCCTCCTGTTCTCCCCCTTCTCCACCCTACCTTCTCTCTCTCTCTCTTTCTCTCTCTCTTCTCTCTCGCTCTGACCCTTTGGGAAATCTGAGCCCCACTCCCTGCCATACCACGCCACTGGCCAAAGCTCTGGGGCATCCATGGACCGTGCTCAGGGCTGCGCTGGCTGCGCCCCGCCCCACCCCGCCCCGCCCCGCCCCGCCCCGCCTCGCCCCGCCCCGCCTCCTCCGGCTCCCTGTGCCCCTCTCCCCCTCCCCTCCCCTCTCATCCTGTTTGGACGCTGTCAGGCCCTGCCCGCAGAGCATAGCCAAGCAGTGCATCGTCAGTAGTGAGGGACGGGGGTGGGGGGATGACAAACCTCAGAGGACAGCTAAATCTTTTCCCGAAGCCGACGGCGCGGCGGTGCGCGGGGAGGAGACTCTGAAGGAGCGCGGGCTCACCGCCCCGCCGCGCCGCGCCGCACCGCGCCGTAGGCAGGAGGCAGGCACCCAGACGAGAGCCGCCCCGCCGCTCCCTGTATTTCTCATCGCGTTCTCGATCCTCACGCCTCCCGACCCGACCCGGCCCGGCTGCCAAGAGTCGCGGCTAAGAGTCCCTTGCGTTTGCCATATCGCAATCCGACTGAAACATCCCCGCCCCGCCCCTCCCCGCCCTGCTGCTGCAGCTTCTCCCGCCCGCACCCGCCCGCACCCGCCCGCACCCGCCCGCACCCGCCCGCGCCCCTCTCTTGCAAAGCGCTTGCGCTTACGAATTCTGGGAACGTCTCGAAGCTGTTCAAGCTGAGTCTGCACTTTTAGGGGTATTTCTCTTGTGTTTTCCTGGGGCAGCCGGGTCGGCTACAAGAAGTGCCTGGTCAGAACGGAGCCGGTCCCGGGGCGCTGTGCGGGGCGGGGTAAGGCGTAGGGTAGACTCCGGGCGGGGCGGGGCGGGGCGTGGCGGGGTAAGTAACTGTGCCCGGTCGGCAGACACCAAGTATTTCATCTGCATAATTCTCTTCGCCAGCGCGGGCAGCGCCCGCAGCGCTCGCCCCGCCCCACCTCGCCCCACCTCGCCCCGCCTCCCCCTCCCAGTCCCGTGGGTCCCAACTGCAATGTGCGTCTGCTTGGACGGGCGCGGACGCGATCGCCGCGTGCTGATGCCACTGAATCACATTGGAATTGGTCGCCGCGTGTACAATGAATTGAACACCCGCTGCAGAGGCGGGTCGGGCCGGCCGTGCCTCACGAATGTGTATCGCCAAACACACCGCAGCATAGATATCGCTTAAAGCGATGACGACTGCATCGCCTCGTAAAGGTTTCCGCAATAAACTCGCCGTGAACAATGTGTATGTATGCGCTGCATGGCCGGCAGCGGGGCCGCGGGGGGTGTTCACTCAATGCTCTGTACACCTCATTCGGGTATTGCTGCGTCGTATTTATTACATTTTGAAAGTGCGGTTCCAAATTCTGCGCCATACCGCGTCAAAATTTCCGGTGTAGTTTTTAACAGTGTACTTAACGTAGCCCCCGCCGCCCCCTCCGCCCCCACGGCCTCTCGCGGCAGAATATGAGGCCAAGCTGTGCGAAATGAAGGCCCGGCCGGCGCGCGCAGCACCGCGCCCCGCCCCGCCCCGCCCCGCCCCGCCCCGCCCGCGTTAAAAGGACCGAGTGCTGTCGTGATAAGGTAATGTCCGCGAGCACTTTATTGCGAAAGGTGGAAGAAAGAGAGCGAGAGAGAAAGTGAGGGAGAGCGCGCGCGAGAGAGGAGACAGAGAGAGAGAGAGAGATTGGGCAGACAGAGAGAGAGGGAGAGGGGGAAGGGGAGAGGGGGAGAAAAAAAATTAGAAAGGTCCGGGGGTCCAGCACAAGAGAGTGGTTCCCAAAGGTTTCTCACGCCTTATCGACGGGGGTAGTTCGGGTAGTTCTCTACAAGTGTTCGACATCACACACTTGGGTTGAGGGTGGGAGGGGAGAGGGACGGGGCAGCGCGCAGCGCGGCTTACTCTGCGACCGCCCGCCGACCCTAACAAACGTATCTGAGTTGAGTGAGAAGAAAAGTTGTTACGCGATAATTGTTCTTGTTCGTGTTGTACCTCGCGCCGGCCGGCCCCAGCAGCAGAAAGGCGCTTCATCTTCGCTATAAAAGTGTTCAGTATTTCCCGCCGAAAAGCCGTCTCTGAGGGGCGATAATAGTTTGAGAGTGGGTCTGTGGTGAGAAGTACGTCTGTCTGTCTGTCTGTCTGTCTGTCTGTCTGTCTGTCTGTCTGCCCGTTCGCGGATAGGTTCGGGACGGGGTGGGAGACGGCCGCGAAGAGGTTCGCGGTTGGCGTGATGTACGGCTCGATTTATTAGGGGAATCGGCAAACCAAACGCACCGTGGAGGAGGGGGTGCTGCCCCTTCCGTGGAAGTGCAGAACGCAGGGCAGGGGCAGGGGGTTGACGGAAGTGGAGGGGGTGGGGGTGGGGAGGGGCGACATCTCGACACATCATGCAGATCCCGACCCCGAAACGCGCCATCCGTCTTGAGCCTCTCCCCTTCTCCGCCACCTTCTTCCCTTTATCCTCCCTTGCATCCCCTTCTCCCTCCCGTTGGGGAATTCCACCCCCTCCCCCAGGCTGAGGCCCTCCCCTCCCCTCCCCAGTGTAAGAGCTGCGACCAGACGAGGCATTAGCGGAATGGAGGATTCTATCTCACTCTTGCTCTCAGCAAGTATGGAGGAGTGGAAGGGGGGGGGGGGGCGGAGCGGAGGGACAGAATCGAGAAGTAAGGGGGGAGCAAAGGAGAGAAATTTTGCGGAAGTCCCTTGGCTGCCAGAGCCTTTCCTCTCGCCTCCCCCACCCCCGCAGCGACTTGCTTCAGGAACCTATAGACTGTGTGTATGTGTCTCCTAAATTTGTCGTCGCCCACGTCCCACGCGCCGCGCCCCGCCCCGCCCCGCCCCAACCCGCCCACACAGTCACCCTTGCCCCTAACCTTGCACAAAAGTCTGTCGTTATTTGCTCAGCCTCCGGAGCGCCCCGCCCCGCTCTGCCGCTCGGCTTAGCGGCGCGACACGGTGTGTAGTTAGTGTGCGAATTATTGTTTGGGCCGTTCGTTAAGCCCCTCCCCCAGCATCGGCTGTGCGTTTTCATAACCCGCAGCCGTAGCCATCTGCTTCACTTGCAAAAAAAGATTCCTGACTGGCGGGGGGAGGGAGGGGGGGAGAACAAGCCTCTCTGGTTTTGAAAATTTATCGCAGCTACACTCTGCACAAATTTCCGTGACTAATGCACCTTTTGGTATGGGGCAGTGTGTTCTGCACTCTTTGGGGTGAGACACAGTCCCACTGTGAAATATATTCTTGAAGATTTACCATGTACGTAGTTTGTAATTTACTAATCACTGCATATTTTGCAAATTTACAACGCGCTTTTCACCCACAAGTATTTTGAGTGTCCTGCGTTTCTCCGTGTGAGACACACTGTGCCTCACACTGCCCTGCCCGCCCCGGCCGGCCCCGCGGACATGTAGGCGTGTCGCCTTGGAGGCGCTGCCACGGCGAGGCGTGACCCCTGACCCCGCGGCCAGGCCTGGCAGGGCAGGGCACTCAGGCTGGTCTACTCCGCCCCGCCGCGCCCCACCGCACCCCGCCGCGCCCCGCCGCACCCCACCCCGCCCCACCCCGCCCCACCCCGCCGCACCGGAGACATGTTGGCAGGCCAGGACGATGCCACACCCCGCCATCTGTCATGTCGACGGCCTCGGCCCCGGATTTATACCGCTCTCGAAAAGAAACGAGAAATATGGACTCGGAGTGCTGGTGCCGCCCCGCCCCCCTCCCCTCGCACGACTACTCGCTGCCGCTGCAACCTCAGGCCCCTCCGGCCGCGACACGTCCAACTTTTCTCTCATCTTTTTACCTCCCCATACCCTCCCTCTTATCCCGAGCCGACCCCCTGGTCTCTCCAGCTTCACGTGTTCGTTGACTGCATCGCACACGCGCGCACCAAATTCGTATTTTTTCCCAGTCGTCTGTTGATGCGGCGGAATACATTACTTATCAGAGGTCCTAATCACGAGTAAGACTTCCCCCTCCTCTGCGCTGGCGTTACACATAGGAGGTCGCGTCACAAACTACGGTCACACGCAAAATACAGTTTGCAACAATGGCAAAAAGGTTATCAGTGGTAGCAACATTATTTTGCTGGTACCACAGTACCAAAAGAGTTTGCTAAACCAGCTTACCCTCTATTTTGCATGCACCATCCATGCGACCTCCCGAGGACGTCACACTTGCATGTGTGACACATGTCACATTAGTTTTTCCAGTGCTGCTCAGTTCGCCTCTTGTGCCGGTATCTCCGGGTGTTACCTCCGCCGGAATACTTGAACGCCAGGAATCTGAGCAACGCTGCTGTCGATGGGAGAGCAGAGCGAGGTGTCCCCGAGTCCTCGGCCCTGGCCCGGCCCGGGCCCGGCCTGGCTCGGGGCTGAGTGGGGGCCGCGGGGCGGAGCGGGGCGGGGGCCAGGCACCCTTGGGACCTAGGGGACGGAATTTGCAATAAGGCGCTTGACCAAAAACGAGCGACTGGAGTGGAGGATCATTTGAGAGGTCATTGGGAACGTCCCGTCCCACTAGAAGCGTCCTCGGAATAAAGGGTTTCTCGCCTCTGACGTCACTCCATGTATGAGGCACACACACCTGGCCTGGGCCTCCCGGTGAGAGCGGGACTTATGGATAGGCAACGGGGAGCGCTCGCGATCTGTCGCTATAGCAACGGATACAATATCCGAGCCGTTTGGAAAGTTTCCGATGCACTTGGTGTACTTTGAAAATTCAACCATTCGAGTTTTAGAGTACATCCAATTTTTTTTTTTAAAGTCCATAGTTATTCCTCAGTGGAGTTGTACCCAAGCGCTCTTCAGACAACGAGGCTGACCTCCGAAAGTAGTGGATCGTAGCTACAGGAAATCTAAATTCACATTATAAGCAATTAATTGGTAAAAAGCGCCTATGTGCGTAAAAAGTGCATATGCCGAACTTTCGAGCATTTTCGTAGCGTGGTCTCAGGTGCAGTCAGAGAAAGCCACATTTTGGCATTCAAAGAGGCCAATAATTGTCAGTCTCTAAACGAATGGCAAAATTTGGCTCTCAAAAAGGCTTTCTTTGCAATTAGCGACTGCGGCGTTTAGAGAGCGAAGAGCGCGTACTTGTATCATAACACCGTATACTTGTATCATAACACCGTACTTGTCTGCAGCCCTCCTCCTCCTCCTCCGGTCATATATGCTTGAATTTGAATATAGCAGCATGGCCCTAGCTGCCCTGACAACGCCAGCGTCCTCTGGCGTGTGTGTGTGTATGCTGGCGCTGCAATCTGGGTTCGATAAAACTCGATGGCTAAGCCCACACCGCTGCGCTGTGCTGCGCTCTCAGAGCCTGGCGCGGGCGGGGCGGGGCGGGGCGGGGTGCAGGATTGCGACCAGAACACTTCCTGTCCCAATGGCTTGATCTGAGCGAATGTCAACATTTACATAGTGAGCGCGGGTGGGGGCCCAGCGAGAGAGAGAGAGAGAGAGAGAGAGAGAGAGAGCGGTGGTGCGAGTGACAGTACAGCGCCTCGCGTGTGGCTAATTAAAAACGCAGACCTGCGCGTCAGTAGCATCCTTAAAGGCCACACGCTAGTCAAAAGAGGCACACATACTGGACGACACAGCGATAACACAAAACACTAAACCAGGGCCGAATACTTTTTCAGAAGTGCTCGCGCAGAGAATCTCAATAACTTTACGCCCGGCCCCGGCCCACTCCGCCCGACACAGCCATCGCGTTTTGCACGGCTCTAAGTGTTTGCGTTGCTCTGCAGCTACATTGTTTTCCACTACCTCCCTCTCCGTACACTCTAGCCTCACACAGTGTCACCGCATTGGACAGGCACGTGACCTGTCGTCGCGCTGAGCACTGCCTGTCTGTCTCTCTGCAGTCAGCACTGTTATTTTGTTATTTATTTTTAAAAGAAAACTTAAGCGTCACATTAAAAATACTGTGACTCGTGAACGTGATTATTTACCGTGTAAAAGAAAATGACGTCACATGTTCTTTAAAAAAAGTGTGCCTATCTGTCACTCCCCCTTTGCTTACGTGTTTGACCTCTGCGAGCCGTACCGTCAGCAGTACTCTTTGCTACCCCCCCCCCTCCCTCTACCCCCCTGCCCCCTCGGCGCGGCAGTAAGGTACCCTATTGAGCCCCGCCCCGCCGCGCCCCGCCACGCCCCGCCGCGCCCCGCCGCGCCCCGCTGCGCCGCGCCCCGCCCCGCCCCGCCCCAGGTAGCGGAGCGGGCACCTCGGCCCGGCCCGGCCCGGCCGGGGCGTGCTTGTGCTTCGCATAACAATTGTTGTGCGTTCGCTAAGTAAGCTATTAGCGCCGTTTGCATAACAAGCGGTATAAGATAAGGAAGCTAAGGTGCCCCCCTTTCTCGGCGTTAGTCTCTGGCTCGGCCGGTGGTGGGTGTTCTGCACGGCGCGGCGGGGCGTGGCGGTGGGTGGGGTAGGGGCGTACCAAAGCTGCCCCCGGGGGCTTTGCTGGTCGGGTGCGCCCCGCCCCGCCCGGTCCCGCCCCGCCCGGGTAGGGAATAGGTATCTCTTTTCTCTTCCCCGCCCGCTTCGGACCCTACGCCTCGTTCACCGTCGTAGTGCGAGGCTGAAAGGAAAAGATGCGTCGTCCTTTTGTTTTTCTCGTTCGCATTGGAAAAGGCTGCTACCCGCGGGCGGGCCGGGCCCGACCGGGCCGCCGGGCTATTGTTCATGTTCCCCAACTGTCCTTGCTACCGCATGCACTGTAAAACTTTAAGTCGTCACATTACGACAAAGTCAGTGAAAGGTTCGTCTCATGACAAATGGTTCATCACAGTGTGACGAAAGATTCATGTCAAGTGACGAGATGTATGTCATGTGACGACTGTTTCATCACAGCTCTTGTGACGAAATGCTCGTAGCAATATTTATCGTCACATGACAATTTGGTTTACCAGTGCGTCCGAGCACTAGCGGCTCCTGCATGCCGCTGGTGCGGTCATTTGCATTCTGGTACATCACTTCCCGCTGCACTGCTTGCTCGCCCCGGGCCCGCCCGGCCCCGCCTGGTCGCGCCTCCAGGCGCCCTGCAGGGAAAAGCAAGGAGAGGCCTCTGGAGGGACATTGCCGTGTTCGGCTCGGGGCCACCACGCCGAGCCGGGGCGCGGTGCGGGGCGCGGTGCGGGGCGCGGTGCGGGGCGCGGTGCGGGGCGCGGTGCGGGGCGCGGTGCGGGGCGCGGTGCGGGGCGCGGCCGCCCTGCCCGTGTTTCCCACCTCTATCCTCTCCTCCGTCGCCTTGAGGGGATTCGATCCCCGCGCGCCCCGGCCGCCAGCCCGGCGCGCCCTGCGCCCTGCGGCCCGCGATGAGGCTACACAGTTCTGATCATAATTTCCCCAGAGGGGGCGGTGCTTCCTCCCCGCCCCGCCCCGCCCCGCCCCGCCCCGCCCCGCCCCGCCCCGCCCCGCGCCGCCCCGCCCGGCCCCGCCCCGCCCCGCCCAGAACCTCTGCGGGGCTGATAGACTGGCTGGGGACAGCTCACCCGCTCCATTTTATTATAATTTGGCTGCTCCTGCTCCACCCCGGCGGGAAGGTGACTCAATTCGTGCCTGTCAACCTCTCGAGACCGCTGGACGGGCTCCACAGCACCCGGCCCCGCCCCGCCCCGCCCCACCCCGCCCCGCCACGCCCCGAGCCACTCTCCGCCCCGCCCCGCCACGCCCCGATACGCCCCGCCAATCTCCGCCCCACCAAGGCGGACGCGCTGTTTGAGACGGAAGTCGGGGCGAGCGTCGCTGCGGGGCACCGCGGGGACCACGCCGCGCCACGCCCCGCCGGCCCGGGGCGTCGGACGAACTGTGACGCGTCTTGAGAAGCGCGTTGGCGCGCTTTTCATTGCTCTCCAGGAAGCTTAGGAGTGCCGTTGAGTCTGTGCGCTTGACGCCTGCTTGTTAGGCCGCACAGTGCCATCCGCGTTTGGCGGGCTTGCCTACCCATCGCGTAGCAGGCGCTAGCTGCCGCCGCCCCGCCCGCCCCGCCTGCCGCACTGTTAAAACCTTACCCTATGTTTTTGTACAAAATGAAAAGGGACACCATGTGTACCTTGCTGCGCGCCTTGCCTATAGAAACCAATAGAAACTAACGAACTGTTTGTCTAGAAAAAATCGCAGGAGGCAAGTATTCGTTTCATTGCGATTTAAATTTGCGACAGTGTTTCGTTTTCGAAGCCCCGTGACGTGTGTCGTTTTTTTTTATACTTCGTGCTGAGACATGAGCTGCTTCCAACATGGCCGGCCGGCTGTCCGGGCCAGCACAGGGCACAGGCCGCTTCAGCCCCTGCAGCCGCTGCTCTGGTCTCATTACGGGAGCAAGAAGAGTTTATCGCCGCACTAATGGTCTTTGTGTTTGTTACTCCCAGCAGCTGCGACACTGCTGTGGCTGTGTGTGTATGTGTGAGAGAGAGAGAGAAAGAGGGGGGGGAGGGAGAGAGCTGTTTCTGAGGCCCACACATAAGGTAATTCCCCCGTGTGTAACCACCTGTGTATGTGTGGGTGCGGGCGGCCGAACAAGGGCTCTTCCAGGTGCTCACCCTTGTACCGCCATTTCAACCGCGCGTTTCGAACTGTGCGCGCCGCCGCCAAACTGCTTGCTACTGCTTCTGCTCGCTCTGCTACTTGCCTGCTGGAAGGCAGTGAAACGCGAAACTTGTACTCACACGCGTGGTGTTTTCTGCTCCTGTTCTCGCCTTGGCTTATACTCTACCCTGTTCCTATTCCATATCCAAATAGAAAATATTGTGGTGACCTCCAATGTTTCCTTTCCAATTCCCCCCTGGCATCTTATTCCTCTTAAGCCCTCCCCCTCCCCCTCGCATTCTTCCTCTTTGTTTCTTTCCTTGTTTCCTCTCCGGCAGCGCGTGCAACGCGATATTCGCCGTCATTACTGAAATAAGCAGGCCGCCCTGCTGCTCGCTACACGACATGAGGGAAAACGTGCTTTGCGTGAATATGTGTTTGCATCATTATACCGACGAGATGAAAACCAAAACCTGCCCCCCCCCCCCTTCCCCCTCCTCCTCCGCGGCGGCGTCCGTAGGGAAGCAGTAGCAGCTCGTGCGTACCGGAGTAAATATTCCCGTTGTCTTTCATTCAAAGTTTTCATTCAAGGCTTTACTAAAAATCACTATTGCTAAGTCGGTACGCGCTATACAGCTGGTCCGGGCGGGGGGAGGGGGAAGGAGGGCTGAGGCGACTCGGGGCTCAACAGGTCCAAATGACAGAGCCTTGGTTTAAGGTGGCGGGCCGGGCCGGGCTGGGCCGGGGCGTGCGTGGGCGGGCCTGAGCTTGGCCTCTGGCTGCCGCGCGCCCGCCCCCGTTGTCATCTTGGAAACTTTGGCAATCTCCTGAGTGGAAGGAAGTGGACCTGGTCTACGGGAGCGCCGGGCAGATATGTGTACGTGTGTGTGTTTGTGCGCGTGCCTGCGTGTGTCGAGAGTTTGCGTGGGTGAGCAAGTTTTGTGTACAAGTAGCGTGAATTATTCTGATTCTGGGGGCATTATTTTGCACCAAATTCCTTTTTTCTTACGTTTTTCTGTTCATAAAGTTTTTGGTGTGTGTATATGAGTTAGGCTAGCAGGTGTTGGTCTGGAAATTTTAATGTTTGCTAAGAGTTCACCTGATGTAAATCAAGAAAAATTAAGAACGGATCAAACAACATCAACAACACAGTTTTCTGAGTGTTGAAAACGTCAAAACGACTGCCGTTCGTCGCATAACACTATCGTCCCCTCTCAAAGTGTTTTTCTTTTATTTTTTTTTTGTAAGTCGCGGTGCGCGATGGGCGAGTCAATGGCGCGGAAGCTGGGCTCGCGCGCGCGCCGTCATCAGTATTGCAAAATCATAGTGAATCGGCAAACGGCCACCTCGTAAATAGCGGAGCGGAGCGGAGCGGTGGAGCCGAGCGGTCAGCGCAAAACTCGACGCGACGTCACAACGCCATCGGGCGGACCTGCCTGCCTGCTGGCCGGACAAAATGTCGCCTCACTTAATCTCGCCCATGCGCGGGCGGGCCGACGGGCGAGAGCCTGCACTAAAGCTCGTGCCTGCCTGCCGTATAGCTTCATTGCGCGGATGCCCTTTGGGAACGGACTTTTTATTTGTTGGATCGAAACCTGCACAATTTTTGTCGCTTTTTTTTTTTGTATGAAGCTGAAACCAAAAATCCTGGAGGTTCGTTGCTGAACAAAACACTATGTTTCAATACTCAGTCCGCGGAAGTCTTTCCAGAACAAAGATGTCTTTGCAGTGTGTGACACAGTCCGTTAGTACCTTGCGAAATCTCCTACAAGCCTGTTTTGTTTACGAAAAAAAGGGGATAAACGTACCCTCAGTTTATGATATTTTTATTATTTTACCGGGCGGCCGTGCGCGCAGAGGGGCTCATCTAGGAAAATTATTATTTTCGTGGGCCACACGACGCCCTCTGAAGTAACGAGCCCGATTACCCCCCACCCCCTCCCCACGATTATGCGCCGTTGCCATGGCGACACGTACTGCTGTTTGTTTTAAATTGCGGTTATGCGTGCTGTGGGGTGGGGCTAGGAGGGCGGGGCGGGGCGGGGCGTGTAGGAATGCCAGGCGCGTTGACGCTGCACGTTCTCCGGAGGCTTTATCTGCCTCACCCTTTTGGGGAAAAAAACTAAATTGCATTTATTTTGCCGCGCCGTCAAGTCGTAGGCCGGTGAAGATGCTCGCCCCCAATACTTGAGATGCAGCACTGTGACTTAGCACCCTCAAGCCTTTCCAAAGGCTGATTGGTAAATGGGTACCATTTACCGCACCATTTACTGTGATTTTTTTTTCTACAACTGCCGTGTACGATTCTACTTCATGGCAGCACCGCTTTTCCTGGAGGAAGCTTATGCGTTGCGGCGTCGAGTAGGAAGGGGAGGGGGTTGACGGAGTGCTCTCATGCCACTACTACTTGTTGCTGAACGGAGGCCCTAGGCTAGTGTCGCCTGCGGCTCGTCGGGGCGTGGCGGGGCGTGGTGAGGCGCGGCAGCAAAGGTCACTTTATCTAGCTCGCCTCGCCGCGGGCCAGTGCCGTGCCATGCTGGGCTGGCGGTGCTGTCTTAAAGAGACCGTTCTGCCGGAAAATGGAGCCACGGTTGGGGCGTGGCAGGGCAGGGCGGGGCAGGGCGGGCGGGGCGGGGTGGGACGGTGCGGGGTGACCGCAGGACGAGCTGAGCTAAGGTTTGCCGAGATGATCTCTACACTAAAGTGCCAAGCCCCTGCGCGGCCTCGCGCCTGGCGCGTCGCACTGCCTCTACGGGCCGCGCCCCGCCCCGCCCCGCCCCGCCCCGCCCCGCCCCGCCCCGCCCCGCCGGGCAGCTCTATGGTCCACGACACTCAATTTTTCCCCTCTCTTTGTCTGTTATTCCCCGCTCGCCCCCACCCCGCCGCCGCCTGCCCCTGCGACCCCCAAGTTTTACTCTCCACTTTAGTGCCTCCGCTCCGTACCTTTAAAAGTCCGCCGCTGGGCGGGCTCGCCGGGCCGGGCCTGGCACACGGCACTCTGACCTGACAATCTCGACACGATTTTCGGCGCTATTTTCGGTGTAGACGGCGCGACCTCCTGCAGCAGGGCTGCGAGTCTTCAGTCGAGGTTTAATATCTGGCGAGAGAGCTCAACTCTCTCATCTCTCGGGTTGTTAAAGGTCACTGTTCTCCACTCAGGGCGTGGCGTGGCGGTGGTGGCGCTGCTAGTGCTGTTTAGCACGCCGCCTGGCCATCGGTATGCGCTCAATGCATTCCCATGTGTGTGTGTGTCTGTGCGTGCGAGATTGTGGGCGCGCTCTGTCGAGTTGCTCGCATACGTGACAAGATTAATTAGAGGGGGGAGGCCCCTGGCCGCCCCGTCTGACCCGCGGGGCCGCGTGGCCCGCCGTGAAGTCCAATACGGGCGGCTAGCGGCCCTACGGGGCCCGGCCCGAGTCTATTCTTATACTTTATCGGGATGCGGAATCAGCACTACGTGAATCACATCCATAAAGGGGAGCTAGTGTGCGCCACGCACGCGGCCGCAGCCGCATCCGGGCCGGCCAGCGGTAAAGTTTAAGGGGCCCCGCGCCGCCCCGCCCCGCCCCGCCCCGCCCCGCCCCGCCCCGCCCCGCCCCGCCCCGCCCCGCCCCGCCCCGCCCCGCCCGCCTCCACGGCCCATCCGGCACTGGGACCCGCGCACCCTCCGCCAGGGGGCGTGGTGGCTGAGGCTGGACCGGGATCAGGGTGCGAAGCGATTGCGTCAACACACTGCGGAAACCCAAAGTGTACGAATGTCGCTCACTGGCAAAATGAGTAAGGTTTTTGTTTTCGGTGTGTGACCTTTATTCCACTGTGAAAATAATTGTTCGTACCGGATACGTTCATAGGAAAATTTTTCATGGAAGATGTCGTACAATTAGTTCAAGATTGTAAATTTACAAGCACTCCGTATCGACTTGAAATCGAGTGACGAGCAAGAGTGGGAGCAGGTTGTACATGTACGACACACTTTGTAAATGATAAATTACAAAATATATCGTATACACGTACGAACAAATTCTTCACAGTGCTCTTATTTACACTTGTAGACGTTAACGAATTCCCATGGATACACTCGGATACACTTCACCTACAAGTTTTTGGATAATTTGTCGTACATCGACAAGAGTGTGAGTAATATCAGTGAGCTGCAAGTGAGTGACATCCGCCCACTTGTATTTCAGAGCAGCCCCGGCTGCCGCGCTCTGCCGGGCTGTCTCCCCCTCCCTCCCCGCGCCTGGCTTAACTTGTTTCGCGCAACTAGTCACACAACTGGGCACTTCTTCTGTTTTTCTGCGTCACCCTGTGCTCCCCCCCCCCCCCCATCTCGCCCGGTTAGGCCCCGCGGCGCGGCGAGCTCCCGAGGGAACCTCATCTCAATCATGACGTCTTGCGGGTGGTGGGAGGGGCCTAACTTTTTAAGTATCCCGGCTCGGGCCGAGAGCATGGTGCGGACTGTCAGTCTCGTGTTGACGCCTTTCCCTCTACCTATACTCTGTTAAGATTAGAGCTTTCGCAACCGTGCTCCATGCAGACTTAGTTTACAGACAGGGTGTACCAACAAGGGCTTACGGACAGTCACCAGAGCATCGAAGAAGGCATAAGGAGCATAAATCCACGGGTACTTCTTTCTCTTTATTTTTGAGGGGTCTTGTGGCGGAAAAGAAAGGGTTGACTTTGTCGAACACGGCTGCGCAGCACAGGGCGGCGAGCTCGGGTCGGTAGGAGCGGCCGGGTAGGGGGCCCAATTTAATTGCGTAGGGGAGGAACCAGCAACGACAGAGGCCGGGCCGGGGCCGGCAAGGAGGGATGCTGCAGCACAGGGGCATGAAACGGGAGGGTGTGACCTACTTCATGTACGGGAAAGAGCGAGAGAGGGGAGAGAGAGAGAAAGAGAGAGGGGGAGGGGGTAAAACTGCGTATAAAGTCTGATCAACTTAATATCGAAGCGAGGCGGTGTGGGCGTATAGTGAAACTAGGGCTGCGAGGCGCGGAGCGCGGCTCCTTTCTCTCATTGATTATGCCACTTAGGTGTATGAGCGAGGGTAGTTTTGCGAAAGAGAAAGTGACGACGCGAAATTTCGTAGACAGAGAAAGGTAGGGGTGGAGGAGGTAGGGTACTGTTGATGGTTAAATACAGGCCACTTTTATTCAGTTCTAGTCACTGTGAGAAATGTTTGTAAAGGTCACGGGAAAATTTTCCATGAGAAATGGTATCGACTAGTCGTTCTGAGACGAGCTCAAATCGGCTGTCGTAAATTTACGATACCGATCGTAAATTTACAACGTTAAATCTCAAATTACGAAAAATGTAACTTTACGAAGATATTTTTCACAGTGGTGACGTCACATTCGTTCTCGTGTAAAAAAAGGTCACATTCCACGTAGAATCCACGTAACGCTTCTCTTTGAGAGAAGGAATGTGACGTCACGTGAATTGAATAACTCGTAGGAATGAGTCGGCGGCTGGGCGAGTCTTCCTCCTTCGGGCAGGGGTGGGTAGGGGCGTGGGCAGGGGCACTGTGAAAAATATATTTGTAAATTTCTGACTTTTTTCGTCATTTGTGAGTTACAAAAGGTGTTCTAACTTTACGATCGAAATCGTAAATTTACGAAAGCCTATTTGTGTCGATATCAAGTGTCGTTAAAACTTTGTAGTTTTACAATGTGACATCATAACTTTACGTCATTTCTCATGGAAAATTTTCCCGTAACTCTTACAAACGTTTTTCACAGTGGGAAGGGGGGGGGGGCTAGGCATGGCGCGGGGAGCTGCACAGCGCCCTCAAGGAGTAAATGCAGTGCCTGGAATTAGGGTGCCCTCTTACTCCCTCCTTTCTCTCCCTCCTGCCGTCTCTCTCAGGACGTCTCTCCTGCTGAGTAAAATTCGAAGATGAAACGGCGAGTTTATAATCCTTATCGTCAGCGGCAGCATAGCAGAGTAACCGGGGGCGGGGAGAGCGGAGGGGGGGGGGGGGGGGGTAGAGAGGGGCAGGGGATGATGGTCGGGTGACGGCCGGACGCGGCTGGATTACCCCCTCCGCCCCTCCCCCCTGCACCCTCTCTTCCACCCTCTCAAAATAACGACGGTGCTTACTTTTCAATTAGCACTCCATGCCAGCCAGGCCGCCGCCGCGTCGACCAGGGAACGGAGAGAGAGAGAGGATTCTAAAGAGGGGGAGAGAGAGGGAGAAAGCATTAGTATTATCATCATGCGGACCATCACTACAGTATTTCGGTTTGCATTCGGAGAGAGCTTCAAGGGAGGAAAGGGAGAGTAGGGAAAGGGGAGGGGGGACTTGTAACGAGTTTAATTTTACGGCAACGATCGGATTGTCTCAACATCCTCCTCCTGCCCGTCGCTAGCGAGCCGCTCCCCGAGCGGCTCTCACCCTTTTCCGGAGGCCGTTCCTTAAAAAAAATGACCGAGTTTGTTTCTATTATTGTCACTGCTCGAGACAGCCCCCCGGGCCGGGCGCCGACCTCTCCGCGCGGACGATTCTCATTTCCGGCCAGAAGTGCGAGGGAGCGCCGTAATTGGCGGCGTCGCGTCGCCGGACCATCTTATTCGCGCCGCGTCCAAAAGAATCGTTATTGAGAACGAAACATTTCGAAACGAATCGTCCATAGTAAAGTAGCCTGACGTTGATCGGGAGGAGGCCGGAGGAGGGTGCATGGCATGGGTACAAATATCGTTCACTGCAGTGGAAACCCAAGTGTGTGAATGTCGCACACTTGTGTAGGTGAGCGAGGAGGATAAATTCGTACACTTGGGCACTCGAACGTGTGAATTTTTCGGGGAAATACGCACGTTTGAGGGGCCAAGTGTACGAATGGATCCTCGTACACCTACAAGTGTGCGACATTCACACACTTGGATTTCCACTGTTGCAGAGCCTCGCGCACTTTGTGTGTGTGTGTGTGTCCCGGACGGTCTTCTTGCGCTGAAGGCGGCGCGGCGGCGGTACTGCGAGTCCGGGAGAGCAGCAGGGCGAGCAGAGCCCGGAGTCTTAGGAAAACTTTTCATTCGTTGGCGACACCCCTGCCGCGCCTCGCCGCGCCACGCCGCGCCACGCCGCGCCACGCCCTGACTGAAAGAACTTGAGACACGATGCGGAGAACAGCCACAACTCGGCGGCGCGCGGCGCACCCACCAAGCTCAATCGCAGAGCGTTATTGTACCGCAGTACTCCGCCCCACCGCACCCCTGCCACGCCCCGCCACGCCCCGCCACGCCTCGTGCGGATGCCAAAACGTATCCGGCAGCACGGGGGCTGGAGCCAGCCAACTTTTGTACTCACTGCCGCTGGTGGTATGGCCCCGCCCCGCCCCGCCCCGCCCCGCCCCGCCACGCCCCGCCACAGCACGCCGCTAATGCTGAGCAATTACACCGAAATACTTATTACTTCGCACGCGTGCAAAAATTTACGACTCGGTGTGCGTGTTTTATCCTACGCTTCTCCCGCTCCCCTTGTAACCATATTTATTTCTTCCTCCTCCCTCGCAAAAAAAAAAAAAACAACAAACAAAACAAACAACAATAAAAACACAACAAAGATAATTTTAAAAATGCTGTTTTTTTAATGTCTTAGCTAGCATCGTAAATTTATATTAAAAATTTTCTACAAAGATACTAGTGGGGAGTAAGGCAATTTGTCTGATTTCCGTAACAACTCTTTCCGAGTCGCCGCGGCGCGGTGCTCCTCGCCCCGCCCGCAAGCCTCGCCACACCTCCTTGTCCTCCTCCTCCTCCCGACCCGACCCCACCTCCGCAGGAGCTGTTTATGAAACTCGCTTGTGTCTACTTCCACCGTGAATGAAAATTATGTCTCATTTTGGACCGTAATAAGCGGCGCTTGGGCCGAGGGTGCCAATCCCCACGGGGGGAGGGGGGTAGAAGGGCGGAAGGGAAGGGCGGCCACCTCTGTGCTGTGCCGCTGCTACACGTCTTCACTCTCGCGGTCCCGCTTCTCTGCTGCCGACGCACTTTTTCCCTTCCTCTCTTTTACCTCTCTCTCTCTCTCTCTCTCTCTCTCTCTCTCTCTCTCTCTCTCTCTCTCTCTCTCTCTCTCTTTCGCCCCTCTTTGCCTGCCTCTCTTCATGCATCCGCGGCGTGCCTCGTAAAGGAGTCTCGCGGCCCTTGGGAACTTTCCACACTGTAAAGAGAAACTACGGTGAAACTACGCGAAAATTCCGTAGTTAGGCACCGGACCTGCGCAATTTTCAAAATCTAATGGCGAATTTGCTAAATATCGGGCCTTGTGGTTGGTGCCTGCTGGTGACCTGCTCGTGCTGCAGGCGCTGGCGGGCAGGACGCGCGCGCGGTCCACGCCGATAGCGTTGCCAGCCGGTCGGCGCGGGGCGGGACGGGGCGGGGCGGGGCGTGGCGGGGGACCGACTGCCCCCTACATTCCGGCCCGCCCTGCTGGCCCCGCCGCGCCGCCGCGGCCTCGCCCCGAGTTGAACGCACGGCTTGAACGTGGCGCGACCAACTGTTGCTTCCCCCCTTGAAATGTTGTTGCCCCTAGAGAGGGGGCGGGGGTGGAAACACTCAAGATGGACAATCAATCAGTCTTTCAATAAATCAATTTCCCCCTTTTCATGTGCGGTCGAAGTGGCCGGCCGGCCGGGCCGGCCACGCTGCCCCGGGCGACAGCGAGGCGGGCGACCGACCCGCCCCGTACACGTGGTCGCCCCTGAAGGGGAGGGGGGGGAGGGGAAAATGAGGGAAAGAAAGTGGCCTCTCACCCTGCGGGTTAGCGGGGCAGGGCGGGGCAGCGGGGACGAGTAGTCCCTTGGTGTGTGATATATGGTCGTGTGAAGTGCCCCCTTGCGTAGGAACCTTTGCCCCGGCCCGACCCCCTCTCTGCCCTCGAGTCCTCGACAGCACTCGCTCCGGACGCGGAGAAAAAGTCACCCCCAGGTCCTGGCCGTACCTCTGCCGCGATACGCTCCACCGCGTCGGCAAAGAGAACCAGCCTGTTTCTTGTTCTGTTCGCAATTGCCGGCGAGAAATTAAATTTTGGAAAATCACTTTAGTTTGTGATGAGTGCTTAATGTTATGTCTCTGAACCACGCTGCAACCCTTGGTGGATGTGCCACTCTGTCGGCTGGAGAACGTCGGCGGCCCCCACTGTTGGAAAAACCTACGGGAAATAATGTTGCAGTTCGCCGCGTAGGCAGGCCGTAAATAGGTACCGTATTTTTTATATTTTTTTTCACAGTGGGGTCGCTGACAGCCCCGTGTCATTGCGTCTCTGCGGGGTGGCCGTGCAGATGGCGGAGGTGCTGTGGCTGGCGAAGCGCTGGAGACGCGCTGGAGACGCGCTGGAACGCGCTGGAGAAGCGCTGGAGCGACAATTAGGCCCGCGTGAAGCCCCCCTCTGGCGGGGCGACCACATTGCTCGTCTCGGGGATAAAAACAGCGCGCCATTCTAGCGGCGGCAGGACAATGACTCGAACCACGAGGGGAAAAAAAGAGACACAAGCCGGTCTGTTGTACCAGACGACTACTTGCATCGAGTTTTCTCTCTCTGTCGCTCTCCCGGAGCGGGATGGACAGTATCGCGCACGGCCCCCTCTTCTCTCTATCTCACTTGTTCTGCGTGTTCTTTTTTCTCCCTCCCTTTCTGCTCCCTTCCCCCGCCCAGCAGTGCAGTGTCCTAGTATCCTTATTTTCTTTGCGGGACTCCATTAAGCATCCCCTGTTTTTACGCCGGCCCTCGTCCCCGGTTACTCCGGCCATCGGGGCGAATGGACGGTATTGGTACGTCTCCACGCCGCGCAACGCAACACCAGCTGAGTACACGGGCTCCACCCAGATAACTATGTTCTTAATCCTTCAGTCTTCTTAAAGTTTTAGGAACATTTTGCTTAAGAGAAGCGTATTTTGTCATTAAACTAAATTAATTTTTTTTAAAAGTACAGTGCTCTAAAAACTTTAAGGCACACTGAAAACTCTATAGTGAGCATTGCACGCTTAAGTTAGAGTGAGCATGGCATGCACGCTTTAGTTAGAGTGAGCATGGCATGCACGCTTAAGTTAGCGTGAGCATCGGGATGCTCACGCTAACTTAAGCAAGCATCCCAATGCTCACGCTAATTTGTACCTTTCTCAGTGGGGAGAATGCACACTCCAATTAGCGTGAGCATTGGGATGCTTGCTTTAGTTAGAGTGAGCATCCCGATGCTCACGCTAACTTAAGCGTGCATGCCATGCTCACTCTAACTAAAGCGTGCATGCCATGCTCACTCTAACTTAAGCGTGCAATGCTCACGATAGAGTTTTCAGTGCAATGTTCTTGAATCAGGAACACAATTTTTTGGGTGTCCGCTGCTCGCGTAGTACGGACAATAACAAGATTTTTTTTGTCACTTGTTTTATGTTACACCCAGTATACAGTTAAACCAAATTGTCATGTGACGATAAATATTGCTAGGAATATTTCGTCACAAGAGCTGTGATGGGTTGAGCAATTTAAATAATGCTGTACATTTTTTCTGCGCTTGGTAGATGTCTTTCTTTGTTTTTGACTTTCTATGTCGCAGTGGGGAGGCGTATTATCGCTAAACGGAAAGACGTTTATTGGTGTTTCCGGCGGTGTTCCGTTTCCGGCCGGAGCACCACCCTTCCTTACTCTAACCCTCTCCCTCACTGGCGTCGTTTCGTTCCCCCCCCCCCCCCCCCCTCTCTCTCTCTCTCTCTCTCTCTCTCTCTCTCTCTCTCTCTCTCTCTCTCTCTCTCTCTCTCTCTCTCTTTTCAATCCCTTTTCGCGCCCACTTCCGATATGTGCCCCAACGAGCGTTTGGTCCCCCGGCCCTGCCCGGCTCGGCCCGGTGGACCTGACCAGCGGGTTAATGCGTGGTGCCGCACAAGGGCCGGGCAGCCTGAAATGATTCTGAAGCGAGCCACTCTCTCCGCCTGCGCCAGGCCCGGCCTCGTTTCAGACCGACTGCACCCTGGAACATTTAAACCTGACGCAATCGTCCGCCAGGCCAACAATAAAGTCGTGGTTGACACACTGGTGAAAATCCGAGCTCCAGTGTATACGGCATTACACTCTAAATGACTATGGACATTTTTGTAACTAGCTCTGAACGTTTTTGTACGTCACTAAATAAGATACATTATTGTGTGTCTCAGCACCGTTGCAATTTTAGATAAATCATAACTAACGGCAGACAATTAGGAGGTCAAAATTGTATCTAGGCTAGTGACGTACAAAAACGTTCAGAGCTAGTTACAAAAATGTCCGTAGTCATTTAGAGTGTACACAAAGGTGGTCGCTTCACAAACGTGACCAAAACTACGGACACGAGTGTACACGCCGATCTCCCGCGGCTGGACGGCGCGGCGGGGCGGGGGCGCTCGCACCAGCTGAACGGTGCACGCTGGTCCGTGCCGGCGCGGCCGGCGCTAGGGCACGGGGCGGGGGTCGCATTTCCCAATTGTCGAGCGCTTTGTCCGGGCGGGGCGGGTCCGGGCGGGTCCGGGCGGGTGCGGGCGGGGCCGGGCGGCGCGACCCTGTGCGGCTCACCGGGCCTAAACCTCCGGCTGGCCCAGCTCACTGTGCGCCTGAGCGCTGTGCTCGGCTCGGCCGGGTCAGGCCAGCCCCGCAAGCCAAGCTCACATTAATCTTGTTTTGCCCGGACAGGCGC
Source organism: Frankliniella intonsa (assembly GCA_033675135.1). NCBI lineage: Eukaryota > Metazoa > Arthropoda > Insecta > Thysanoptera > Thripidae > Frankliniella > Frankliniella intonsa. Next base: position 11,620,400 of record CM066255.1, on the reverse strand, counting down.
ACCTACGAGCCTTGCGGGCCGTAAGGACTGCAGGGAGAGTGAGACGGAGAGCCAGAGAGAGAGAGAGAGAGAGAGAGAGAGAGAGAGAGAGAGAGAGAGAGAGAGAGAGAGTTTCCCTTTCTCAACACACAATTTTCTTTTCTCTGTGACGCGTAAATGTGAAACTGCTCAAATCGCAGTGTGCTTCGTTCTGTTAGGTCCTTGGTTCTTTCTGCTGTCCACTCGCACGGCGGTGCCAATCGATAAGCCTCGAAACACCTTTGTCTCTTTTGCGTCGTGATCGGCCTCTTCACTGTGAAAAATATCTTTGTAGATTTACAATAAATTTTGTAAATAACGATTTACGAAATATGTTGTAAATTTACGACGGGCCTTTTTTGCTCGAGAGTAAATTTCTAGCCCATATGTGGTATGTACTTGTATTTTTCATTGCAGTTTTAGAACTGCACTTCGTGGAAAATTGCCCCGTAAACTTTCGACTATTTTTCACAGTGTTTTATTAGAGTTTTAGTGTCCTAATGTTGGCGTGTCGGGGGTAGGGGATTGAGGAAAAGTCATGGCAAGTGATGGTCCAAGGGTGCGTGGATATGAATACAGTTGAGCCCGCCCCGCCTCACCTCGCCTCTCGCCTTGCCACCAAAGGACGAAGTTGCGCCGCATCAAGAAGTTTGGACGCGCCTCTAGCAGCAGCAGCAGCACAGTGTGATGTGGGCCTGCCTGACCGGAGGCGTCCTGGTGGCAAGCGCGCGTGCGTGTGCGCGTGCCCCTTAAAAGAGATCCCTGCTTTCCTCCCCCTCCTCCCCCCGTCCATCGGTATTCGGTTTACGATCGCCCGAAAAGCATTAACTTTTTACCCCACACCCAGACCACGGTTCCCTCTCACGGCCTGCCCACGCTTTAACACGGAGGCCCCCCTACCCCCTACCCCCCCCCCCCCTCACACACACGGTGGTGGATTGACTTGGTCGCCACGTTTCAGTAGTATAGTGAGTGACCCCGCGTATTGTGTCAGCACCACACTCACCTTTCTGTGGAATCGATCCGCAAAGTGTAACACCCAACCCACACCCATAGCAGCCCCAGCCAGCCCAGCCCCCATGGACTGACACTTTTTGTTGTTGGTCCGCTGCAACTTTTCTGTGATGGTGAAAAGTGTTGCTGCGAGTGCGCTTGCGAGTTTGTGCAATTGGGTTGAGGTGAAATGGAAAGGAGCGTTTTCTGGAAAAATGCTTTTGTCATGTTGACCTTGACCTTTAGGTGGCAAGAAGGCGTGGGGGCACGTATTGGTGTATCCGGGTGTATCGCGCGGACAAACCGATAGGTGTTGTTTCATTTCCTATAATATGTAGACGGTAACAAAATATCCTTTTCTTTTTCAGATGCGTCTTCTCTCGTCTCGTTCCGTGGATGCGCGGGAGGATGACACCGAGATGCCGCCTGCAATTTAAGGAAACGCAGTCCAAGGTAGGAAGGCTTTACTCTTGTCGCGTGGGCGGCCCGGCCCCTGCCACGCGTCTACGTCAGCAGACTCACCTGTTGTGAGAATTGACCATAACGTCCTGTACTTTTTGCCGTACCTTTTTCTGGCCGTGCCGGATACTGCAGGACTGACCGCGAATCTCCTCACTACGTGGTAATTATCGGATACAAATTTCAGAGGGAAAACCGCGCACTTGTACTTAGGAACAGAGCCAGTCTGGCCGGGACGTTTTGGGGGACCGTGCGACACATCAGGGGCCTCATTTCTCACGATTTCGTGGTATTTTACGCGTCTATCTGTGTGTAGAACGCGGGTCGGAATGGATACATCTCGCTGAAGAAACGTCCGATTCGCCGATAATGTTGTCTGAGGGCTCCGGCTCGCACCGCTCGTACCTGTAAGTGCAGCTCAGAGCCGATGCCATTTGCTGGAGGGGCGGGGGGAGAACTGCTGCTGGGGATGGCTCAGACTAATAGACCTGCGAGTGCACCTCCAGTACCAGAGGAGCGCTCTATTGGGCAGGAGAGGGGGAGGGGGGGGACGTGGAAGCGGAGGGGATGGGGATCTTCTGTGCGCCCGTCCTCTCTACCTTCCCCCCCCCCCCCCCCACACACACACACACCATGACTAACAGAGCGAATGCCATCCATCGAGGCGCCTGGTCCTGGCTGTCTTGTGATGCATATGATACAGCATGGCGGGGCGGGGCGGGGCGGGGCGTGTCCCGAGCTGCCCGGGCCGGCCTAGGGGCACTGACACCCGTGACCCTCCAGCACGCGCGCGTGCGCCCCTTCCCCCTCCGCCCCTCATTTTTATTTCCCCCCTCCGCTCTGTCTGTCTCTCTCCCACCAACGCGGTCGCGGACCAGTGCCCAGGGACCCTCTCCTCCACCCCCATCCTCGCTGTCCTCCAGACACGGTCCCGTGATCCATCAGAGCCGGCCCGGCCCGGCCCGGCCCGGGTCTGCACCCAGCACGCCCGTGGGCCCGGGGCCCGTGTCCGAGACGGGGCCGGCCCGCCCCGCGCCTCTCTACATGAGCGCTGCTCACCCGCACGGTAAAAACGAGGTCTTAAAATTTGAGGCACTTTGAGGGAATAGGGAAAACTTTGAGGGAATTCCTTAAAATGCCTGTTTCATTTTAAGGAGCTGTCCTGAAAAGAAGAGGACATGTCCTCAAATTTCATGGGTCGACCCTCAAAGTCACCAACTTTGAGAATGTCTCCTCATATTTTGAGGAGTATTCCTTAATCTTACTTGTCTAGTTCGAGGCTCGTCCTCAAAAAGGCCGCCATTCGCAGCATCTGTAGATACTTCTTTATTCGCACTCAAATGCTGTCTGCTACAACAACAACATTTGGAGCAAGTGATAATAGTGTATTTTTGGATTGTTGTTTCCACAAGTCTTGGATCTGGTGTACTGAAACATTTAAGCTGATTCCTTGCGTGAACAGAAATTTGTGCCGCTATGGTTCGTTTATGTGTGGATTCGAGTGAGGAGACGTCTAATTCATTCACTTTCAGTAAGCCCAAGTAACCCACGACAAACTCTCGACCTTCGAATCTATCCACTCTGAAATCCTGCTGGTCGCCTTTTTGGCAAGTACCAGTGTTATTTTAGTCTAAAGAATGACTTATTTTTAGTTTTGGCGCTTTTCATCTTATTCACCTTGAATCATAATTTGTTTGCGTCTGATGAAGTCAAAGTTTTGGGGACCATAACCTCTCAAATTGAGGTTGCCTGATATGTGTTTTGAATCTTCAAACCTCATTTTCTCGCATCAGTATTTATTTGCACAAGCTCTATATTCTTCTCACCGTCCATTGCGAAACGCCTTTGCCACAGTTTGCTTAGATTTTCTTTACCTAAACCCTTCACTGACTCCAGCCAAGAATGCAAAACTTAACAAGTGTTAGTGGCTTGTTATTAAAAGTAGATAAAGGTTTGAAAAGTGTCAATGCTAACTGAGGTAAAAATTCACATGCCATGTGAATTCTGATCAACAAATGCTTTAATATCATGAGGGAGAGGTGAGTCTTAAGGATGTAGAGCAAGAATTTTTAGTCTGGGACTTGTCATTTTATTCAAAACAAAGTTTGTCGCAAATGGCTTAACGAGAAACGACTGACTGTATCTTGAGTATGGTGGTAGAGAACAGCAAACAGTTCTGTTGCATTCCCACTTGCAAATCCTTTTGCATATCCAAGAGTATAATAAAGTGAAGCTATTCCAACAAAAAAAATTTATTTAAGTGAAAAAAGTTGGGTTTTAGGGTCACATATGTGTTGGAAAAATGTCAATGCTAACTGAGGTAAAAATTCACATGCCATGTGAATTCTGATCAACAAATGCTTTAATATCATGAGGGAGAGGTGAGTCTTAAGGATGTAGAGCAAGAATTTTTAGTCTGGGACTTGTCATTTTATTCAAAACAAAGTTTGTCGCAAATGGCTTAACGAGAAACGACTGACTGTCTCCTGAGTATGGGGGTAGAGAACAGCAAACAGTTCTGATGGAATCCCACTAGTAGCTGCTGGCCATTAATACAACCAAGGAAATAATTTAAAAGACGTGGACCAGAGTGGAAGTGGTTGCAGTACACTACTTTTAATAACAAGCCACTAACACTTGTTAAGTTTTGCATTCTTGGCTGGAGTCAGTGAAGGGTTTAGGTAAAGAAAATCTAAGCAAACTGTGGCAAAGGCGTTTCGCAATTGACGGTGAGAAGAATATAGAGCTTGTGCAAATAAATACTGATGCGAGAAAATGAGGTTTGAAGATTCAAAACACATATCAGGCAACCTCAATTTGAGAGGTTATGGTCCCCAAAACTTTGACTTCATCAGACGCAAACAAATTATGATTCAAGGTGAATAAGATGAAAAGCGCCAAAACTAAAAATAAGTCATTCTTTAGACTAAAATAACACTGGTACTTGCCAAAAAGGCGACGAGCAGGATTTCAGAGTGGATAGATTCGAAGGTCGAGAGTTTGTCGTGGGTTACTTGGGCTTACTGAAAGTGAATGAATTAGACGTCTCCTCACTCGAATCCACACATAAACGAACCATAGCGGCACAAATTTCTGTTCACGCAAGGAATCAGCTTAAATGTTTCAGTACACCAGATCCAAGACTTGTGGAAACAACAATCCAAAAATACACTATTATCACTTGCTCCAAATGTTGTTGTTGTAGCAGACAGCATTTGAGTGCGAATAAAGAAGTATCTACAGATGCTGCGAATGGCGGCCTTTTTGAGGACGAGCCTCGAACTAGACAAGTAAGATTAAGGAATACTCCTCAAAATATGAGGAGACATTCTCAAAGTTGGTGACTTTGAGGGTCGACCCATGAAATTTGAGGACATGTCCTCTTCTTTTCAGGACAGCTCCTTAAAATGAAACAGGCATTTTAAGGAATTCCCTCAAAGTTTTCCCTATTCCCTCAAAGTGCCTCAAATTTTAAGACCTCGTTTTTACCGTGCGGGCAAACCGGACCGGGTGAAGCGCCGCGCGCCTTACACCCAAAACGCCGTGTTCTTGAATCGTGCGCATTGTACCTTGAATCGAGTGCAATGTACTTGACCGGGATCAAGTACCAATGTTCTTGAGTGAGTGGCCTCGAATCAGCTCCGATTTGTTCTCAATAAGTTGTTACTCGTAGCGCTTGAAATGAAAGCCATGTTCTTGGTTTGATACTGAATTGGGCTTGGATTAAGCACCAAATTGTGTACTTATTGAGCCAGTCAAGAACACGCTTCTCTGGTTGTACAGCGGGTTGGGTAGGAAACCTTTACTTTTCCATTGCAAAGCAAAAGCTTTGCATTCGGGAAACATTCACATTCTTCGCAAAGCGTTGGCTTTGAAAGAATTTAACACTGTGGCTCGCTCTCACTTTAATTCCTACTTATGTGAAGTGACTCCCCCTTCTCACAGGCGACCTATCTCAGCCCATCAACGCCCTCGATGTGCGCCTATGAATGAAATCTCTTCCCTTTCTCATCTACTTTGCTGAACCTTTCCGCCCTGCGTTGAGGATAAAGGTCCAGGGAGAGTAAATGGGAGGAAGGAAGAGGAGAAAGAGAGAGAGAGAGAGATGAGAGAGATAGAAATGAGAGAGAGAGATGGTAGTCGGGCATGTAGAGTGAGAAAGCTGCAACTTTATGAGGCGAAACTGTTGACGAGCGGGTCGGGCCGGGCCGGGCCGGGCGCCGCGTGCATTTAGCCCTTTGCATATGGACTGTCAGGGCGGGCGGGGCGGGGCGGGGCGGGGCGGGGCGGGGCGCGCGTGCGGGGCGTGACTGCTGCTCTGTCCTACTCGACACAATAGCTGTGTGTGCCAAGGAAAAATTATGTGGTGCCGAGAATAATGGACCGACAGAAAAAAAGCTCCAAGACTAATGACTAACAGCAACGACAAATACGAGGAAAAGTTTCTAATAAAAATGCGTTTCGCCTCTGCTTCGCCTCGTGGCTGTTTGTCGCTATGCGGCGTGCGGGCTGACGACATGTCGTCGCGAGCGACCGACCAGGCCAGCCAAGAAATAAGAGACATAGCCTCCTCACCCCATAAGAGAGTTGTAAATGTTTGGTTTGATTGTTTCTACCGATTTCACCCCCCCCCCCCCCCCCCACTCTCTCCTATTATCCCACTACTTCATGTTGTATTCAATGCCGGTCGGGGGTAGTGCGCGGCTCTCGAAAGAGAGGAGATCCAGATGCGAATTGGGGTGCCTCGAGGCTCGACAGCCGAGGCAGAACAGAGAGAGAAAGAGAGAGAAAGAGCTAAGAGAAACATGCTTACTACGGGAAGCGAATGTTTCAAGATTGAAAGGGTTTTCTTCAGAGTTATTCCTGAGCGGGGCGGGGCGGGGCGGGGCAGGGCCGCTGCAGGCGTTTAGAATACAGAAGCAGGTCGGAGGATCGCACCTTGAGAGAGATATTGGATGGAGTCGGGCGAACGGACAGGGCTGGCGGGGCGCGGGGCGTGGCGTGGCGGGGCGTGGCGGGGCGGGGCGCGGCCGGATGCGAGTGGCAGGGCGGGCATCCTCGACGCTCCGCTCCGCTCCCACAGCCCTCTTCTTTGCTTGCTCCCGTTCCCGCCACCGCCCGCTCCTAATTTTTATTCCAGTACAACTGAAATTTGACTCGTTTCCCTCCCGCATCCTCCCTCCCCTGCCCTCGCCCACCTACGCCCCCGCCCGCTCCCTACAATCTACTTACTCCACGGCCCCGCCCCCGCCCCCGCCCGCCAGCGCTGTCGCGTCAGGAGACAAATTGCTGACAGCCGCATCTCCTCCAAGGAGGCATGCCGTATGGGTGTGAGCTCATGTGCGTAACTCCTGGGAGATAGCGCTGCTGTCGAGGGTTTGCCTCTCTCCCTCTCTCTCTCTCTCTCTCCTCATCCCCGCTTTCGCTACCCCGCGGGATGGGCGCCAGGCGGGACAGGTCGACATATCGGGCTCAGAGTCCCCCCCCCTACTACCACCCTCGGCTCGAGCAGTTGAGATCGTGGCGGTCTCAGTAGCACGGTATACTCGCGTGTTTGAGGGCTGGGGGGAGGGGGGGGGGTTATACTGCGGTGCAACCAGCAAACGTCACCCTGCAGGCAAGTGACTACCTCCGTCGTGACTAAAATGTTGTCCCCTGTAAATATTTTTACGGAAGCGACACTGTTTTTCAAAAGGCCGTTTTTCTTAGCAATAATTATTTTCTTTTGTGGCTATGAAGCGCCTTTTTGGGGATGAACTACGTTTAGGCGATGAGCCATTTTCATTGCCGTTACAACGGCAATGAGTCAGTTCATTGCCTTGTAATAATTAAATTCTCCGGCAATCTCGCCAAACCCCCCTCTCCCTTTGAAAAGAAGGTTTTTCGACTACAGCCTCTCCAGCTGCGATGAGTCAGTTCAGTACCAGCCGAAAGGCAATGGGCGTTAATTACGCTTCATCGCCCAAAACAGCGCAGCGAACATTGCCATTGGGTTATCAATGAAACCGACTTATCGCCGCTAGAGAGGCAATGAACCGACTCACTGCCGCTCGAGAGGCACTGAAAAGGCCTCATCGCCAATGCCCGGTATTGTCGCAAAAGGCCTTACTTTCAATGCCTTTTGAAAAACAGTGGAGGTAAATTTATATAAGTGTAATGTAAAACGCCTCTCTGTCCTCCCTCCTGGGTGTTTAACTCTCACTCTCTGATGAGTGCGTCCCCCCCACCCCCACCCCTCCGCTCTGTTTTTAAAACTCTGCGCGCGGTTTACCCTGCTTAAACAGTTAAGACCAACAGGTGAAGCCTCATCCAAGCCGGCTCGCTGCGGGCTTTTTACATTTTACAATTTATGTGCGCCCGACCTCTTCTCCCACGGCGCGGGGCGGCGGTCCGTTTGGGAGGGGGAGGGGGCGTCTCTTATGCGAGTGTCACTGCTGCCCCCCCCCCCTCGTTACGCGCTAGCTGGATGAGAAAGTTTGCGGTACACAGCGGCGAGACTCCTTGGCGCCAGCCAGCCAGCGAGGCCATGCAGGCCGCAGTCGAGGTCGCCCACCCCCGCCCCTCCCCTCCCCCTCCCCGCCACCCGTCCATTTATCCGACCCTGGCGAGTATTTCCCCGTCGCTCCCCCTCTTTCCTCGTGTTTACCACACACCGAACGGACCCAATCCGTCCGCGCTGGACGCTTTACGAACATTTCTCTCCCTTTTTTTTTTTTTTTTTTTTTTTTTTTTGGAGGAGTGGCCGAGAGTGGCCCTTGTTTTAGGTGAGGGGTAGAGGGAGGGGTTCAACCTGCTCCGGCTAATACTGGTTCAGCCGATCCTGTGCTCCGCCGTTATCTGGCAGTGTACACGATCAGTGTTAACTACCTTAGGAAGGGAACGCTTTGCAAATTGCTAGGCTTATATGTGGAGCTATCTCGGAGAAAAAAAAACGCTAACGTGTACATATATGAACAGAGGTGTAGAAATAAATCGAAATGCACGCCTCGCAAAATACAAATAATACAAGAAATGCTGGCAAAGTGTAAACAGAAATACAAATGTTGGCCCCGATGAACAAACGCCTCCCCGCGTCACGTATGAATCTTCGTTTCATTGATAGAATTCGTACCCGCGAGGGAAATCCTGCGAGCGGTTCTATTCGCCAGAACTCGAGCGCCCAACCTGACCCTGTTACTGAGTAAGGCTCTCGCCTTCTCGCCAGAACAATTAAATATGGTTCTAGAATATTTCGGGAATCACAGTGAAAAACGAGCGCCTATGGCATAGGATACAGTTCAAACAAGGTCAAAATACAGATCACTCGAATTCCTCTCAAAACTGATGTTTAAAAATCAGCTTGTGAATAAAAATGAACCAACCAGGCGTCGAAATTCGAGGCTTCTGTTTACAGTGATAACCAATTTTGTACTGTTCTACAATTTTAATCCGTATGGTAATCATACAGGAAAGGCCAGTGACTAACTATGCGCCAAGTCGCTTCTTGTAATGTAAACTCTCTCTCCGCAGAAAAAAATAACATTGCAGCTGGTTTGGTCCGGGGCGCGGGCCGCTGCAGTCCGATGCCCCATAACTCAAGCTGTGGCGGCGCGAAACAGCGGCCCGCCCGCGCACTGTCGGCGCGCCCCCGGCCCGGCCCGGCCCGGCCCCCTCAAAACATCCATATAAGTTTCCTTATTAATGTGTACAAAGTGGGGGGAGATAAGATTTGTGGCGGCGGGGCGAGGCCGGACCTTGCTACCGGCAGGCTGCCCCCGCCCCGCCCCGCCCCGCCCCGCCCCGCCCCGGACCGCCTCGCACTGCCACACTCTGAGATTGTTTAAGTTGTTCTGCAGCCCGCCGCCCGGCCCGGCCCCACGTGCGGACCCGATGTGCCCCCGTTCCGCTGCCCCATCGGCCGTTAATAGCCCCCCGGCCCCACCCCCCTTCCCTCCTCCGCTTTCCCCTTCCACCCCCGGCGAAAGTGAGCCGCGGGGCTGAGTGAAACATTACGCCGTGATGGGAATATTAAATCCCGGAAAAGCTATCAAAACATATCTGTATCGCCAGGCTGTGCTGCTCCCCGCCATGCGCAGCCCCGCGCGGCAAGGCACGGGCCGGACCAATTCGCGAGTCCGAAAAATGTGTGTGCGCCGCGACCGTAATTCGCCTCTCTCTCTCTCTCTCTCTCTCTCTCTCTCTCTCTCTCTCTCTCTCTCTCTCTCTCTCTCTCTCTCTCTCCTCGCGGCTCACTCTCATACGCTATTTTTTAGAATAAGCGGACTGCTACCCTAGAAATCTCGAAACGTTTTTACGAAAGTCATTCGTTTAATAAGTGCGTGCCAATCTGTGCGGAACTTTATTGGAGGGCGGGGGAAAAGTGCGTATGGTTATGAAAATTCGTTTGTAAATGAGCGGTGGACAAAAAAAAAAGAGGGAGGCGCGTTTGGGCTCTGCTGGAGAAAAGGGCGACCGGCACAAGGAAACGGTGCGGCCGCTGGAGCCGCTGGAGCCCGTCCCGTCGCGGGCGCAGGCAACCGCATTACTCCCGAGCGTGCTATCTCCTGGTGTCGCGTCGCGTACCCTGCCAGGCGGGCCGGGCGGGCGCTCCCTCGCTGCCCCGCCCCGCCCCGCCCCGCCCAGCCCCGCCCCGCCCCGCCCGGACCCGCCGCGTTATTCCGGATATTAAAACGTCCGCGTGGCTTTAGACAAGGCGCTGAGCAGCGGGCTGAGAACGCAGGCCACGCCACGCCCCGCCACGCCCCGCTGCTGAGAGCCGCTTTTTGCCATTGGCACCTGCGGCGTCAGCCACACGTCAGTCAGTTTATGTCAGAGCGCCGCGTCAGTCTGCGCGGGGCGGGGTGAGGTGGGGTGAGGCGGGGTGAGGCGGGGCGGGCCGTGTAATTGGCGCGTCCGTAATAAGGGTGCAGTCAAGTGAAAAGGGGACAAATTGTTGCGAAGGGGAGAGAGGGAGAGAGAGAGAGAGAGAGAGAGAGAGAGAGAGAGAGAGAGAGAGAGAGAGAGAGAGAGAGAGAGTAAGGGAGAGCAGGGGTTGCCGCAGGGGTGACAGGAGTGCAGACGCGGAAGTGAAGTCTCAAAGGCACTGAGGCGCCTGCTGGAATGTTGCCTTGCCGCGTTACACCACGTGGTGTACAGGTGTGGGCGCACCTCAGTGCGGTGCAAGGCCAGTGCAACAGCACCCCACCCCATACCACCCTACCCCTCCCGGGCCTAGCTACCGTGCTGCTGATTAGAAGTTTTTTTTTTTTTTTTGTATTATTTATGCAAAGCGGGCGAAAGTTGAAGATTATAGGGGTGAACTGAGTAGCGTGGCACGGCGGTCTCGGCCGCGAATAACACGACGTAATTAAACCCGGGCGCTGAAGAGTACGGCGCCCCGCGTCGCCCCGCCCAGGGAGGGGATGCTGATAAAAAAAAAAACGTAAGCAACGTGCGGAAACTGTTGTAGTTTACGATGGTTTTTACAGTGAGCGCACACAAAATGCCTACGTTGAATTAAAATACCACCAAACATGGTTCATTTTTCGAAAAGTCGTGATTGTGTGATGTATAAAGGCGTGATGAGTATATTATTTTCGCCAAACTTACATTGAAAAATAAAAAAAAAACTCTCAGGCGTGAGCAAGAGGCACTCCTAACGGGGGCGTAAAAAGTCTATAGATAAAGTCCATAGACTCTTATAGTGCGTGAAACAGGGATGGACGGAGGGAAAGATGCAATTCTTTATACGAAATTGGAAGGGAGAGCAGTCTGGCCTGCAGAAGTGGCTCGCGAGAGATAATTTGGATCGGAGCCAAAGCAAGTCCCGGCCCGGCCCCGCGCGGGCCTGGCGGCCCAAAAGGCTTGCGTAGTAAGTGAAATTCTCATACACATTGCCTTGGCCTCAAAATCTGTGTTGCAAATTGCTGGCTGCGCTGCTGACTCTCTCACTCTGCTGTCTCGCTCACGCCCCCTCTCCGCTCGCGCTCTCTCGCTCTCGCTGGCTCCGCTCTCCTCCTCCCCACTATCAGTGCGATGTCGCTGCCAACGACTTTGCATTGATTCCACACAAACTAGCAGCGCTCAGCGTGGAACATTCATTCTTTCAATAACTCCTATAAGCCCCTCTCTGAATGAATCTTGCCGCCGCCCTTTTGTAGCCCGCGTGGTGGTGGTGTGGTGGAGGGCCTCCCGCTAGCCGCTAGCGTACCTTGTTGTCCGGCCATTCCTCATCCGATGCAGGAAGAAATTAAAACTTCCTTTGCGAGGCGGGTGGTCTCTTTCCCTCATTCTCCTTCACTTCCTCTCTTCCTCTCTGGTTCTCCTCTCTCTCTCTCTCTCTCTCTCTCTCTCTCTCTCTCTCTCTCTCTCTCTCTCTCTCTCTCTCTGTCTCACTCTCCTCTCACTCTAGCCCCTTACTCCACGGTCTTCCTGCTCAGTCTTTAGCCCCCATACCGATGCGAAGAGAGAGACTGTGACTTCCGAACAGAAAGCGGTTTTGCGACAGCCGCTTGTGTGAACTCTGTGAAAAATCTCTTTGTAGATTTACGATAAATTTTGTAAATTACGATTAACGAAATATGTTGTAAATTTACGACGCAACTCTTTTTTGCTTGTTAATGAATTTCAAGCCAATATGTTAATGCTTGTAATTTTGTGATATGCGATTGTAATTTTAAAACTGGACTTCGTAGAAAATTTTCCCGTAAACCTACGACCATTTTTTACATTGCAAACTGGGAAGCTGTAAACCGGCCCAATGTGGTCGTTGATTCGTCTTACGGACAAGGCGTATAATTAATTAATACGAGCATTTTTAGAAGACTTCAGGCCCAGTTTAAGACGCCTTTCCGCGAGGCCAAAACGCAGCGCGGAACCCTGGAAGAGGAATGGAACGTATCCGCAGCGGTCCTCCCCCTCCCTTCCCCTCCCCCTCCCGGCCGTGTCCTCCAGCAGCTTTCTTTGTCGTCCAGTTGTTCCTCTTTCCGCCTAGGTAGCCAGCAAGTCATGTGACAAATGGCGCCGCCCCCGAAACAACTTTGCTGCCTCGCTAAAGGCCATGTTCGCATTTCTACATTGTGGTCTTGGCCGGGGTGGGGCGGTTAGCCTGGCTCGCTGGCCTGGCCACTCTCACACTGGAAATATTCAAGTACGAATGTCGCTCTTTTGCGTGTGAGTGACAATTTTCGCGCTCTTGCACGAGAAATATTTCACACCAATTCAGGTGGGCGAATGTAACTTGTAGGAATGCAAATATCTACTAAGGCTTGTGAGAGTAGGAATGAATATTCGCATACCAACAATAGCGTGAATAATTATGTGTCGCACACCTTCGACGTGCGTGGAAAAAAATGTGTACCTAACCTACATTTCAAGGCAGGGTGGACCTCCACGCTGACACCAGCGTGATGGGATGAAATTATGGGATGGAAAACCGACCCGGCTAGCTTGCCAACTTCAAAAAAAAACAAAAAAACTAACATTCAAATTCTGTGAATTGCAATTTAGAAGCGCCGCAGGCGCACTCTTAGCTCAGCCCAACACGTGCCCCACGTGCGCCTATCTATAGTACTCATGTATTCCCTGTTCACGTCAAACTATTTCATCGGAGAGGCCCTGCTCCATACCTTAGCAGAGGAGCGAAAGAGAAGTCCAATTTGCGAGGCGATCGCTAGTCGACGACAGCCCGGCCCGGACGGCGACACGGTGTGTGAACCTGTGCCAAATTGAAGATGCCAGAGAGCGAGAGAGAGAGAGAGAGAGACAGAGAGAGAGAGAGAGAGACAGAGAGAGAGAGAAAAGGAAAGGGGGGATCGAGTGGGAGCGTGCGGCGCACAGAGCAACCTTGTCCGAAGATAGTGAGTCCGATCCCCCTCCCCGCTGCTCCCTGTCGTGCTTCCTGTCAGGTCAGAGTCGTCTTGCGTATAAAATATGCAGGTCTTGTCGCCTGGTAAATCATGACATGTCTAACCGCGGGTTGTTCCGAAAAGATAAATGTGGGAGCGGAGAGAAGTGGGGAGACGCGGAGGAAGGTGGGTGTCTGGTCACGGTAAAACTGGTGTATTGGTTTTCAAGGTACCTTTCCTGTTCAAGATGTTTTTCAAAATCCAAGACGTTCCCCATTGACGTCTTGAAAATCAAAACTATTTCCTAAGAATTCTTGGAATTTAACACAGCATTTTGGAAATCAAGACGATTCGTCCAACTTTTCAAGACAAAGTCTTGACAACCATTATGACTCTTAAGACCTTGACTGTACCTTGAAAACCCAAGACGTAAGTTTTACCGTGGTCCCGGTGGTGCGGGGCAGCGGAGCGGAGGGCGCAGCTGCGGCCGTCAGTATTTAGTGCATGTGCAACACGGATCCAAGGGGGCCATGCCATAGCCGCCAGTTGTAGAGGGGTTAAGGACAATGGTCGGACATTGTGGTCCAATCCTGCCCCCCCCCTCCCCCGGACCGGCCTGTGGGCTTGTTGGGGGTGGGGGGGTTGACTCCCGGCACAATGCCGGAACCTCCGGAGTGGGCGGGGGTGTGAAGTGCAGTGCAGCCATGCGGACACGGGCCTCCATGCTCAGAGAGAGAGAGAAGCACCCTGCAGTTTCATTAGAAGGGGCCGTGGGGCTGCAGAATGCGCGGCCGAAATCCTTTGCCGTACACCTCTAACGGCCTCACTCCGTTTTGGCCCCTGCAGTTGAGACGGTTTTGTCCCCAAACTTCTGCAACGGCATCCTCCCAGTAAAGTAAAGTAAGATCCATCAGCATTTTATTCGCAAGCGATGGGGGCCGGGTGGAGCGGAGCCGGGCGGGGCAGCGCGGCGCGGGGACGTCACACAAAGGCACCTCCTCGTGCCCTGCCCCTTCGCTCATCTCCTCGTGTTCATCTCTATTTACACCTCAGGAGGCGTGAGGTGAGTTGAGGTCCGCCCCGCCCCGCCCCGCAGCCCCTCACCCTTACGCCCGTCTCGCCCCTGTTCTCTCCGTCATCGTCACTCACGACGCGTTTTTCTCCCGTCCCCTGACGACGCGCCCTTGTCCGTGACCAGCGCAGCGCACGGGGGCCCGCCCCGCCCCGCCCCGCCCCGCCCCGCCCCGCCGCCGCCCCGCCCCAAGGCGCGGTGGACCTCAGGTGGGCGTCTCCAATCCCTGGAGCACCCCGTCCCCTCCCCGCCACCACCACCTGGTCCTTACGAGGGGTCGACTCTCTCCTATTATATGGGACTCTGTGTGTCCCTGCCACCGCGCCTCCGCCCCCGGCCAGGCCCCGGCCTGGCCCCGCCCGCCGCGCGGCCCCGTTCGCCGCCGTGTTGGAGCAACTCAGACCGTCCCGGCCAGCGATTACGCTCCGCGAACGGTTTGGGAATAAGGGAGTTGGGGGGGGGGGGGTACTTTCACCCCAGGCCGTGTGCGTGTGTGTGTGTGCATGTGCGCGAGTAATGAGTGAATGTAGGTACCGCGCGACGAGCAACTGTTACTCCAGGGGGGTTCTGTTGTAGCGCCCCCTCCTCTCACACACACACTCACACTCACACCGGTCATTTGCCCTGCGACAGCCGCCACCCGCTCCTCCCATGCCCCCACCTAGGCTATTAACCTTACCGGCCCTCGTGGACTGTCCAAAAAGTCCATTATTAATAGGGAAAGTAATTGATTATTGTTAGGAAACTGGGGGGCGATAAACATGCCCGATACGCGGGGCGCCGCACCCCCGCCCCCGCTCCGCCCCGCCCCCGCCCCGCCCCCGCCCCGCCCCCGCCCGGGTTCCTTCCTGCATGCATACAGCTGCAGTGGCGCCGCCCCTAACTTGGCTTGGCAGAAACTGGGACAAATGCCGCGCGGGACCCGACAACTTCCGGTCCAGCCGGCGCCGTGGCCTCCTACACACGACGCTGCATGGTCAGGCCAGGGGCGCCAGGACTCGGCTAACTCCTGGCCATCTCCATCTGTTACAATTAACCAACAATAAAACACCCTTCTCGTCATACGTACCTACCACATGTTGGTTTTATGTTTTAAATCTCATTTTCACGTTTTCTGTTTCGAACCGCTTTTCTACTTTCTTTCTCTGGGTCAGCGCACGTCTGAGAGGGCTGTTCTCAGCACACCACAATTACGAGAGAAATAATCAAGCAGGGCGTGAAATAAATACATCGTCTCTCTCTCTCTCTCTCTCTCTCTCTCTCTCTCTCTCTCTCTCTCTCTCTCTCTCTCTCTCCTTTCCTCTCTGTCTTCACCCCCTCTTTTTTATATGCGAACGAGGAAGAAATAGGAGATGCTGAATGAAGAAGGGAAAGGGAGGGGAGAAATCTGCTAAAACAGCAGTAGAGCATCAGGGAAGGTTGAAAAAAAAATGTTGGTCTGGTGACTGCGGAGGCCCAGGCCCCTCCTCGTCCCGACTTTGGGCGCGACGAAGAGACACCCGGGGGAGACACCGTAGTACACCCGACTTCAACTTCAACGACCAGGGAAAATTGGTTATGTAATCATGAGCGACGTAAAACCACGCAGCCGGAGCGAGCGCAGGGGGAAGATGGCGGGCCGAAATATAAACCTTCGCTTTGATATTGAACGTAAAGCGCTTCCTCGTTTACTTTTAACGCCGAGCGGCGCGCGAGGCTGCCAAGTGAATTCATACACCGGTTGGGTGGAAACGCGGGAGAGGCGTTCGCTATATACGAAAAAATGTAGCAGAACTCGGCCGCTACATTACATCGTACTTAAATGTGATTAAGTTGGGGCCTTATTGGCTACGGCGAGAGCAGCGTAAAACATAATATCGAGGTCGGTGTGTTCGGTGCAGGGTCACGACCTTCGCCTGCCCGCCCGCAACCCGTTCGCTCAGACCTCGGCTCCGCCTGCAGACCAGGCTGGGGGCCAGGCAGGACGCGGCCTGCTGCGGCCTCTGAAGTCAGCGGGGAGTGCGCCGGGGCCGGGCCGGGGCCGGGCAGGCGCTGTGAGCAAGACCGCTTGTGTCTTTATTATGCGTCGGCATAAATCATTGAGCGCGGTCCAGGGGAGCGCGGCGCGGCGCGGCGCGGGGTGGAGGCGGCCGGAGGGAGCGAAGCAGAATAGCTCGCTGGGTGCCAGGTACCGTACTCGTTAGGCGCTCTCACTAGTTATCATCACTTTCAGTTATACCAATCCTCTGTTTAAAATGTATTATCACTATTGAAAGTAAGGTGGAGGAGCACTGTGAAAAATATGTCTATTACGCTTTTTCGTAATTTACGCTCCGACATTTTACAAGTGTTAGTCAATTTACAGGCAAAAATCGTAAATTTACGAACGCTTATTTGTGCTCGTTTAATGAAAATTTTGGCTAATACGCTCCTATTACGCATACAATTACGCCTTCATTACAGGTAAAGTGACCCGACTATTACGCGAGTGCATACCCCCTCGGTTATACCAATCCTCTGTTTAAAATGTATTATCACTATTTCTCACAGTGAGTCGTGGGACGCGCTCAACTGTTTCTCATGAGAGCGACACACAGAGAGAGAGAGAGAGAGAGAGAGAGAGAGAGAGAGAGAGAGAGAGAGAGAGAGAGAGGTGCGCAGGGGGAAGCGTTCGGGAAAGTGGCTGCTGCTCCAATTTACGATGGCGTTCCCGTGTCTTTGATGATATAAAGTGTCAAAGTTGGTGAATGCGGGGCGGGGCGGGGTGGGCTGGCAGCAGCAGCCTCGGCGGCAGCCTCGGCGAGGTGCGGCTTGCGAGACTTGCTGCTGCAGCTGCTGCAAGGCTTCCTATATTAGCCTCCACCGAGCCGTCTCGGCCGTAGAGCGGCCGGGGCGGGAACTTTGTTAAAGCCCATGCTGTTCGTATAGCATTCCTCCGGGCGCCCGGCGTGTCACGCCAGGTGCATGGGGCGGGGCGGGGCGGGGCGGGGCGGCCCGTGTCTCGTCGATACCAACGGATAATGAGCTCGGATTATATGCAAATAATGAGGCGTGCATGGGACGTGTTGTGAATGGTGAAGTTGAGGGGGTTAGGGGCGAGGCGGGGCGCGGCGTGGCGTGGCGTCCAGGCCCGTGTGCATGTGCAACTGTGTAGCGTAACGTAACACCTTAAGCCCACGACCCGAGCCACGCCACCTGCACCCCATAAGCCATTCTCTCTCACACATTCTCTCTCTCTCTCTCTCTCTCTCTCTCTCTCTCTCTCTCTCTCTCTCTCTCTCTTACACAAACACACATTCTCCTTTCTCTTCGGCAGCGTATGGCTTTGCCTCAGACGTTGACAGTATCCTTGAATATACAGGGATTTTGGTTTTATTATTTCTCGTTCGTCCACAGTAAAAACAATGTCTGATTTTTTGAGGGAAACGGGGAACTTTGAGTTACTCCCTTAATTTTAGGAATACCCTTAGATCGTGAGAAACGCTGAAATAAAAAAAGTGTGGGAATTTATCTCACTTTTTGGAGAAGAAAATCGAGAGATCCACCACCCTGGTAATCATGTGTACACTTTGTCCGGTAGTCGGCGGTATTTAAATCTCAAAAATTCCTCTTATATCGTTGTTTTTCACGCTGTTTCAGGATTTCCCTCGTAAAAATATGCAAGAAATTAGACAAATTTCAAAGTGCCTTGAGAAATTTAGTAATCACTGGTAATCGGTAATCGTACGTTCCTGAACTGAGTGATGGACTCATCGCTCAAAATTTGAGGAGTTATTCTCAAATCAATGGATTTCCTATCAAAGTATCCCCCTTTTCCGTAAAAAAAAATCTGGTTTTCACCGTATCCTTATCGCTTTCCAACAATACCGCTTGCAGTTTCCGTCGTCGGCCCGGCCGTGGTGCTCTTGTCGGTACTCGGTGCGCTGCGTATGTACTGTGCGGGCGGGCTCTGTTGTTCCGCTGGCGGCCTGACTGCTTCCCTAGATTTATTTCCCAGGGCCTGGCGGGGTGGGGCGGGGTGCGGAGTGGGGCACAACCCGGGCCCTGCAGGGCTCCCCCCTCTGTCCGGTACGCCAGGAATAAAAGAAAATGAATGTGAGATAAGTATTGACAGTGTCATTTCCTGGCCGAATATAAAACGGGAAGCAACTGCAATGAAACACTTGGCCGTTTGTTGTAAAGCGGGCGGATGAATACGCCGTACTGCGCAGATGTGCCCCGGCCCCGCGGCCCCGGCCCCGGCCGCGCGGTGTAGTGCGAGACTTTATTTGTTGCCTTTGCTGCCCTTGTGTGCTCTTGGTCCTCATCTAATGCCTCCCTCTCACTCGCTCCTACGCTGGCCCTTCCCTCTCTCTCTCGCTCTTTGGCCCGACCCTCATTTCCCCAAATAACGCCAGGACACACAGTGCTAGCCCGTTTGGCCCTGGATTTCAAAGCAGACAACACAGTGACCAAAGAGAGAGAGAGTGAGAGGGGGGTGGGGGGGAGAGAGAGAGATAGAGAGAGAGAGAGAGAGAGAGAGAGAGAGAGAGAGAGAGAGAGAGAGAGAGAAGCAGCAGTGTCCTCTGGTGCCACTTGGCAGCTGCTACTAAGTGTCCTGCTGCGGCTCAGGAGAGGCAGAGACGATTAAACGTGAATGGCGCGTACTTAAAGAAGGAACACAGCGGTCCGCAGGCCCTGCTCCCCCCCGGGTGGGGCCCCTTCGACCTGTACCTCATTGCATGTCCCTCGCCCACCACGTGAAATGGGCTGGAAAAATTTCACCCTCCGAGACGCTTGCTAGTTGTTCTGATTGCAGCGCGACAGGAGCGTGCCCTGAGAGAGACAGAGAGAGAGGGGGGAGGGGGGAGAGGGAGAGAGAGGGAGAGAGGGAGGCGGCAGGGAGGGGAGCGGAAGCAGGGGTTGATAGCTCGAGGGGAAGGCCTTGGCCAGAAGGGCGAAAGCTCAATGATGGGAAAAGCGAAATCGAGTTTACCCGAAAATGAAATTTGTTAAGTCCCTTATTATTCCAAGGCCAGCGGTCGCGATGCGGTGTAAGGGTTGCGCCCCGCCCCGCCCCGCCCGTCTCTCATCAGCAGCCGATGTGTCCTTAGGCCGGCCGGCCCGGCCCTCGGCCCTGCCCCCGTGTTTGCATGCCGCACGCCGTTACGCGCCGCCCTCCTGGGGCCCGGGACAAACATGGCTCTCACCATTTCGGATCGGATTGCACTCTTCTTCATGAAAAAGACTCGGCAAATGTTTGCTCTGGGATTTTGGTCGACCCCTCCCACCCCCTTCCCCTCCCATACGGCCGGGCCGGGCCCCTCCTACGTCCTTGACTGGCTGCCTGCTTGGCGGCTCCAGAGTTATTGGTTATTGAGATGTCCCGTCCGTTACGCGCGCAGGCTGTGAATTGATTTGGTCGAAATTGCGATAATAATTTCGCCCTTTGCGCTTTCCACTTAACGGTCGCATAGCTTGACAGGACAGAGATCGGTCTCGGGCCGCGACCGAAGGGGGGGGGGGGGGGGTATAAACTATCCTTAACTCTGTGCCTTATGCTCAAATTTGTGCATAGTTATGTACAATATATGCATAGTTATGCATAAAATTCTGTGCATAACTATGGCTGTAAAAAATTGTGCATAACTATGCGAAACTAGTGCATAAGGATTTTAGTGTGTAGGGAGAGGCGAACGACCGATCATGGACTTTTCTACGCGGGCTTCGAAAAATAAAGGGCCTCGTCAAGAGGCTTTCTCTTCGGGACCGTTGTGTGCGCGGGAGGCGGGAGGGCGAGGACTGCGGGCAGGCCCGCGCCGCGCGCCGCGCCGGGGCCGGGGCAAGTGGCGAGGAACCAATCAGCATGTTCTTGCAGGAGTGACGCGGTCTGGCCCGGCCCAGCCCGGCCCGGCCCAGCACAGCACAGCCCGGACCTCGAGCGCTCGGAAATACGTTAATGAAGCCATACGCCACTTGTTCATTGGCGGCAGGGTGGGTGAATGTGTTGGGGAGACGGATGGGGGCGGGGGGAGAGGGAGAGGAGGTGGGGAGGGGGAGGGCAGTGAATGCCACGACGTGAAAGAAAAGTCGCCCGCAGAAAATTTATCGGTTGTGGTGTTGGCGCACCCTGTGGCTGGGGGCCCCCTGGGGGTGGGGGGGGGGGGGGGAGAGGGGAGGGGGGTTGTATAGTAGCAGGACTCATTTCCAAAGCGACGCCAACTAAGCACTGGCCGCACGCGCCGCTAATTTCCTTATTGGGCTTCGTGGTTTTTTTTTTTGTTCTTGTGTTTTTTTTTGTTATTTTATTATTTTGTTGTTCTTTAGTTAATCGAAAAAAAGCCATGTTTGGTGAGCTCGTGCTGGTGTGCTGCTGCTGCTTCCAATCGTTTCATCGCTCTGCTCCTGCTTAACATGCTCGCTGTTTAATTAATGACCCGAATCAGTAGAGGGGCGGAAAGAAGGAATAAAAATAAAATTAAAATAAATAATCACTGCACTCGACTCGCCCCTTTGCGTTCGGCGTCCCTCCCACCTCTCTCCAGCTGGCTCTCAATCCTCCCCAATCAGCCGGCCTATATTCCCAATGGCGGCCATGACACCGCCGCTTCGCTGATCTCATCAACTCTAACGAGACGATATTTCGCACAATCTCCGCACAACCTCCTCTCTTGCTCAACGCGCCAAACGCCAATGGCGTCTGAAAATCGCATGGTTAATCTTGTCAAACAAACGACTGTACCAGAAAAAAAAAGAATATTCTACGGGGGTGGGGGGATAAATTATGAAATGTGTAAAGGGAAGGACGGGGAGCTGGAAAAAGTAGGAGGGAGGAGGAAGAGGGGAAGGGGAGTAAAAGACTGGGGGCTTCGGGAAAAGGCAAGTTGAGCGGTGCTAATGAAGTTTGAAGGATTTTAATTTCGACAGGAATTTGTTACGGTTATTAGAAGGAGCTGTGTTCGCCTCGCCCACCCAGGCAACATAACTTTACGGCTGAATGGAATTGCTCCCAATGTTTTAGATCGCTCATCACGAGGAGGCAACAAGTGTATTTCTGTGTACACTTAGCTTGTATTTCTTCATGTTTCGTGTATTTTTGAAATATTTATTTTGTTGTATATTTCGTCACTTCAGAGTGTCTCTGTGTTATTGTCCGTGTGTCTCTGTAAAGGTTTTCATTTTCGGACTCGCCGCTTCTTATCTTGCGACGACAGCGGCTCAGCTGCTGATAACACCGAACTACCAGAGGAACACTTTCCTGCTGGCGCGGTGCATTTGACTCATCACTCTTTGCGGTTGCGGGAGTCTCCGCAGAACTCCGTTTGGTTCGGAGGTCCATCACCCTGTTGTACATCTCTCATTCGTGACTAGTCTGCCTGCCCCCTCTACCCTCTTTCCCGTCTCTTTCTCTCTCTCTCTCTATCTCTCCCCCTCTCTCTCACTCACTTCCCGCATCTGCTCGCTGCGAAAGCGAGAGAGAAATGAAGAGATCGTGGCAGAAGCATGGTCATGATGAATGAACAGCCTAGAATGTCGTGACAGTTTAGAAAGAACTTTGGGAGTCGCGGCGCCGAGACGTGGTGGGGCGGGGCGGGGCGGGGCGGGCCTGGACGGCCGGTCAACGAGGCTATCAAACACTGCATCACATTGTCTGCTGAGGCCCCTCGTCGACCGACTCACTTTCGAAAAAGTGATTTTTGAGAAGGAAAACAGCTGTAACTCTTACTGGATGTTTCTCACTTTAAACGAAATAATCCGCGAATCCATGCTGGTCTCTCTCTCTCTCTCTCTCTCTCTCTCTCTCTCTCTCTCTCTCTCTCTCTCTCTCTCGCCTGCTGGAGGCGCGATGATTGATTCGTTATGTGAGGGGGTTGCTGGCGGAAGTAGGGGGCCAACAAAAAATGAGCTGGAAAGGGGCGGGGGTGTCTTACCGCTTTCTCCCACCCCCGGCATGGAAAGCCAAGTTTGGTCTTGTAATGAATTCTGACACACCGGCACTGAATGGGGCGCTCTTTACACCCCCCCCCCTGCCCCTAGGGTGCCGGTGCCCCCACCACTCTCCCAGCGGACCACTGAAACGTGCCGCCACGTAGCACACTGCAAAACGGACGAAATTCACAACGTGGGGGAAAGAAAGAGGGCGGAAAGGGAAGTGGTTATTTCGATCATCCAAGAAGAGGCATTACTTTTCCGCGAGTTTTCAGGCTAATGTGCACACTCACTAAACCCTTATGCGTGATTTTCGCATTTTCGCGTCATGCACAATTTTATACAACCCTAGTTATGTACAAAATTTTATGCATAGCTATGTACACATTCTGCGTAATTATGCTTACATTTGTGCATAAGTGACAGAGTTAAGCATAGTTATGCAGAAAACTTGTGCATAGTTATGGTTGCTTAAAATCCTGCAAGACTTATTCACAAAAAAGTGCATAATAGGGTTTAGTGTGTGTAGGTAGGGTAATGAGTATAAAATAATTCATATTTGGCGTGTTAGCTGAAATAGCCCGTATGCCAGCTGCCCAGGCTGCGTCCTCTCCACTGAGTGAGAAAGAGGTAGAACGACGCCATCTGGCGCGTTTTGACACTTCCTTGAGGTTGTGGGGTGTTTTCCTTTTCGCTGAGCCCTCCGTCTGTCCGGGGGGACAAGCCCCCCTCCAACATCTCCCTCTGCCATTCCGGCACGTTCATCAAACGCTCTGCTCTTATATATCTCACGCATGACAGGGCGTTTCTGCGAGAGGGGAACGAAACTGGCTCTCCTCCGGGAGGGTGTCGATGCGGGCGCCGCACGAGAGGACGCGGACGCCGTCGCGAACCCATCCCATGCCGGGGGAGATGGAGCGGGCGTTGCAGTCGGCAGAACCGACCGCCAATTTCCATGCCGTAATATTTCAAAAACGAACTGAAGCGTAGGCTCACGTTAGTGCGCCTACCCGGTGCATTTCTTGACACCACACTGCGAACCTAACAGTGTGTACTTTCAAACACATACATACTAGCACTGTAAAAAGTATCTCCGTAAATTTACAAAATTCCTCGTAATTTTTGATTTACGACTAATGGTGTAGTTTCAAGATCGATATCGTAACTTTACGAGGCTCCGGGTGGCAGTTGGGATGTTGAAGTGGCACATGTGTAGTGGTCAAAATGCTGTGGCTGAGTTCTGATTCCTTTTAAACTTTCCATTCCAGGTATTCTTCTGGACCCTTCCACCCTCAGCGCGGTGCGGTCAGTGTGCGCGCCCATGCAGAAGGTAACGTACCCCTCGACATTTCCTCTCTGCTTCGCTGCTAAACTCTTTCGCAGTTTCTTTTGCTGACTGCTCTGCCCACGTTTACGTCGGCGGCCATCTTGTTTTTCGTTTCCGCCTCGTTGCGCGCCCCCGCGATGGACAAATGGCTTGCCAATAGGGCGCTTACCACTCGGCGCTGCTGGGGCGGGCGTGGCGGGGCGTGGCGCTGCGTGGCGGGGCGGTGCGGACGGGCTCGTAGAACTGAATCGTAATGACGTCATTAAAGACCGGTGGTCTGACGTGCCCCGCCCCGCCCCGCCCCGCCCCGCCCGGCGAGCTCTGCATGGAGGTCCACCAGTGCTGCGGGCGGGAGTGGGGCGCGCCGCGGGGCGGGGCGGAGCGGTCGGAGGGCGTCGTGTTATTTAAGTAAGACGTCTGATTAGATCTAATCAGACGCCATCGATGGCAAAATGGCAGTTCCTAAACGCGCTGACAGAAAACTTATATGAAGTGAAGAAGCGATACCCGCACTTTCATTGTAGAAACTCGAAGGTTTTACGAGCAAATTGCAATTCAAAATACTACGAATCGGCCTTGAATTCGCTGCCGAACAAAAACGGGCTCATAAATTTACTACATATTTTTCACATATAAATTAGCACAGTATTTGAGAAATGTAAATTTATCAAACAAATTGTAAGTTTACGATGGTATTATTTCTTGCCACATAGCGGAGGAAGTGTTAGCCGCCGTGATAGCTGAAACCTTTAAACTTTCCCCCCTTTTTTTGCGCGCGCGACGCGGGGTTAGGGGGCCGTTGCCGTTGCCGGACTTGGAGGCACGCACTGAATGCGGTCGTTTTCTTCGGGAAGCACTGGCTGCCGCGGGCTGGGATGGGGAGCACATGGTGTCGCGTTTGTCACAATTTGGATGCGCCGCTGTGGTCGGGAGAGGAGGGGAGGCGGGGGAGCCCGCTTGGGCAGAAGGGAAAAGAAGTGGGGAGAAGGAGAAGGAGAGCGGAGAAAAAGTAGAGGAAAAAGAAGATGGAGAGAGAGGGAGAGAGAGAATGAGAGAGAGAGAGAGAGAGAGAGAGAGAGAGAGAGAGAGAGAGAGAGAGAGAGAGAGAGGATGGCGCGTGTGAGTTGCGGCCCCACCGCGTTATGTGTCGTAATCTTTCCGACAGACACCATTGGCTCAATGGCTTAGCCTACTACACGCGGTTCCGCCATATCCCTCCCCCTCCCCGCCCCCCCTCCCCTCCCCCTCCCTCCTCCCCTCCCCCTCCCTGCACGCTTTGCTCCCCTGGAAACGTTTGATCCGTTCGTACGTCGTTCCTTTTTCCTTACTCTCCCATCTCGCTCGGTGTGGTGCGCCCCTGCAGCCCCGTGGGCCCCGCCCCGCCCCGCCCCGCCCCGCCAGCCGTGTGGGGACCACGGTCCCGGCGGCGGCGGTTGCATTCAGTCGAGTGTAAATGACGATGTATTTGAGCCCCCCGCCCCGCCCCGCACACACGTTCATGTCCTGTCCTGGTTTAGGCGCGCTGGGGTGTGTCGTTGTGGGCCAGGGGGAGGGGGTTCTGATCAGCGAGTGCACCGCCGGGCGGGGCCCCACAAGGATCCTCCGCGCCCCGCCCCGCCCTGCCCCGCCCCGCCCCGCCCCGCCCTGGGGGACCTCTGCTCCCCTCCCTCCCCTGCGGCCGGGCCGGGACTCCCTACGGCGCATCGCGACCCTCCCGCCGCACGGCTGGGCGGAGCGGGCTGCCTACCCTCCGGTCCGCAGGCGGCGAGCCTGGTGACGCTCCTCCTCCCTGCTACACTGAGCTCTGACCTGACGTCGCCGTAACTCGTTGCAATTAGTGTGTGTGTGTGGGTGCGAGCGCCGTATGGGCGCACTCTGAACTGACCTCGGCCAGCTTCTAGTGGCGTAGATACAACGGAGGCGGAAGCGGATGTGGTGGTGGTGGGGAGAGGCCGGCAGGGCGCGTCACTCAAAGTTGCGCAAGTCGCATAAAACAAGACAGGCGAGCAGTGCATATTCATATTCGCGAATGGATGAGAGGAAGAGGAAGCTAGGGAGACAGCGAGAGAGAGAGAGAGAGAGAGAGAGAGAGAGAGAGAGAGAGAGAGAGAGAGAGAGAGAGAGAGAGAGAGAGAGAGGCAGCTCCCCCGAGGCGTCGGGCGCTCGTCCTGCTCCGCTCCGCCCCGCCCTTGTCGCTCTCGAGGTGCATCCGGCCCGGGCCCGGAGCTGCACTTTTGGTCGCCATGTTGGCCGCCATTTGGCCGCCATTTGGCCGCTGCGCCGCCCGCCCACAAGTTTGTCTCGTAAAATGTTGCATTCCATGGCGATGGCCGGCCGGCCGGCCGCGGGCGGCTGAGAGGAGGGACCAGCGACGGCCGTGCGGGTGCGACCACCTGGACCACCGCGTCTGCCGTCAGGCCGACCACCATCTGAGGAATTAAAATGAGCTCTCTCCTCTGGCGGCGGCGCTCTCCTCTGGTGCTGCTTCTTGCGCCGCTCCATCTCACTCGCTCAGGCGGGGCGGGGCGGGGCGGGGCGGGGCGGGCAGTAGGTGAGTGGATACGACTGGCGGCGTGGCGTGGCGTGGCGCCGCTGCCTCACGGGTGCAATATGTACTCCCGCCCCCTCCCCCGCCGTGCGGGTTGCGGGTCTCTCAGGCGCTCCCACACGTCCCACAGCTTTTCCTACTCGGACGCCTCGCTCATATATCTGCGCTGATGTGCTGGCGTGGCGCGGCGTGGCGCTGTGTCCTGGCCCCTGGCCCTGGCCTGGCCTGCTGGCCCCGCCGCTCACCCTGCCCTGCAGGGCATCCCCTCCATTTTTCAGTGGCCGGCCCAGCCGGCCGCGAGGACACGTCTCCGACTTGCCGGCTCGCGGCGCGGCGCTCCACCGCCTCGGCCCGGCCCGGCCGCCCGGCTGATCCGCGTTACGACTCCATATGACATCTCTCTGCTCTGGAAACCGCAGTTTGAGACGCGCTTACACCACATGGTGTGCAGTTGACTAAACGTTTCGACAAGTGTAGAGCAACTGCACACCAGTTGACGTTTAGATCAGCTCGACACCACCAAGTGTTTAGCTTTTGCACCTTTGAAACTAAACACCAATTGATGTGCAGAACTAAACATTTGTTATCCCAGTGCAGTGTAGCTGATCCTGATGATGTGGGGCAAGGTCCCGGTGTCCTGCTCGGCTCGGGGGTCTCTATCCATCCCCCGGGAGCAGACTCCTGCGGAGAGCCCCACCGCCGTGCCCCCCCCCCCCCCTCCCGGCCGCGCCCGCCCCCAGCGCAGACTGTAATTTATTATTCTACCCCCTTTTAATTTCATCCAACCCTTTCACGCCCTCTTTTCCAATCTTTGCACCCGGGCGGGCGGGCGGGGAGGCTGCAGTGCGGGGCGGGCGGAGGAGTTTAGATTTAAATTCAGTTGGGGCTGATGAGGGCTGGGCGCGGCGCGGCGCCGCGGGTAGAGTAGAGGGAGAAGATCTTGCGGCGCCCAACGGCTGTTTTCCACTGCGGTGGAAAAAAGAAATTGTTGTCTGGTAAAGGTTTTAGGCTTGTGAAGGGGCAGAGAAGAAAATGGAGGTGAAAAAAAAACACTGAGCCTTGTTCTTGCGTTCGGCCCTCGCCCTAGCTCCCCCAACTCTCCAATCCCCATGGATCCCGCCTCCTTGTAATGAAATAATTCCAGCCGGACGCGAGGCTGCGGAGGGAGGCGCGTCAGAGAGGCGCGGAGGAGACGTAAGTTGAGGTGTGTGACTATAAAACACACAGCTCTATCGTCAAATATACTTTGAATTATTTTTTAAAAGTAAAAGATGGTGGCGGTGTTTTGCTGTGCACCGGCGCCGCGCATCCCATAAACGCCTTACCCGGAGAGGCGAGGAGTATGACTTTTGCCGCGCGCAAAATTGCCGTCCCCTGAGGGGCGCGAAAATTTGAGCCGGCAGTGAAAGTTCTTGGCGCTAACGCCCCGCCCCGCCCCGCCCCGCCGCCAGCGAGCCGCCACGGCCACCCTATGATGTGCACTGCTCCCCTCAACCCGACCCCTTCAGAACCTAATTTCTACGCAAATGGAGTGGATATTTAGAAGTGTCTGGACCGGGGGCGGGGCCGGGCCGGGCCGGGCGGGGCGGGGCGGGGCGAGGCGGGGTGGGGGCTCGAGGGTGCGGGCCGAGGCCGGCACGAGAGCGAAAGGCACAGAGCGCCAAATTATTCTACTTTTATCACCGGCAAGGACCCTTGAGTCGATATCGTCCACTGCATACCTTTCCCCTCTCTGCTGGGCTACTCTCGGCCGGCCGGACCCTTTTATACCTGAAGCGGAGCGGCGCGGACGGGACGGGACGCGCTGCGGCCCGCCACACTGCGGCCCGAAACGGAACCGGCTCGGCTAAAATTGCCGGGAAAAGCCCAGGAAATGTCACTCAATTTTCCTTTTGGCTTTCCCCACGATATATTTCATTTTCGTCGCGAACCTCCGCCTGCTGCTGCCCCGGGCACGGGGGGGGGGGGGGGGGGATAGCTCTGCCCCTGCCCCGCCCCGCCCCGCCCCCTCCTTGCCTTGCGCCATATCATGTTAAAATTCTTGGGGCAATGCTGTAATTTGATTCACAGCGCTCCCCTTCTTGTCGAGGGCGTAATCAAATAATATTCTTTGACCCCGCGTTGTCTCGAGCTCGGGTCTGGTCTGGTCTCGGGTCTCGACCAGCCTCGCTCGCGACTGCGCGACTCTAGCGCTTCGGTGCTCAGCCGGGCGCAGCGCGCGGGCGGGGCGGGGCGGGGCGGGGCGGGGCGGGGCGGGGCGGGGCCGCACGGAGATTACCCGCCCGGGGATATCTCATCCCGGCTAGCCACTTTTGTGTTTCACGAAACAGACAAAAAAAATCTACAAAACGCTGCATGGTTTACCTTTTACTCTGGAAAACCAAGTGTGTACATGTATTCATTATTTACTGCATACTTACAGGTATTCAGTAAATAATGAATACATGGCCATGTATGCAGTAAATAGTGTATGCCAAGGTACACACTATTTGCTGAATACCTTGGCATGTACACAATAATTGTATTAGCTCACCTACAAGAGAGCGACATTCGTACACTTGTGTTTCCAGTGTAGCAATATAAAAGAGCTCCATTCACGTTTCACTTCAGAGACCTATGCGAAAACTCCCCTAAGCCCCACTGCACCTGAGCATTTCAAAAGTAGATAAACTACACGAGTCCTGTTACTGCTATCAATGACAATTAATGTCCCGCCCCGCCGTGCCTCAGCGCCACGCCACTCTTCTCTACTTTTTGGGCCTATGGCGGCACTCAGGTGCGCCCCGCCCCGCCCCGCCCCGCCCCGCCCCGCCGTGCCGTACCTCCCGGATGGCAATCATAAATTTGCTTCAAGTGATGAGGTCCCCGCCGGCCCCGCGCCGCTGCCACTCTTCCATCTATTCGTTAGGGGAGCCATGCTTTATCGCGACGAACAAAAAAGCAGCGCCTATATCATTGCCGATAATTCATCCGGGCTCCACGCACAGGCAGCTCCGCACGGCTCTGCTACACTGTAAATTTTTTTTTTTTACTATGTTGTATTCGATTTTATCTAACGAAATAATAAGTGGGAGTCTCGTGAAGCGGTAGGAGCCGATACGATGATACGAGTCTGCAGTGGCCGCGCCCGGCCCCGGCCCACGTGCCCGTGTAATTCGGCATCGCAGCCTGTTGCGTGCTTCTCCCTAGGAAAGGACCCTGCGGACCCGATCAAAGCACGGCCCCTCCCCGCCGCGCCTCGCTACGCAACGACACCCTCTCTCTCTCCCTCTCTCTCTCCCTCTCCCTCTCCCTCTCCGCCCCCGCTCTCTCCCTCTCGGCCGGCCTCCCACCTCTCGCCTCTGATTTCTCTCTTACACTGTCACGGAGGGCGCTGGCGTGCCGCCCTTCTGCTGACTTTATACCGTCACCGATACAACTCCCCCCCCCCTCTCTCTCTCTCTCTCTCTCTCTCTGACCGACACCCTTTGCTCCTCCCCCGCCTCCCATGCGCCATGCCCCTCCCCACCCCTGTCACTTTCCCAATTTTCCGCTTTACTTGTCTTCCTCCTCCGTGTCTATCCCCCCCCCCCCGGGGCCCTCTGAAAAGTCAAAGCCCCCCTGGCCCGGGCAGGACTCCATTCCGTCTCATGTAGCTGGACTGGGTATCGGGGCGGGGCGGGGCGGGGCGGTCCATCCAGACCCGCCTCTGAATATCGCCACCAGGGGGCGGGGCGCGACGCGGCGCGACGGACCGAAATATGCAGAGTAGGAAGGAAGGAAGTCGGGTGGGGAGGGGAGGGGTCCCCCCTCCTGCAACTCTGTGCTGCACGCGCCCTTCTGGCTCAGTGTGGTTTCCCGCCAACTAGAAATTGTTTCTCGTCAGTGGTGCGCCCTGCCCAGCCCCGCCCCGCCCCGCCCCGCCCCGCCTCGCCTCGCCCCGCCCCGCCTCGCCCCACCCCACCACGCCCTCGCCCCGTCCCACTGCACTACGGCCCAAACGCAATCATATCTCATTTATATTTCAAACGGAGCGTAGCGGCGGCGGCAGCAAGCGGCAGCCTGGAAAAATATCCATGTCATACCGCACCGCAGGCAGCAGAGCGAGAGCGAGAGAGAGAGAGAGAGAGAGAGAGAGAGAGAGAGAGAGAGAGAGAGAGGGGGAGAAGTTGGGTAGTGGAGAGAGCAGCGCGTAAAGGTAAAACAAGGAGGGTGAATCCGTCTATCACGCAAGCAGATTCGCTGCACAAAGGCAGTGGAGAAAGAGGGCGAAAGGCCTTCGCAGAAAAGAGGAGGAGGAGGAGGAGGAGGAGGGGGAGGAGGAGGAGGAGGAGGAGGAGGAGGAGGAGGAGGAGGAGGAGGAGGAGGAGGAGGAAAGAGGGGAAAAGGTCAAACGTCCCATAGGCCCGTGGCGTAGGGCCTCCGCGTACTGTAGTGGCATTCCACGCCTGGCCACGCCGCCGCGCTGATAGAGGAATCGGCCCCTGCGCCGGCACACTGTGAAAAACTAGCCCCTGATAAGCGAATTAGACGCTGGCAGAATAATAAAAGAAAGGAGAAGAGACGCAGTGAGAGGAGCGCCGCATAAGCAGCAGAGAAAAGAGCTGTCTGCAGCGCGAGGGAAAGAGGGGCAGAGCGGATGAAGGCTACATCAGGCTGATAATGGCGGCATTGGCGGCGAGCCGCGTCGGCTCGGGCCGGGAGGGGAAAGAACGTTGTCATGGCCAGCCAGGGCTGCGATATTTAGAGAAAGCCAGGCGCGCGGCGGCCGGGCCCACTGTGAGAAATATTTGTGAAATATTACGCGATGTCTAGTTTGTCTCTACACCAGATAGTGTGCTAAGTCACCAACTCGACACGTAAGTGTGCAACAACTGCACATTTGTTTTACCAGTAAGCAGTTGTAAATCATGAATTACGATAAATTTTGTAAATTCACGATGATATTTCTCACAGTGGCGGGGCGGGGTCGGGGTCAGCCCCCTACACCACCGAGAGAATTTTCTGGCGTGAAAAGGCGCGCGCGCTCCGACTGGCGTCAACTTCACGTTGACTGCGGGGCCGGGGATGGAAAGGGTTACGACGGGGGGGGGGGGGGGGGACTTTTGTCTTCCTTCGCGCACGTGGGCGTGGGGAGTGAGAGAGTTTAAAAGGAAGTGGGCGCTGCCATCACATCAGCACAATGCAATGCCACAACAACAACGCCTCTCCCGAAAATCACCGAAACAAACATGGTTTGTTGCGTCGTACTCGCTGTGGCGTGAAAACGTGTCGTGTGCGTGTGTGCATGCGCGCGCGTGTTAAGGGCGGGGGAGGAGGTGTTAACCGCAGGGTGGAGTTGTTGTACGTCCGGGGGAAGCGTGTTGCTGCTGCTGGTTGGAATCAACGATGTGCTGGAATGCTCCTCCTCCTCCTCCTCCTCCTCCTCCTCCTCCTCCTCCTCCTCCTCCTCCTCCTCTAGCCCATCCCCCTGCAACACAAGGCAAGCAGCTGGCAAGGCGCGGGAGACTCCAGCTCGCCTCCAGCACGCCTCCAGCACCCCGCCGGAGCTGGAGGCAGACAGAGTGTGATGGGAGGTAGACGCCTCGCTGGCAGACAATGATAGATTCTCCCCCTCCCCGCCCCCTATCCCCTGCCCCTATCCCTCTCTCTCTCTCTCTCTCTCTCTCTCTCTCTCTCTCTCTCTCTCTCTCTCTCTCTCTCTCTCCGTCCTCCGCCCGCACGTCACTTTCTTGTTCCGGTGACAGGCAGCCAGTGGCTGACGCGCGGCCACCGGCGTCCTTTTTCTTTTTTATTAAAGGGTTGTCTCTTTACGTCACGTGATTTTTATGCCGCGCTGTGCCTATCTTCAGTTTGTCTGCTGCGTGGTGTTTGGCGGTGCACGCTGCACGCCTATCCGTCACGCCTGCAATCCCCCCCCCCCCCCTCTCCTCGTCCTCCGATCTGCGGCCCGTATTCATATCCATATTTGTATTGGTTCGCACGACCGAGTCCACGTCGGCGCGGAGAAAGGGTTGGAGTGGGTCAGGGCGGGGCGGGGCGGGGCGGGGCGGGTAGGACCGGAAGGGCGGGGCGGGGCAGGGCGGGGGCGCGCTGGCGACTCGGATCCAATAACCTTAAAAATACTGCCGCGAGGATGTGTGCGCAGAGCAAGCGTATAAAAGAGGGACAGCGCAGAGGGGGGAGGGGGGGGGGATGGAGAGGTCACTGTGACGCCCGGCCCGGCGCCCCCGGCCGGCGAGGAGAGGGAAGAGGAGAGAGGAGCGGCGAGCAGGGCGCTGGGAAATGTAATAAACGCATGCTTAACCCTCGCCCCCGCGCCGCGCCGCGCCCGGGCCAGGCGCTCTCTCCTCTCCTCTCTGCTGCAGTGCAACTCTGGCAGCTCAGCTCTCGTGCCGTGCCGTGCTGCCGGCCTCTCTTGTCACTCTCTTGCTCTTTCTCACGTCCTCCGCCCGCTCCCCTTTCTCTACCTCCTCCCCCTATCCGACCGTCCTCGAGCGGGGCTGTATTTTCCTCTCTTTTTATTCGCCTTCTCTCCCTCCTTCTCTCTCTCTCTCTCTCTCTCTCTCTCTCTCTCTCTCTCTCTCTCTCTGTCTCCCCCTTTCTCTATCTGCGCTGGTGTCTCCGCTCCAGGTGAGCCCCTCCCCGCCCCGCCCCGCCACTGCAACAGGTCCTGGAGCGCGGCCGATGCTATGCGCTCGCGGCGCCTAGCTCTGCCATGCCGCCCAGCCCCGCGCCGTTAGGGCAGAGATCTGCCATCCAGGCCGCTGCAGCGCCGCCCACAAGTAACGGGCCCCGGGCGGGGGCGGGGCGGGGCGGGGGCGACGACACGGCGATATACCTGGGGAAATATCGCGACCAGCTCGGTGCAAATAACGAGTGTAAGCATTTACAATTTCCTTTTGCTCCTCTGTCGTCTCTGCGGCCTCGGCCCCGGGAGACCATAAAGCAACGTAGACAAAAGCAACCTGGATAATCTGCCACGCCGCCGGCGGGGCGGGGTGGGGCGGGGCGGGGCGAGCACGTGGCGCAGCGGTGCCGTTCGAAACCCCCCGTCTCCATCGCCGGGCGAGGCCGGGCAGGGCCGCGGGGCGGGCGCGAGGTCCCCAGACTATGGCTTCTCTTCTCGCGGGAGGCGCGGGGCGGGGCGGGGCGGGCCCGGAGGCTTTGACTCGCTGTTTTCTCCAGTGCTTTCCAATTTTCTTTTCCCTCCCTCCCTCCCTACCCTCGGCTCCCGCTCTCTCTCTTTCTCCTACTCCGCTCCTTCGTTTCCGTATCTCTCGTTCTCACTTTAACCGGTCGGCAATAACACATTGTTTGGATTGGGTGGTGGTGGCGGGGCTTTCTTCCCCCCCCCCCCCCCTGCCTCTCCCATTCTGCAGGCCGCCGCACCGCTGCGGTGTGGCCCGGTCCCTCCCCCGCGCCCTCCCGCCCCGCCTGGGGCTATCGCCAGCCTAATACACACACCGAATCGGCTTCACTTGACCTTCTCCTTGTGCTCCCTGAAGAACGGGCGGCTCCGAGTGGTATAGCTGGCCAGTAGCTTTGCCCCCCCCCTCCCCTCTCTCTCTCTCTCTCTCTCTCTCTCTCTCTCTCTCTCTCTCTCTCTCTCTCTCTGATAGCCGAGGGTGGTGGGTGGACAGCCCACTGCTGTCCTTCATAAAGCCGACACGGCGAGCCCATCTATATCGTGTCCACTGTGGCCTAGCGCCCCCTCCCCCCCCCCCCAGCTGTTAGGCCCTACCCCGGGGCGATGCGATGTGCATTGCCAGGCGCCGCTCAGAGGGCCCGCCCCGCCCCGCCCCGCCCCGCCGCGCCACTCTGCGCCACTCCGCTGCAAAGCAAACGTTTCGTGTCCTCAATTTCCGGTCGTTCCTCCCGACCATTCGTTCTGCCATAAGAAATAAGGCCTCCGCTGGGCGCCGTAGCCCCGGCCCCCGGCCCGGCCCGGCGGCGGTGGATGCGCAAGAGCTCCCGGGGAAGTTCAGCAGCGGGAGGGGCGGGCGGGGCCCGCGCGCTCTAGCGGCAGCCAGGGGAACCACTACACCGCGGGGCGGGCAAGGGGCCTATTTATTGGGGGGGGGGGAGTGACGCGACGCCTCCGCGGCGTCGGGAACATTGTGAAGAGTGGCGTCAGTATGAGCAGCCGTACTGATTTCCGTTCAGTCAGTAACGTTCAATACCATATCTGGACGAATGAGAGGACGTTTCTCGGTGGCCCCCAGCCCTATTGGTAGGCAGACCCGCGTCACCCGGGTGGCTCTGTTACTTTGAGTGAACTCTTGAATGTAACAGCGGAGGGCCAAAGAAAATCTTCGCGTTGACATTCGTCAAACCGCTCCAGTTTCCGCTGTGGCTGGGCGCGCCTTGGGTCCCCGTGGGAGAATGGGGGTGGCGGTGGGGGGGGGGGGGGGGTCCCCGAAGGCCGCGTGGCGCGCCTTCTTCTGCACCGACACTGAACAGCACTCCCTCGGAACGGCCGGCGTCAGAGTGTAAGGGAAGGGTTAGCGCCGCAAAATAAAAATACTGTGGAGAGAACCCTTTCACCTCAGCCGAGACCAGACTCCGAAGGAGTACGCTGTACTCTTTGAATGTCAAAATTGTCACATTGTCACTATCAGGACACGTTTGATGAACGGCTGGTAACAAAATGTGACAAGCGAGTTTCTAAAAGTGTCTTGATACTAAACAATATTGTATCTGACCCAGTTATGCGCACACAGATGTCCGGTGCAAAGTTACAATAACTGTCTCTGGACATTGAGAGTGTCCGACGTTATCTGTCCGCTCATTACAATCCAAACGCACTTTCCGAAGCGTCCCCGCTGTCCCCCGCCCCGCCCCGCCCCGCCCTCACACCGCCCCGCGGCCGCGCTATAATTTCGACCATGTTTCCAGTCGCTGCGCCGTGTCCGTGCGGCGTGCAGTATAAAACCACACACAATGCAGACGCGGCGGGGCACTAACAACCACACCCCGCCCCGCCGCGCCGCACCCCGCCGCACCCCGCCGCACCCCGCCGCACCACGCCGCACCATAGCAGCCTGTCGGCATCCCTTGCCCCTGTAATGAGATGGCGGTCGAATGGGTTGCCTAACTGCCCGGCGGCGGCGCGCGGGTGTGTGTGGGTGTGAAGAGGGGAGTGGGGGGGGAGGTGTAAACGCTAGGGGTGACTGGGGTGGGGTAGGGTGGTGAATGACCCGACCCGTATCACAGCCGATCGCGAGACTAGGACGCCCTGCATTCACACAAAATCTCTCTCTCTCTCTCTCTCTCTCTCTCTCTCTCTCTCTCTCTCTCTCTCTCTCTCTCTCTCTCTCTCTCTCTCTCTCTCTCTCTCTCTCTCTCTCTCTCTCCCCTCCTCCTCCCTCCCTCCCTCCCTCCCTCCACCTCTCCCTCTCCCCTCTCTCCCACCGTCCCATACACACATATGCTTCCACTCGCTTTCTCTCTCCCTTTCCTCTCTCATACACATGGTTGCCCCTAAAACCCAACCAATAACCTTAGTACCGCTGCTGCCGCTGCCCCCCCCCCCCCCTCTACGCCCGTCCGTCTGCTACTCATAATATTCCCACACCCGATACACGCGAATATGATTCTTTTATCACACGCTGGCGCGGCAGGCAGTGAGCAGTGTGTGCGGGGCTCGTGTCAGCGCGGAGCCCCCTCCCCCATCCCTCCTCCCCCTCCCCTCCCCTCTCGCGACGCACTTGGGGGCGTCGTGCCACCGCCAGCACCGGCCGCGCCGCCCCGCCTCCCTCCCTCTCCAATTTCACTGGCGCGTTCGTTGTTTATATTTGCGATTGGAAGAGGGGTAATCAAACCTGCGCGAGACCCCCGCCCCGCCCCGCCCCGCGCCCGGGGCCGCGCCGGGACGGGCCCTCCACCGTGTCCACTGTGCCCGCCCCCGCACAGCTGCTCGGTCGCCCCTTCATGTTCAGACAATGGGGGCCCCAGGCGGGGGGCGGGGGCGGGGGCGGGGGCGGGGCACCACCAGGCACCAGGGCTGCAGAGCATAAGTCCTCCAGCGGGACCCTGCACATTGCGCATCGCTCTGCGAATTCAACACATAGGTGCGTGGCGTGGACTACTGCTTTTCTTTTCTCTCAGAATAATGCACTAGCATCGGTGGGGAAAGTCGTCCACACTGCAAATGCAAGAGTGAGATGTCTGATCTAGAAAGAGCGAGATCTTGTCCCGTTGCCCCATTCAAGTGAGACTTAAGGAACCTCGCTCTTATTGAGAAAGAATCTGTAACATGACTCAAATTGAGTGAGATTAATGATAGACTCACTGGTTTCCTCATAGGGCGAGAAGTATCACCCGTCTTCGGTCATGGAGTATAGTATCTCACCCCTTACCTAGGTAAGATGTATCTGACGTTTTGATTTACAGTGTTAATGAAATGCGGATTGTCTGAGGCGCGCAATGACTTTGAAAGGGGCAGCCTCTCTTTATTCTCTCGTATCGGATCAGACCCGGCTCTGGGCAGCCTGTGCGAAAATGAGTGGCCAGTGGCCAGGCCACTGCGCTGGTGCGGCCTCGGCGCCCCTTTCCACGGGATTAAGTGTTGTTGGAGAGATTTGAGTAGCCTTTTTCATTTGGGCGAAAAGGTGCGAAAGCATTTTTCTCCTTACAGGGTGATGGGGTGAGTCTGAAACAGTGTGGAAACAAAAGAAGGGAGGGGGGGGGGGGGGGACTTCGGATAATTTTTAATTTTCGCTCTTTCTTTCCCCTCTTCTTCTTTTTTTTTTGTTCGTTCGTTCGTGGTCGCGGCGCGCGATGTAATTTGCACGCTCAAGGGGAGAGAGCAGGCGTCATTCTGAAAACAATTTGAGAGGCGCCGCGCTCCTAAAGTGAGAAGGAGTGAGAGAGAGAGAGAGAGAGAGAGAGAGAGAGAGAGAGAGAGAGAGAGAGAGAGGTAAGGTGGAAGATCTGCGGGGATGATTTTTACCAAGATTCTGTTTTTAGTGTTATTCTGCTTGTAACATTTTAAATCTCGGTGGCAGCCGCGGTGCGATAATCGTCACGGTATCCTGGAGGGTGGGGGCTGAGGTGACGGTGAGCTCCGGCTCTCGTGTTTCCAGCGGAAGCGCTTATTAAAGAGCGGCACCAAAATTAGCAGCGCGACAATAATAACAGACGCGTTGAGGCAGCGGGGGCAGGCGCGACAATGTCTGCCATTATCCCGGGGCGGGGCGGGGCGGGGCGGGGCTTGCGGCGGGGGCGTGTCAGCGCAGCAGCGCGAGGCGGGGCGGGGCGGGGCGGGGCACACGGGGATTATTCGCGCAATCATTGGGTTGGTCGGTCGGGCTGTGTTGTCCATCCGATGCCATCCATATGAAAGCGATTATATAATTTCCGGTGGTGTCTCTGTGCGCGAGGGTTGTGCACGCGGTAGGATCCGCACGCTATAACATATATGCTGAGCTATAGGCTATACTCTTTTGGGGGCTAAACACCACGCGCACTTTCGTGTACCGCATGCATGTGTGCGGGCGGGCTTGCCTATCGTCGCTCACCGAAGGCGCCCTCCTACGGCCCCGTGTGAGTATGCAGCCCGCCCGCACACATGTATGCGGTACAGTATAACTACGAAAGTGTGCGGGGGTTTTCAGCCGCCTGGTATATAAGACGCAGATTAGATAAATTAAGAGTGTTCTCTCCTGAAGTGGACCTTAAGGGTGATTTCTGAGTTACTGAGATGGTTTCACGTTAGCGGCACTAAGTGTATCATGAGCAGGTTCCGAGCGCGGCTGTCTGTGCTCGGCCCGCAGGCCGGCCGTGGCCGTCAGCTGCAGTCGCAGTGTAGACCGCGTCGTCTTTGAACAATAACTCCCTTCCCTCGGCCAGGGGTGGCGGCCGTGTTTTAAACTTAACAGAATTAGCATGACAATGACATCGTACGGTGGTGCGGTCCGCGCCGCGGGCGGGGCGGGGCGTGTTGTGGCGTGGCAGGTCCGCCATGGAACAAAACCAGTTACAATGCCATGCAGTTCTCCGACCCAAACTAACCGCAGCAACCCTCGCTGTGTGTAGATATCATTTCCTTCTTTTATTTTCGAGTCCGTTTGTGCTGCTAGGGCGCGCGCCGTTGCGTGAGGGGGGGAGGGAGGGGGAGAAGTCCTACAAGAACGACGCCATACATCCGGAAGCACACTATGGATCATTGTTTCCAAAATCGTGCTCCCATACCTCCGCATTCGCACCGTAGGAAGACCCGTGCTGAAGTGCGACATCATTGCTCCTGTAAACAGAGAGACAGAGAGAGAGAGAGAGAGAGAGAGAGAGAGAGACAGAGACAGAGACAGAGAGAGAGAGAGACAGAGACAGAGAGTAGGGGGGGGGGGCCCAAATAAGCACATCACAACAAAACAACAAAACAAAAAAAAAACGACTCATGATCCGTAGATAAAACAACAACAACAACAACAACAGGAGCAGCGAAAAAGAAGTGAAAGGTGCGACCTGCCCCTCTCCCCGCCCCGCCCCGCCCCTCCCCGCCCCGCCCTGCCCCGCACTGCCCGGCAGGATTAAATCAGCAGGGGCGGAGGAAATTCAGCAGACAGACGGTCAGGCAGGCCAGACACAACCATTTGCAAAAACATACGTCCTACGAGTCCCGGGCAGAGCAGCGCAGCGCGGCGCAGGGCCCATAGCCGCACTCCCGCGGGATTAAAATAAATTCCAGCGGCGAGTGGCGGGCGGGGCGGGGCGGGGCGGGGCGGGGCGGGGCGGGGCGGGGCGGGGCGGCGCAGCGCGGGTCATGAATCCAGCCAGCTTGTCTCCAACTTTTGTGTTGCAGTCCGGGCCGGGAGTGCCCGGCCCGCTGACAAACGGACAGACAGCACTGGCGAGCAGCGGCTCCTCTCCCGCTCTCGCCGAGAAAAAGAAAAAAAACAAAACAAAAGGGTTTTTGGGAAATAGAAATGGGGGCGAAATGTCGTGATGATGACTTTCCTTGATTAAAAGCGTGAGCTGCGCCCCGCCCCGCCCCGCCCCGCCAGGCGCGCGTGCCCCCCTCTACACGTCGGCCTATGCATGGCGGCCGAAGGAGGAGCGGGACGCGGAGAGAGCAGGGACGTTTTGACAAGGTGCGATGGCGAATCTCTTTGGTAAAAGCAATGCGAGGTCCTGAATACATAAAGACTAATGTGAGACCCGGGCTTTACTGGGTGCCACATCTGATCAAGGGGAGAGAGGCAGAGAGAGAGAGAGAGAGGAGAGAGAGAGAGAGAGAGAGAGAGAGAGAGAGAGAGAGAGAGAGAGAGAGAGAGAGAGAGGAGAGAGAGAACGGGAGGCGGGGGGAGTGAGCGCCCGCGCGCGTGTTACAGAGTGGACGTGTCGTCCCTTCCTTCTCCGTCTGCCTGGCGTCCGCCTCACAGATATGAGCCACCTGCAACGCCCACGGCATCCTGATGGGGTTATTACCCGGAACGTGGTGGGGGCAAAGAGAAAGAGAGAAAGACAGAAAAAGAGAGAGAAACAAAGAAAGAATTAGCATGAGTGAACGCACCTTATAAATGGTGTTCTTAATTCAAAACGTTACGATATGGTAACTAGCTAACGCAAAGCAAAGTTATGTTAGCATACTGACCCCTGAATGTTCCTCAATTTTTAAGAAAACTGAAAAATTAGGAACATACTTTTCTGGGTGCGTTTAGTTAGTGTACTCTAATACCAGGTACGTAGAAGGGCTGGAGGGTGAGCACGAACCCAGTCTGCTCTCTGCGGTCCGGTCATCACCTGTCCCGCCTGTCTCCGGCTCTCGTCTAGCCCCTGCTCCTTCCTCCATCCTGCTCTCTCTCCCTACCTCCCTCTCTCTCTCTCTCTCTCTCTCTCCGCGCAGACTGCAAGCTCTAAACTGTCTCTGCTGTCTGGCAGGATGCCGATTGCGTGTCCCCGAACGTGTTATGCGCAAAGTGATTCGTATCGAACCTCTCCCCATCCTCTCACCCCTCTCCATCCCTGTCCGTCTCTCTCTCTCTCCCTCCCCCGCTCCCTCTCCCTCTCCCTCTCACCCTCTCTCTCCCCCCTTCTCTACACGCGCTCTTGCTCCCTCTCTCTCGTAAGCTGCCGCTTTACATTGGCCGGCGGGTCGGAGTCTTGATTCGACTACACCTTTCCACTCTCTCTCTCTCTCTCTCTCTCTCTCTCTCTCACTGCCCTCCTCCCCCACCATCACTCTCGCTCTCAAACACAGCAGCAGCCCGAACATACCCGATGTCCCGTAATTGCCGTTCTCTAATTTATTTTTTCCCCGTGGCTCCGTTCCGCAACAGTTATTCGCGTCTCTCCCCCGACAATTCTCTCTCTCTCTCTCTCTCTCTCTCTCTCTCTCTCTCTCTCTCTCTCTCTCTCTCTCTCTCTCTCTCTCTCGTGTGTGCGTGTGCGTGTGTTTTGGACTTAAGTCCCAGCCGCACCGCAAGCCTTCGATTTCGCAGAACACGGCTCATCCAACGATTGGGTCGGAGAGGAAATCTATTCCAGGTGAATCAGAAACCTCGTAAAACCGTCGTGGTTAAATTGTCCGGCTCGTAACGGGTGCAGCTCGCGATGTTCCCCCCTCTACCTCTACCTCTCCCTCTTCCCCTCTCCCGCCTCCTGGCCTCTCTCGCTCTCTCCCTCTCTGTCCCCCGCCCGCTGCTACACTGTGCCACTGTTGTGTACCGCTCATTTTCAGTTGGCCGGACTCGAAGGGGCTGGAGAGTGCTTTCCTACGTAACCTCCAGGGACTAGAGCGCGAGCCGAGCCGAGCAGAGCAGAGTCTAGCCGGGCAGAACCGAGCCGAGCAGCGTCTCCGACGGCCCGCTCCAGCGCCCCGCTCCAGCGCCCCGCTCCAGCGCCCCGCTCCAGCGCCCCGCTCCAGCGCCCCGCTCCAGCGCCCCGCTCCAGCGCCCCGCTCCAGCACCCCGCTCCTTGCTCGGACAGACTGATCACGTGGACAGGAGGCAGCCGCCGTGGGAGAGGGAGGGAGGGTGGAGGGAGGGAGGGAGGTTCCGAGTCAACACGGGCCGTGAGTGGCTCCGAGTAGATCACGTGGCTCGGGTGGCGTGGCGCGGCGCGGCTGAGAGTGGCTAAGAGGACTCTGCAGATGGGCATAACACGAGGCAACCCTCTCCCGTTCCGTCCCGTTCCTCCCCCATTTGCCCCGCGCCACACTAGAGGCGACCGGGTTTTGGTGAAACACCAATGGAAAAAAAAATATTTCTGACAGTTTTGTTCAAGTTGATTTGCGTCCGTTGATGACGGTTCGTAGCGGATTTTAATAATCTTGATTTCAGCAAAAACCTTTTGAATGCACCAGCGGGAGAGAGGCATTCTTGCATTAAGGTACAGACCAGTTAAACAAAGGCGCGACTTGTAACCAAGTTAACATTACGAAAAATGCTAAG
Source organism: Frankliniella intonsa (assembly GCA_033675135.1). Taxonomy (NCBI): domain Eukaryota; kingdom Metazoa; phylum Arthropoda; class Insecta; order Thysanoptera; family Thripidae; genus Frankliniella; species Frankliniella intonsa. The sequence goes on along the minus strand of CM066255.1, from coordinate 11,578,897 downwards.
GCGTTAAAAGCCCTTAAATGCGTTAAAACTGATGTCTTTTTTTAATCAATGGTTTTAAACCTTTGCCTTAAACACATTAAATCAGCTGAGTCACACCTTTGGTTTTGAAGTGCATGGATTTTTTAAAAATATGTATGTTATTGCCTCTTATATAATACAAATTTCAGCTACGTCGCACATTACTTGCCCCTCGGCGATTTTGATGTCGTCTGATACAATCTTTAAAGGATCGTAGCTGCTCCGCCCGCTGCTATTACGCGGCCGGGGGCCGGGGCAGCGTATTTCTCGCGTCGCTTGTATTTTTCACACGCCCCTGCCGGTTTCTGGTCCCGTGCAGGTCTACGGTTTGGCCTTAGAATTTCTCTCCCCCTCCCCCCTCTCCCCCCCGCCTCTCTTTTCTATCGCCATTCACTTCCCTCTCGATCGGTGACGACGCCTTTTATGAAAGGGCGCTCGCTCACACGGGAGGGTGAGGCGAGGAGAGGGGGAAGGGAGGGAACTGCGTCCGACGAAAAAATATCCCCGTTCCCCGTCCCCCTACTGGGTACGGTAGGAAATGTGCGTGTGTATGTGCGGGCGCACGCGCGTGTCCTGGTGTGCGTCGATGGTTCTTGGGGGGGGGGGGGCGGGGGAGGGGAGTACCCTGAGTGAGTGAGACGGACGTATAAAGTGGAATGGAAAAAAAAATCAGGTGGCAGTGTTTGTGGTATTCGAACCCAGCCTTGTTTTGGATTCGGCCGTTAGCGCGGGCTCGCGAGTCTGGTAACGATGAGGTGCACCCCCCCCCCCCTCCGGCCGCGGCACTGTGCCATGCACAATGAGCTCTCGGCCCAACGCGTCAGCCCCACAAAGACACGCCTCAATAGATCAACTCCATATATTTTTCCCCCCCGTTTGTGTTTTCCTTTTTTAAGCAGAGGCTGCGCCCTGCTGCTCACGTGTTCACGCTCTCTAGCTGGGGGTTTTCATGGGGTTTTTCTTATCGTACATCTCAATTCACTGTAAAAAAAAAACTAAAAAAAATATTTGGACATTTTCTTTTTTTCTCGTAATTTGTGATTTAAAAACGGTGTTGTAACTTTACGATCGAAATCGTAAATCTACGTAAGCCTATTTGTGCTCGTGTAAGAATCACAAGTCGATACCAAGTGTCCTTACATTTTTGTAATTTTAGAATTTGATGTCGTAACCGTACATTTCTCATGGAAATTTTTCCACACGAATCTGATCAAGAGTTTTTTTTCCCTGTTGCAGAGCTGCTGGGAGGCGCCTGTCGAGTACCGGGCGGGCCGGCCCGCCGTGCAGTGGTGCGCGCGTGCTGCCTACCTCCCAGGCGCCGTGCCGCTGCGCACCGCACCTGCTGCTGCTGCCGCTGCGCACCTTTCTCGCTTCGTTTTCTCCGATGCGATCCTCTTCCCGAGGCGGGCCGGGCCGGGCGGCGAACGATATTCAAATCAGGTAGGCCTTTACCCCCGGCTATAACAAGAAGGGCGGAATCAGCAACTAGATAACTAACTGAAACGGCGCGGGGCGCGGCATTAGCAGGGGGGGGGGAGGGGAGGGGGGAGGCCATCCCGACCAGCAACAGGGCTGCCAGCAAAGTGGCCTGGAGGCTCCGCGGCGGCGCGGGAGGGGAGGGGGGAGGGGGGGGGGTGACCGCCAGAGTGAATTGAAGCTGTGGTCAGCTAAGGGGAGGGAGCGAGGGTGGGCGGCGGGAGGTCAGCGTCCCCGGCGCTAAGTAGAGCGGCGGGGCGGGGCGCGGCAGGCTGGTTTTGGTTACAAGGGCATGACGTCTAGGGGAGTACATTTTTTTGGCTGACCTACTCCCGGGAAGGCGAGTCCTTGGGCCCACAGGAAAATTCATTGAATAAATCGAGAATATAGTTTTTTTACTACGCTGTGTTGTTACTATGCCGAAAAATACTTGGAGTTTTTTAAGGTAAAAATATCCTTGATGCGCGGCGTTGTTTCCAGCCCGCGTGGGTGTAGGACGTGGCGATACGTATGGCGGGCGCAGCAGCGTGACGGTGTAACGCTCTGTGATATTGATCTGTTTGGCGGAGCGTCACAGCGTTACAATGAGGGTGACTGGGTGGCTGTGGCTGGTGACCCAGCCCGGCCCGGCCGGGTCCAGGCCCCGGCAAGGTCGCAGGCCACGGAGCTCATCTGCTAATGCTCTCGCTGGCTACTGCCCGGTGTGGTGTGCCGCGACCGTCGGCTCGCCTCTCTGTTTGTGTGTTTGCTAGTCTTTGCCAGTCTCAGATTGTGGTTCATCGATCTCTATCGCCCCCGTCAGATCAGAGGGAGGTGCTTGAGGGGGTAAGCGTCACAGCAGCTTCAACAAACAGCAGAAGTCATTAGTAGGGTAGAGTTTTTCAAACGGTGAGCGGAATGAATATCAATTCTGTTAAATCA